>JAVLUX010000218.1:10222500-10689250 GCA_032164185.1 Moxostoma hubbsi | reverse complement strand
AGGCTCAGAACAAGCCCTTTGATGCTAAGTCTGCTTGCTATGTGGTTGATACCAAAGAGTTGTATGTCAAAGGAACAATCAAGAGCAAAGATGGTGGCAAAGTCACCGTTATTGTGCTTGACACTAAGGAGGTGAATTTAACTTATTGCATGTAAACAAGATGCTCAATACATTACTCATTGCCATTTTCACTGGTAAATCTAATATATGCTGGATGACATTTACAGGAGAGAGTTGCTAAGGAGGATGATGTCTTCCCAATGAATCCTCCCAAGTATGACAAGATTGAGGACATGGCCATGATGACCCATCTCAATGAAGCCTCTGTGCTGTATAACCTCAAAGAGCGTTATGCAGCATGGATGATCTACGTAAGTAAAAATAATAAAAATAATAATAATTTAAAATTCATTTTGACTGTGATGCTGTAATCTGACCTCTTCTCTGCTCATTTCAGACCTACTCTGGACTGTTTTGTGCTACTGTGAACCCCTACAAGTGGCTCCCAGTGTATGATTCAGAAGTGGTGACTGCCTACAGAGGCAAAAAGCGTATGGAGGCCCCACCCCACATCTTCTCTGTCTCTGACAATGCCTATCAGTTCATGCAAACTGGTAACATCTTAATTTTTTACAAATTATTTTGATTTGTGTAATTATGTATTTTAGTTTTTATAAAACTCTATTAAAAAGTATTACCTTTGAATTTACAGACAGAGAGAACCAGTCTGTCCTTATTACGTATGTATCTACTGTTATAAGATGTAAAGAACAGTAATATTTTCTTCTCATGTAAAATTGCACATGTCTGATCATCTTCTGTCTTATCATCTCTCATAAACCAGCGGAGAATCTGGTGCTGGAAAGACTGTGAACACCAAACGTGTCATCCAATACTTTGCCACAGTTGCAGTGGCGGGTGGTGACAAGAAGAAAGATCAAGCTCCTGGCAAAATGAAGGTATAAAACTATGTTCATATCTATGTATGTAAAAAATTTAAAATAATTATTATGAATTGCAGTTGTCAATATAATATAATATAATATAATATAATATAATATAATATAATATAATATATGACTATTATATTGAAAATTGCCAGCTGAATTAGTAAAAAAACTGCACCTTTTGTAAAATATTTGTACCTATACAGGGATCTCTTGAAGACCAGATCATTGCCGCCAACCCTCTACTTGAGGCTTATGGTAATGCCAAGACTGTGAGAAATGACAACTCTTCTCGTTTTGTAAGTTCACCATTTTTATTTATACAGAGCACTTGGCCAGTTTTGCTGGGTTTTTCTGTTGCACTGTAACAACAATGTTATTTTGTTTTAAACAGGGTAAATTCATCAGAATTCACTTTGGCTCAACTGGAAAACTGGCACGTGCTGATATTGAGACATGTAGGTGGACGTGCTTTTAATTTATCAATCTGTATATTTTTCTCTGTCTATCACTCTTCAGAACATGACTTTCTTACATTTTCTCAACAGATCTACTGGAGAAGTCTAGAGTGACATTCCAACTTTCAGATGAGAGAGGCTACCACATCTTCTACCAGATGATGACCAACCATAAGCCTGAGCTGATTGGTAGGTGAACACATTTCATTCAAAGTTCATTCAAAAAATTAAAAATAATATTGTTAAATAATTATAATATTGTTAAATACTTTTTCATAAATGCTCTGTGTATTTTACAGAAATGACACTCATTACCACCAACCCCTATGACTTCCCCATGTGCAGTCAGGGTCATATCACTGTGGCAAGCATTGATGATAAAGAGGAGCTGGTTGCAACTGATGTGAGTAATTGCTAATACGATTATTGACATACAGTATTCCATGTAAATATTGCAGATCTAACTGCTTTTTTTATTTCCAGACTGCTATTGACATTCTGGGCTTTACTACTGAGGAGAAGATGGGCATCTACAAGTTTACTGGAGCTGTGCTGCATCATGGTAACATGAAGTTCAAGCAGAAGCAGCGTGAGGAGCAGGCTGAGCCTGATGGCAATGAGGGTGAGAATAAATTGTTTAATGTGTAATCCCCATTAAGAATGGTTTGATTGAAAGATCCTTTTCTATTTGCAAATAGGAAAGAGTAGTTCCTATAGTTTTCAGGGCAATAAATGGGATGACATTTAAAATGTTGAACTATAAATTGCAGATGCTGACAAAGTCGCCTACCTTCTGGGTTTGAACTCTGCTGATATGCTGAAGGCTTTGTGCTACCCCAGAGTGAAGGTCGGAAATGAGTATGTGACCAAAGGTCAAACCGTGCCACAGGTATTTAGTAGCATACTGTATATCCAGCTAAGTATGTGTTAGACCTAAAAATTATAAGTAAATCTGACTATTATTGCAAAAGCAGAAGGATGTTGGAATAAAAATGACACAGTATTTTATCCACAGGTGTACAACTCTGTTAGTGCTTTAGCCAAATCTATCTATGAGAGGATGTTCTTGTGGATGGTCGTTCGTATCAACCAGATGTTGGACACAAAACAGTCCAGTCAGTTTTACATTGGTGTGCTGGATATTGCTGGCTTTGAGATCTTTGATGTAAGAAATATTCTTTTATCCAATTTAATGAAAGTTGAAAGTCAGTCAAATTCAGTGTTCAGTAAATGTCCCCCCCCCCCCCCAGTATAACAGCATGGAGCAGCTGTGCATCAATTTCACCAATGAAAAACTGCAACAGTTCTTCAACCACCACATGTTTGTGCTGGAACAAGAGGAGTACAAGAAGGAGGGCATTGTTTGGGCATTCATTGACTTCGGCATGGACTTGGCTTCTTGCATTGAGCTCATTGAGAAGGTTTTACTAGCTTATTTGTTCATTTTTATCATTTACATTTCTTAAAATGTGAAACATTTAGTAATACTCCTCTTTCATTTACAAATAGCCCATGGGTATCTTCTCCATTCTTGAAGAGGAGTGCATGTTCCCCAAGGCTTCAGACGCTTCCTTCAAGAACAAGCTGTATGATCAGCACCTTGGCAAAAACCAAGCCTTCCAGAAACCAAAGCCTGCCAAAGGCAAAGCTGAGGCCCACTTCTCTTTGGTTCACTATGCTGGAACTGTGGACTACAACGTCACTGGCTGGTTGGACAAGAACAAGGATCCACTGAATGAGTCTGTTTTACAGTTGTACCAGAAATCTTCTGTCAAACTTCTGGCTACTCTCTACCCACCTGTTGTAGAGGGTAAATATATACATTACAAGTGCATGTTAAAAAAAGAGAATGATTTAATTAGCTAATTTGAAATGACAATTTGGCTTATATTTTTAATGTTTGTAAAGACACAACCAAGAAGGGAGGCAAGAAGAAGGGTGGCTCCATGCAGACTGTGTCCTCCCAGTTCAGGGTATGTACAAAGGATGTTGAATCTGATGTAACAACAATACTGCTGTATTCAAATAGAGATAGAACTCCTTTTTATCTTCCACAGGAGAACTTGGGGAAGCTTATGACCAACTTGAGACAAACTCATCCTCACTTTGTGCGTTGTCTAATTCCCAATGAGTCCAAGACTCCAGGTGAAGTAATGAAGGACTTTCAGATTTTTTAATGTGAATTGTTTATATTCACAGCTCTTGATATAAACTGTTATATATTATTGTTATAGGTCTCATGGAGAACTTCCTGGTTATCCACCAGCTGAGGTGTAATGGTGTACTGGAGGGTATACGAATTTGCAGAAAGGGCTTCCCCAGCAGAATCCTCTATGGTGACTTCAAACAGAGGTAAATAGACCTGCATAAAAATACCACTTCCTGTTGGAGGGTTATTTCAATGTAAAAATAAGAAGCATTTAAAAAAAAATTGTTCACAGATACAAGGTGCTGAACGCCGGTGTAATCCCTGAGGGACAGTTTATGGACAACAAGAAGGCCTCTGAGAAACTCCTGGGATCCATTGATATTGATCATGATGAGTATAGATTTGGGCACACAAAGGTTCATATTCTGCATTACAACAATTCAAAGATTCAATAACCATGCTGTATGTTTCAGCTATAATTTTAACAAAGTCTGCATTGTTGTGCATGAATTCAGGTGTTCTTCAAAGCTGGTCTTCTGGGTGTTCTTGAGGAGATGCGTGATGAGAAACTGGCTGCTCTGGTCACAATGACTCAGGCTCTCTGCCGTGGTTACCTGATGAGGAGGGAGTATGTGAAGATGACGGAGAGGAGGTGAGTTATGTAAGGGATAATGTGTGGTTACCTGGTCATTATCACAAAATAATCCAGACGGGGGAATCAGGACCTCAGTGCAAAGCGGAGTGGTCTTGTTTCACCCTGAAGGGGGTTATTTTGGGGACAATCACCGACTACCTGTATATTATCCTGCTTAATACACAGCTACTTACCACCAAATAAATAAATAAATGGACATAAAATATAGATTTGCATTGAAATTATGTTATTATCTGAGAAGAAGAAATTGCTGAACAGCTAAAATCAACCTCTGGTTTTGAGTACTGTTGGTGTTTATTTAGAGAATATAACTGTCACTTATTACAAAATAAATACATAATTGTACATTAAACATTGTACTAAGTTGAAAGTGTTTTATAAGCTTACTTGTAGAGATCGCAGAGTGATACGAGAGGTAGCTAATAACGTTAGAGCGACAGCAGCAGAAATGCCCACTAGCGTCTTACAGTACAATGACTAGCATCAAGCGATAAAGTCGCTGCCTGTGAATAGGGCTTTAATACCTGGATGTGCAATTGTTTCTGAGAAATATTAGTCTGCTAGATCATGCCATTGGCCAATTATAATTAAGTATTTCAGAGAGCCATGTAATACATTATGATATTTGTGACATTTAATCACCAATTATTCACAGGGAGTCCGTTTACACCATCCAATACAACATCCGCTCATTCATGAATGTCAAACACTGGCCATGGATGAAGGTTTACTACAAGATTAAGCCTCTGCTGAAGAGTGCTGAGACTGAGAAGGAGCTGTCAAACATGAAAGAGGATTTTACAAAATGCAAAGAAAATCTTGTCAAGGCTGAAGCCAAAAAGAAGGAGCTTGAGGAGAAGATGGTTTCACTGCTGCAAGAGAAGAATGATCTGCAGCTTCAAATAGCCTCTGTGAGTATGCACTAATTAATTTACTGAAATGTGGTTCCATTTAAATATGATACACATATTTTACCATAATATGTCAAATAATTTTTCCTGTCAGGAAGGTGAGAATCTCTCAGATGCTGAGGAGAGGTGTGAGGGTCTGATCAAGAATAAAATCCAGCTTGAAGCTAAACTCAAAGAGACAACTGAGAGACTGGAGGATGAGGAGGAAATCAATGCTGAACTCACAGCCAAGAAGAGGAAACTGGAGGATGAGTGCTCTGAGCTGAAGAAGGACATTGATGACCTAGAGCTCACCTTGGCTAAAGTGGAAAAGGAGAAACATGCCACTGAAAATAAGGTTTGAGTTTGATTTGGTTTAATACAGTATATTATTTAATTTCTACTGTTACCTAATATTTTTTAAAAGAAAATTAATTAGGACAAAAGGAAGTAATTTAGAATCCAACATCACACAGGTCAAGAACCTGACCGAGGAAATGGCAGGACAGGATGAGAGCCTTGCCAAGCTTACAAAGGAGAAGAAAGCCCTCCAAGAGGCACATCAGCAGACTCTGGATGATCTCCAGGCAGAGGAGGACAAAGTCAACACCCTGACCAAAGCTAAGACAAAACTGGAGCAACAAGTTGATGATGTGAGTTACGGTTTCAACATGTCCTTAATTCATTTAATGTACATTTTTGTACACTTTATTTTTTACAATATATAAACATTTATATAATGCTTTCCCATAGCTTGAGGGTTCCCTTGAACAAGAGAAAAAGCTCCGCATGGATCTTGAGAGAGCCAAAAGAAAGCTTGAAGGAGACCTTAAATTGGCCCTTGAGACCACTATGGACCTGGAGAATGACAAGCAGCAATCAGATGAGAAACTTAAGAAGTATTTTAAAACATCAAATTATTAGAATTCCTATTGCTATGTTTGTGTTATGTTGTTGATGTAAGTTATTGTTATACACACAAGTTACTGTTGAACTCCCACAGGAAAGACTTTGAAATAAGCCAGCTCCTGAGCAAGATTGAGGATGAGCAATCTCTTGGAGCTCAACTCCAGAAGAAGATCAAGGAGCTTCAGGTATTTGGAATTTTTTGGTATTTGTTATTGTTACATTTTTATTTGTTTAAAAAAAAAAATCAAGATCAGAAATGAATTAATTACTTGCCCCTGTAGGCTCGCGTTGAAGAACTGGAGGAAGAGATTGAGGCTGAGCGTGCTGCTCGTGCAAAGGTGGAGAAGCAGAGAGCTGATCTTTCCAGGGAACTTGAGGAGATCAGTGAGAGGCTTGAGGAGGCTGGAGGAGCAACGTCTGCTCAGATTGAGATGAATAAGAAGCGTGAGGCTGAATTTCAGAAGCTGCGTCGTGATCTTGAAGAGGCCACCCTCCAGCATGAAGCCACTGCTGCTGCCCTCCGCAAGAAGCAGGCAGACAGTGTGGCTGAGCTGGGAGAGCAAGTCGACAACCTTCAGCGCATCAAGCAGAAGCTTGAGAAGGAGAAGAGTGAATACAAAATGGAGATTGATGATCTCTCTAGCAACATGGAGGCTATTGCCAAAGCAAAGGTTGAGAATTGTGTTCCTAAAGAAATGAATCAAATGTGTAGGATTTTTTAAATATTTAACGACTTTATATTTGCAGTCCAATCTAGAGAAGATGTGCCGCACACTTGAGGACCAACTCAGTGAAATTAAGTCCAAGAATGATGAGAACCTTCGACAGTTAAATGACCTCAGTGCTCAAAGAGCAAGACTTCAAACTGAAAATGGTAAGAGAGGAAAATTATGATCAAATTATTAGTATGTTGAGAACAAAGTATTTTGCATTGAATTTATGACTCTAATATAGTCTTATTAGAAACAAACATACTGATAACTAAAATACTTTCTCACCAACAGGTGAGTTTGGCCGTCAGTTAGAAGAGAAGGAGGCGCTAGTTGCTCAGCTCACCAGAGGCAAACAAGCTTTCACTCAACAAACTGAGGAGCTTAAGAGACATATTGAAGAGGAAGTTAAGGTATTACAGCAAAATTAGTGTGACCACATATTTGCCTGTGCAGAGTAAAGCTAATAGCATGACTTTGCATCCTAGGCCAAGAATGCTCTGGCCCATGCTGTGCAGTCAGCCCGTCATGACTGTGACCTGCTCCGTGAGCAGTTTGAGGAAGAGCAGGAGGCAAAGGCTGAGCTGCAGCGGGGAATGTCTAAGGCCAACAGTGAGGTTGCTCAGTGGAGAACCAAATATGAAACTGATGCCATCCAACGCACAGAGGAGCTAGAAGAGTCCAAGTATGAACATCAGAGGAGCTGCTAAACACTTGTTAATATGTGAAAATGTTTGTATCATAAGATTAATGTTGACAAATTCACAACAGGAAGAAGCTGGCTCAGCGTCTGCAAGAGGCAGAGGAACAAATTGAGGCAGTAAACTCCAAATGTGCCTCTCTGGAGAAGACCAAACAGAGACTCCAGGGTGAAGTGGAGGACCTCATGATTGATGTGGAGAGAGCCAATGGCTTGGCTGCCAACCTTGACAAGAAGCAGAGGAACTTTGACAAGGTAAACAATTTGACTGCTGCTGTGATATGCTAATTCCTCTCACATCTCAAAGTAAGTAATAATAGTGTTAGCTGAGCCTGAAATTTCTCTACCCAAGGTCCTGGCAGAATGGAAGCAGAAGTATGAGGAAGGTCAGGCAGAGCTGGAAGGTGCCCAGAAAGAGGCACGCTCACTCAGCACTGAGCTGTTCAAGATGAAGAACTCCTATGAGGAGAGTCTGGATCAGCTGGAGACACTCAAGAGAGAAAACAAGAACCTGCAGCGTAAGACCACATTTGTTGAATTATTTATTAACTTCAACACTCTTAGTGTTAAATCAGTATTGGGAATTGAATGTGTATACTGTTTATAATATACTGATACTATTTTCTTTCTCTTGTGTAGAGGAGATCTCGGATCTGACAGAGCAGATAGGTGAGACTGGTAAAAGCATTCATGAGCTGGAAAAGGCCAAGAAGGCTGTTGAGACTGAGAAGTCTGAGATTCAGACCGCCTTGGAGGAGGCTGAAGTGAGTATCTGAAATAATTGTATTGAAGATTAATTTGTATTATTTTGTTGTAAAAAAATTTTGCACTATCCTGTCCAGTTAATGATTGTTTTCATTATGAAATTCAAAAATTATTTTTCACATTTTATAGGGCACCCTGGAGCATGAGGAATCTAAGATCCTTCGTGTCCAACTTGAGCTAAACCAGGTCAAGAGTGAGATCGACAGGAAGCTTGCAGAGAAGGATGAGGAGATGGAACAGATCAAGAGGAACAGCCAGAGAGTTATTGAGTCCATGCAGAGCACTCTTGACTCTGAGGTCAGGAGCAGGAATGATGCCCTGAGAATCAAGAAGAAGATGGAGGGAGATCTTAATGAGATGGAAATTCAGCTGAGCCATTCCAATCGCCAGGCTGCTGAGGCCCAGAAACAGCTGAGGAATGTTCAGGGACAACTCAAGGTATGTGACATCTCTCTGCCTTTCGGTTTGTATAAGTATGTAAATGAGTATGCTACACAAAAATGAAAAGCAAAAAACTAATCAGGGAGCCATCAAAAAAATGTATGTACAGGATGCCCAACTACACCTTGATGATGCCCTGAGAGGACAGGAAGACATGAAGGAGCAGGTGGCCATGGTGGAGCGCAGAAACACTCTGATGCAGGCTGAGATTGAGGAGCTGAGAGCAGCTCTGGAGCAGACAGAGAGAGGCCGCAAAGTGGCTGAACAAGAGCTGGTGGACGTCAGTGAGCGTGTTGGACTCCTGCACTCTCAGGTAAAAGCATATAGTTGCTGTTGTTTTTGTAGATTTAAATTATGGTAATTGAAAGTGTTGTTAAAAAAGAAATTGAATTATCTTATCCATTTTGTAGAACACAAGTCTAATGAACACCAAGAAGAAGCTTGAAGCTGACCTTGTTCAAATCCAGAGTGAAGTTGATGACACTGTACAGGAAGCCAGAAACGCAGAGGAGAAGGCCAAGAAGGCCATCACTGATGTGAGTAACTGAAAATTCAAGGAGCTTCTCAAGAATCTACACACTTAAATATTTAGACCTTATGCAAATATGTGGAATTTGTCAATTTCAAAAGGCTGCAATGATGGCAGAAGAGCTCAAAAAGGAGCAGGACACCAGTGCTCACCTTGAGAGGATGAAGAAAAATTTGGAAGTCACAGTGAAGGACCTGCAGCACCGTCTGGATGAGGCTGAGAATCTGGCCATGAAGGGAGGAAAGAAACAACTCCAGAAACTGGAGTCAAGAGTATGCTTGCCTTTATTTCAGTGTTCATTATCTTGATATGGGTGTATGTCATACTATAATACTGCTTGTTTTGTGTTTGATTGTGTAAACCTAATTTGTTTGAGTGAAATTAGTTTAATAATATCTATAATTAAGGTCCGTGAGCTTGAGACTGAAGTTGAGGCAGAACAGAGACGTGGAATTGATGCTGTTAAAGGTGTTCGCAAATATGAGAGGAGAGTGAAGGAGCTCACCTACCAGGTACAGAAAATTTTATACAATTTCAGGCAACATTTTTCTTATTATATTCTAGTCTAATGTATGTTTATTACCTGCAGACGGAGGAGGATAAGAAGAACCTCACCAGGTTGCAAGATCTTGTTGACAAGCTTCAGCTGAAGGTCAAGGCTTACAAGAGGCAGGCTGAAGAAGCTGTGAGTATCTAATTTGAAAACAATAAATGCCACATTTTACATTGTTTGTGCCTTGTATACCTATATATTTGACGTTGCAGGATGAACAAGCCAACACTCACCTGTCAAAATTGAGGAAGTCACAGCATGAGCTGGAGGAGGCTGAGGAGCGTGCTGACATTGCTGAATCTCAGGTCAACAAACTCAGAGTCAAGAGCCGTGATGCTGGAAAGGTAATTTATATGATAATATCAGTTCTAATTCATACTGAAAGATTTAATTTCTGAGGTAATTTCAGGTATTTTAAAACATACTTGCCACAGCTTTAACATTTTTGTTTAATATCTCAATTTTAACTTTAAATTTATACTAATTATATATTTGTTCAATTTCTATTTTCTTTTCAGGTTAAAGAGGTAGCTGAGTGAAACACTCTCAAAAACGTCTTCAAAAATGTCAAATGAATACTAAATAAAACTTTTATTTAGCATCTTTATGACTTGACTGATTTGTTGCTGAACACCTAACACAACATTTTCTAGTACACACAATATTAACTTTTATTTGACATGAACAAAGATCTCAATATGTCACTAAACATTATTATTCCAGGTTTATATTTTTCACTTTAAGTGGTAGCAACATAATAAATTTATCAAATTTCCAGTCATACTCAAAGATGAGATAGATAGTAGATAGAGTGCATAATTTGACAGGTTATAGTGGTTGTGAGGGACGGGAAACAATACCAAAATGATTTCCATATTTGCCAGCAATGAAGAAGGTCTTCATTAAGTACAACGTATCAGCTGCTTGTGAATGACTGCAGATAATGGTATTGTCACAGACAGTGCTGGGTAGATTACTTCTGAAATGTAATCTGGTACTGATTACAAATTACACAATTTAAATTGTAATCAACAACATAATCTTTTAGATAACACTTTTTATGTCATATCTAAATCCAAACAGATTTAATCTGATTACTATTTGATTACTTTTGGTTTAATAATTGTATATTTTGATGAACATCTAATCATTAATTTTAAATGTATTAAATACCAATAAACACTCCTTTATTAAACATTTGCAAATATAAAATCAAACAATAACTTGCTGTTTGTCAGTTGCTGGGTAAAACAAAGGTGCTTAAACTGACATAAAAAACTTTGTTGAAAGGTGAAAGACAATGAAAACATGCTATTTATTTCATTTTTGTTATTTATGAAAATAGGAATTGGACTTTAATTATCCAGTTTTGAAACAAATAATGACATAATTTCTCTAGATATGAATACATTCATTTGTTTATTATTTCAAAATGTAGAAAAAAAATTTTTTCAAAATTTTGCTTTAAATGTTGATTTTTTTTCAGAGAAAATGAGAAAACTGCTTAATTTCTCATGTTTATTGCTCATAGAGCTGATGCGCGATTGGTCAACCAGCACTGTCATCTGACCTGCCTCAATCATAATAAGAGTTCAGTGCTATACAGCTCTGTAGCATGGCTGGGTCTAAGGGGGGACATGGTAGGCATTTCCCACCTAGATTTTCAATGTACCCCGCCCAGGAAACTTGTCACGCCCCTACCCCGTGAAGAGACAACCAGTTGCCCAACCTAAATATAAAAAAAATATTATTGCCTAGTAAGAACATTCTAGAGATGTGATATGATTTTCGCTAAATTGAACATGTGATTTTATTAGTTTAAACAAAGGAGAGGTAGTTTTATATTTTCTCAGTGGATGTATAACCAGTACAAGTTAACATCCTCAGAAAAAGATGGGGAGACCATCTTATGACACCACTCCAATTTATATGTTACTTTCTTATGTCTGATAACATGATAACAAGAAAGAACTTATACATTCACAATTTTTGGCAAGTTAATTTGTGTCTGGCTCTGTGACTTGATGGGGAAAAGACAGAACAAAGTTCCACATCTTCAATCTCTACTGGGTTAAGGTCTGGGCTCTGGCCTTTGGCCACCCAAAAACATCATCTTGCCGGGGGCTGTACGGGGTGCTTGCCAAGGCAGCACAGACCAACACTCTTTCTTTCTTTCTTTCTTTCTTTCTTTCTTTTTCATTCATTAATTTAAATGTCTAGCTTACCTATCTCAGCTTACTGATGGAATTAAAGATAACACTATCTTAAAAAGGGGCATTTGCTATCGTGTTTCTTATGCAGCAGATACAGTTGTAATACGTCTGTCCCCGCTGACCACCTTGCTTATTTACCTGATTTTCTCAGTTAAATTGTTGTTGTTCTCCTCTGGATCACTCATTTTGATAGATTTTACTTGCCGTCTCGAGACCAGAAACAGAAAAAAGGCAACTAGAATAATCATGGCACCGCCCAGTGGTTGCTCAGGAAAACTGTTATTATGGTATTGGGAAACCATGATGGACAGAGGTCAATGGGCAAATTTGGCCTGGACACCAGGGTTACACTCCTCCTCTTTCTGAGAAATGCCATGGGATTTTTAATGATCACAGAGTGTCAGGACCTTGATTTAATGTCTTGTGCGAAAGATGGTGCTACTGTACACTGTGAACAAATTACCTTTTTGGTGCAACCTATAGCTGGACCAACTTTTTACCTTGCTCTAGTGTGTGCAGGGAGAGGGGGAAAGACAGTGTGAATAGAAAAGAATGGTAACACAGCCATTATATTGATGACCTCAACCCTACTTTACACATTTCTCTAATTTCTTTACAATTATAATAATCGAGGTAAATTTAGTTAGTCATTTGCTGTTTTTGTAAACAAATGACTAAGCAAAATGATTTATGAAGAAAAAGCATCAACCGCATATTTTCTCAAATGCACAGTTTAGTCTATAATTCTGAATAAAATTATTTTAACGTTTACATTCGACAGTGTTAACAAGCCATCAGGGGCGGAGCTAGGGGGAGGCCAGTGGTCTGAAGCCCGGCCACCCCATTGGCCGCCCCACTCGCAATTGCCGTTTTGGTCATTTTTTGTCTTGGGCACAATTTGTTAGTCTTTCTACACCAACTACCAATATTTATATTTATATGCAGTACGTTTTTTTTTTTTTTTTTCATAAAAAAAGAGAATATTGACTAATTGTAATTGTAATTACAGTCTGAAATGAATTTACAAAATGTATATCAGGGTAAGTTTCTTGCTGGCATGATGTACAGTTCACTACTAAGACTCTAATTAATGAACTAATTCATACATAAAACACAATAAACTGTTATTAACTGTACAGCTAATAGGAGTGTAATAACACGTTATCTTGTATTACCATATATAGCCTACATAAGAATTAATGGTTATTTGTTTTATTTGTGTACTATAATGTGATTTCCTGTGTATAGTGAAAATGTTTTTCTACTTAGAAATATAAAATAAATGATTTAATATCATGAGAAAAAGGCATCACCCGTCAGAATGAGAGTGAGACAGATACCCAATAGCAGAAGAACAGTTCAAGGATTTATTAACAACAAATGTCAACATAAACTGTTCTGTCAATGTATAGGAATCCCAGCAGCGGCTTCAGTAGCACAAGGCGAGGAACAAGTCTGTGTGCGTGTAGTGGCTGTGCAGCATGCAAAGGAGGAGTTGTGAAAGTCAGGAGCAGACCCATAGTCTGTTGAAGTGGGGTGTGATGCAGAAAGCAAAGCCCGGACGAAGGAGGGCAGTCAAATTCCCGACATGCAGGCAGAGACGAAGAATCCTCCACTGATGATTCGTGGGCAAGGTGGACAGGTGCACGTCAAACTGGAATGTAATCACACTTCCCGACATGCAGGTTGAGACAGGCAACCAACAGATACACAAGACAGGACCAACTGGACAAAGAGAGCAAGGTTATCCACTTATCAGCACAAGCAATAATCTAACGAAGACAATGAGGACACACAAGCATTAAGTTGGGAGTGCAATCAGAGTGGAACAGGTGTAGCTAGCACGTTAATCAGCGGCATTATCAGTGCTTCCCCGGGGATGATCTATGTTCCCATGGAAACACTGATCATACGTGACGCTCCAACCGTGAGACATGAGGCAAAACAAAACAACAGAATAAACTGGAAAACTCAACAGAGCTGTATCACCACCGACAGCAGTAAAAGGCAAAAAAAGAAGAAAAAAAGACATCTGATATAATTAACAGACACAGTTGTCCAGTAACTGCAAAGAGTATCAAAAAATAGCACTTTAATTTTAAAGTAAAATAAAAAATGTCATGGTTACTGTTGTAACCTCCATTCCCCGATGGAAGGAACAAGACGTTGTGTCGATTCTAGTGACACAAGGGGTCTCTTCTGAGAGCCTCGCGTACCCCTGAACTTGAGAAAAGACCAATGTCAAGTTGGCAGACAGAATTTGCATGCCCCACCCCAGGACTTATGGGGATAAAGGGGAGCGGGCGAGCAAATGTCAGACATGTTTTCACTGAAGAGCCGAGAATAACTTTACGGCGCATTACAGTGGTAGGGATAGTGACATGGCTAGGGGAACACAACGTCTCATTCCTTCCATCGGGGAACGGAGGTTACAACAGTAACTATGACGTTCCCCTTCTGTCACTCGACATTGTGTCGACTGTAGTGACACAAGGGGTCCCACTTCAAAACGCCATGCATTAACCCATGTCACATGGCTGCAGAGCCTGGTGCAAGCAGGCAGTTGTGTGCTAGAAGCAGCTGGGTCAGCTGCACGTAACCCTCCCCAACGCCCCCAATAAAAGGTGTCATATACTGCTCTTAGGTTCCAGTACCCATACAGGAACAGGCGACATGACTTGTATGGGAGCCAGCTGGCCAGCCGTGGCCTTTTGTCTCTCTACGTTTCTCGTCATTCAGTTAAAAGTGGCTGGGGCTATCTTAATGCTACAGATACGTCGGGGAAGGCATCCTTTCTCATTCCTATTCTTTCAGGGTGAAAAGGCCCTGCTGAGACCACGAACTGCCCAGACTGGGGGGAAGTAACTTGTGGCTAATACACACAGGGGTTGTCAAGACACCCGTGGACATGGTACGGTGGTAGATCCTGCCTGACAAGGGAGGAGTTGCTACAGACACGGCGACCTGGGGGGCAGCAAGGACTGCCCAAGGGAGACACAGGTCCTGTCAGTGGGGGGATGATACCGCAGAAAATACATCATAGGGAGTTGCCTAAAGTGGGAACTATGCTTGTGGAGCCCAAGCCCAACACGGAGCACTCGACTGGCAGCAAGTTCCTCTGCTGAATCAGCGGCCAGAGGGCTAGGGAGAAAGAGCATCCAGGGAGCGAGAGCTTGCTGGCTGACCTGGGAAAGAAGGCACACTGGATCAGCTTGGTGACGGCCGCAAGGTGCAAGCGGAACACCCAGTCGGTTGCTCCATATTACTGAGTTCTACCGGCTCGGACCTGTCAATACACGGGATGAGACAGACACAATCCTGAGGTTGTAGAACCTAGCAATGGTGTTGGGTTTTGCCCAGCCCACTGCTCTGCAGATGTCTGCTAGGGAGGTGTCATGGGCTAGTGCCCACGAGGATGCCACACTTCTCAAAGTGTGCTCGAACCCACATGGGTGGGGGGCACGGCCTGGGTGTGATAGGCTAGGGGATAGCATCAACAACCCAATGAGCTAAACTCTTTGAAGACAGTGTTCCCTTTCTGCTGTCTGCCAAAGCAGACAAAGAGCTGCTCAGAGCATCTACAGCCCTGTATGCGGTCCACATGTGTACGCAAAGCACGTACCAGATACAGCAATGAAGAGGCTGGGTCTGCCTCCTCCCTGGGCAGCTTTGTTTGCAGGTTCATGGCCTAAACCCTGAAGGGGTGTCGTAGGAACCTTGGGCACGTAGCCTGGTCACGGTCTTAGGATGAGGTGAGCATCTGCCGGACCGAACACCAGGCAAGTGTCGCTAACAGAGAACGCTTGCAGGTCCCCAACCCTCTTGATGGAAGTGAGCGCGATCAGGAGGGCTGTCTTCAAGGAGAGGGATTTGAGCTTGACTGAATCAAGTGGCTCGAAGGGGGGGTCTCTGAAGGCCTGCGAGGACCACTGAGAGATCCCGGGAGGGGGACAGGCTTGACTGGGAAGGGTTCAACCTCCGGGCGCCTCTTAAGGAACCTGATATTCAAGTCCTGCTTACCAAGGGACTACTGCGCTGTGGTGGGCTGCGATAGCAGCGACATGCACCTTCAAGGTGGAGGGGGACAGCCTCCCCTAGAGCCTCTCCTGAAGGAATGAATGCACTGACCGAACTGCGCATCTCTGTGGGTCTTCAAATCTGGAAGAACACCAATTTGCGAACAGACGCCACTCAAGGGCGTAAAGCTGCCTGGTAGAGGGAGTTCTGGCTTGGTTGATCGTGTTTACGATTGCAGGTGGTAGACCGCTTATGTCTTCCATGTCCCATCCAGGGGCCAGACGTGGAGATTACAGAGGTCTGGGTGCAGGTGCCAAAGGGTACCCTGTCCCTGAGAAAGGAGGTCCTTCTTCAGGGGAATTTGCCAGGTCGCGAGGAGCGTGAGATCCGAGAACCAGGTCCGAGTTGGCCAGTAAGGAGCCACATGGGTGATCTGTTCCTCATCCTCCCTGACTTTGCACAGCAGCAGTGCAAAAAGGCTCACTGGGGGTAATGCGTACTTGCGCAGCCCCCGGGGCCAGCTGTGTGCAAGCACATCTGTTCCGAGAGGGGCATCCATTAGGGAGTACCAGAGCAGACAGTGGGAGTTTTCTTGGGAGGCAAAGAGATCTATCTGTGCCCTGCCGAAGCAGTCCCAGATCAGCCTTGGCGATTTATGTACACTACCGTGGCAGTGCAGATCAAGATCAATATGTGCTTGCCCTGAATCAGCAGGAGAGACATCCACAGGGCCAGGAGTAGAGCTAACAACTTGAGGCACTTGATGTGCCAACACAGGCAAACCAGTTGAGACGGCTGAGATGCACGAGCACCTGGTCCCTGTGGGCGCATAGTAACTCTCGAGAGAGTGCCAGGATGAGCCAGTCATGAAGGTAATCGAGTGTGCGGATGCCCACTTCCCGAAGTGGGGCAAGGACTGCCTCTGCGAACCAATCTAATGCAAACGCAGGTTATAATTTCTTTCTGTGTGAGCATTCTGAACAGGAGTTTGTGTAAAGTCCGGTTGAGAACTCTCAGGTTCAAGATTGGCCACAACCTAACGTGGGTACGATGAAGTAAGGGCTGTAGAGTCCCTTCTCCATCTTGGCTGCAGGGACAGGCTCGAGATTGAGGTCTGCGGGGTGCTTGACGCTGGGCTGAGAGCTGGGCCCATTTACAGCGGAGCTGCCTGGTTTCAATTTTCCCTCGGTGGGCAGACGGGTGCAGGATGCGTTGAGGCGGTGGCACAGCATGATGTGAGATATAGCTTCCGTCTGCCTCTTCACCACCAAAAACTGCTGGCCGAAGTTGTCGACGGTTTTGCCAAAGAGGCCGAACTGGGAGACGGGGTCGTTGAGAAAGAGTGCACCAGCCACAAATGGCGTTCCTGACATAAGCAAGCTTTAGTTATATTTAAATGCGGTTTCGGCTAAAGCAGGTATTTAAATTGTATGCTGTATGATATAAATAATATATGTAATATGATATAAAAATTATATGAATGTTTAGATTATATTTTAACTAGTGTTTATGTTGCCTCGTTATCATCAACAAAGCTTGTGCTTGCAAATATCTGTTCAAGTTAAATTAGTAAAATGCACTTTAAATATGCCCATATTAGAAAATCAGCATATTATAATGATTTCTGATGTGACACTGAAGACTGCAGTAATGATGCTGAAAATTCAGCTTTGATCACAAATAGCATTTTACAATGTATTCAAATAGAAAACTGTTTACAATATCACTGTTTTTACTGTATTTTGGATCAAATAAATGCAGTCTTGGTTATCAGAAGTGACTTCTTTTAAACGGTAGTGTAGGTCTAAAATTAAGTAAAGTCTTTATGTAAAGAAAATGTATATTCAGCTTAATTCTTTTAACTTAAAACTTGATTTTGATCATTAAGTCTCCTCACATTCATTGTCTTTCTGTCACATTGATAGGCCCAGGGGAGGGGTCTTTTGTCTCCTCAGGTTTGAATTACAATCAGTATTCATGATAGTTCATGCGTCCTCCTATATGACCTTTCTAACACTAAAAGTGTCTTTCAAAATTTAAATTACTATATTGTTTTGTATGAATGAGGATGATTTTCAGATTATTTTGTAGCAAAAACTCTAGGCTACAAGATCCAGTTCTCAAAAGGCTTGTGGACAAATGTTTAGTATGTGTTATATGGCTTTATTTCAATGACTTAAAAATTGTGTTTTTTCAAAAACTATGTATAAACTTTATTTTCTCAAAAATACAAACATGTACACACATGTTGCTCACATATTATTTTAGCCCAATTATTTAGGGCCAATAACACCCTCAGACCCCAGAGGGTTAACAACAACAAAAAAAACTTTTTTTTTTATCTATAATGTCCTACAGTGACCGTTGTGTTGTTTGATTAAATATGATTTTAAATTGTGTATAAAATTTAAATGATTATATAATTGTATTGAGAACACCTGTGAGCAAGCTGAAGGTGACTGTGGTAAGGAACACAAAACTCCATAAAATGTTGGTTAATGGAGAAAAATAACCTTGTGAGAAACCAAGCTCACTTTGGGGGCCAGTTCCCCTCTGGCTAAACAAAATGAATATAATGGCAATATTAGTTATTTGTGTGCAGTAAAAGTCATGGTTTAAAATGTGTAAATTAAGTAAGAGTTGAAGTCCAGTGTTAAAAAAAAAAGATTTTTATGAACTTTAAGTTAAATAACTAATGTCTTTGAAGTCCATCCTTGATTAACTGCAGAAGTTCACATGGATGCATAGGCGCAGCTGTGTTGTTTAAACACTACGAGACGCAGGGGAGGGAAACAAGCCAGTGCGCTGGTTAAACTCCGTCAGTGCGGCGTTCAAACAGCACTGCCGAGCATTCATCTAGCGAATCTCCTCTCTCTTCCTAACAAAACAGATGAACTACATCCCCTCACACAAACAAATAAGGACTTTTCAAACTCTGCTGCACTGTGCTTCACAGAAACCTGGATGAGTGAAGCCATTCTGGACAGTGCGTTACATCTGCAGGCATTCAGCTGTTCAGAGCGGATCACATCGCAAAGTTAACGGGGAAAACAAGAGGCGGTGGAACATGCTTTTACATCAATGAATGTTGGTGTACAGATGTAACAATGTTAAAGAAGATGTCCTGTCCTAATTTGCACTCTTTATTAACTGTGTAGCCATTCGTTTATTCTGGTGTTTGTTTACATCGCTCCAAACGCGTGTAGGAACATAGCGTTGCAACAGCTGACTGATCAAATCACAGACACAGAACAACAATACAGAACACAGAAACACAGAAATCAGAGTGGCTAAAAGAAGTTACTCTGAGAAGCTGGAAAACATGTTTTAATCTAACGACCCTGCATCTGTGTGGAGTGGCCTAAAACAACTTACTAATTACAGCACTCCTACCCCCAACCCTGTGGTGGACCAAGAACTGGCTGATGACCTGAATGTGTTCTACTTCAGATTTGAAAGGCCCAATCTCACACCCCACACACACTATGACCTTCACTACACACAAACACCAACACCTTCTGCAACCCCCCTCCTCCCCCCTCCTCCCCCCTCCTGCTACTCAACCTGCACTCAAGATCTGTGAAGATGATGTGTGATGTGTCTTTCAGAAGCAAAAGATGAGGAACGCTTCAGTCCCAGATGGCAGCTCTCCTGCGTGCCTTTGATCCTGTGCTAACCAACTGGACCCCATCTTTATACAGATCTTCAATATATCCCAAGTCCCATGCTGCTTTAAACACTCAATTATTATCCCTGCCCCTAAGAAACCAAAAATCACAGGATTGAATGACTACAGACCTGTCGCCCTGGTCATGAAGTCACTTGACCCTTTCTAGATCCCCTTCAATTTGCTTATCATGCAAACAGGTCTGTGGATGATATCATATCCTGCAACATCTGGGCAGACTGGGGACATACGCAAGGATCATTTTTGTGGACTTCCTTTCAGCTTTCCACACCATCATCCCAGCTATTCTCCGGACTAAATTAAACCAACTTCCTGTTCCTATGTCTATCTGTCAGTGGATTACCAACTTTATGACAGAGAGGCAGCAGCTAGTGAGACAGGGAAATTCACTTCCAGCACCTGTGAATCAGCACTTCTGCCCCTCAGGGATGTGTGCTCTCTCCACTACTCTTCTCCCTCTACACCAATGACTGCACCACCAAGGTCCCCTCTGTCAAGCTCCTGAAGTTTGCAGACAACACCACTGTCATTGGCCTCATCAGAGATGATGATAAGTCTGCATACAGAAAGAGTTTGAACGGCTGGCTCAATGGTGCAATCAAATGGTGCGCAAAAAAACCTGACGCTGAACATGCTCAAAATGTGGAGATGATTGTGAACATTAGGAGGATGTTAGTTGATAACTTCTTTCATGATTTCGTACTGACATTGCCAGTGATAGGAGAATTACCTCCATTACTAGCCAGCGATGACAACTTGGACGATGTCCTGTGTACTTTCCCGACCTCATTTACATATAGCTCTGCTGCTCCCAGTTGTAGCCTAGTTGCCCAAGGAAGTAACGTACGTACCTGAACATTGGCCATATGATTTCTCCGTGTTCCACCAAGCATGCTAACAGATCCAAAGGAGACCGCCGAGCAATTCCCTTCTTCACCCTTTTTCCTGCAGAAGTGAAGAAATAAGATTTATCTTCCCTTTTCAACCGATGGAGGACCTCACTTTCTACCCACGTGCTCACGTGACTCAAGTAAGAGGTATACATCTGGGCAGAGATAGATATTGTGATAGATAGATGTGTTATTCTTGTGTATCAAGGTTATTGCTTGTACAGTTTACGGACCGCCGAGCCCACTCATTGCTGCTAATAAACCTCAAGGGACGTGCTAAGCAACCAGTTGGCCCAGTTGCTAGGGTGGGTGGAGTCACTCTGTTTTAACCTCCTCATGGTCACTATAATGTGGTTATCACTCTTGTTGGGGTGTGTGGTGAGTTGTGAAGCATCCACATGCGCTAGGTCTACATGGTAATGCACCCAACAAGCCACGTGATAAGATGCACGACTTGATGGTCTCAGATGCGGAGGCAACTGAGATTTGTCCTCCACCACCTGGATTGAGGCGAGCCACTATGCCACCACGAGGACTTAGAGTGCATTGGAAATTGGGCATTCCAAATTGTGAAGAAAAGGGGAGAATTTTTTTTTTTTTTTTTTTTTAATTAAATAAATTATACTCAAGTAATGTAATTTACTGTTACCACGAATGAGATTTGCTTTGTTGTATTCAAACCATGTTGGACTACGAATTTCCGCCACCGTGGGTGAGACTGGCACACTGAGTTTATCCATTAAAGAACCAATGACCATTGCAGATGGATTACGAGCCATTCACCGTGTCTCTGAGTGATACAATTTGTCAATATGGCTGTATTGTTTTTGTTCATAGTGTGTATATTTGTGTTGTCTACACTGTAGCCTGTGTCTGATTTTATTTTATTATTGTGTTATTGTATTTTTGTATGTGTAAGCACATCGTGAGCAATGTACAATCCTGAGTCAAATTCCTTGTATGTGTACACATACCTGGCAATAAAGCTGATTCTGATTCTGATTCTGAAAATAACAGTTGTCTTCTCTCCCATGATTGTTCAAACCAACTTTGGTGCCGTAACTTTGTTCTACCTCTCTCGTACTAACCGCACACACACACACAACCCCTCACAAGCACACCCGCACACACATTTGGTGGCAGATAATTTGGTAATAGAGCCAGCTTTGTCCCTAAGTTATCGTACCAGTGGAGATATGCGTTAAATGGGCAGACGGCATTATCCAGCCTCTGCCCACATTCGCAGCCACATTCTCTGGCAGGAAACCTTGCATGACGTACTCTCCTTGAGAACCGTGTCTGCCATTTTGTGCGCTCCATTACACACACACACACACACACACACACACACACACACCTTTCTCTCATGTATTATAGGCTTATTTGTTACCATATCTAATCAGGTTACTGATTAGTTTGTAGTTGGAAGTCTGAAGTTTATCGACTGCATTGTATTGATTATTAACTTGTATTACTGCATCAATAAACTTTGTTAGACTTTAAAGAGAAGTGTTTGGTATTGTTCTGTATGCACCTGTGTCAAGGGCTGGCAGGGAATGTCAGTGCTCAGATTCAATCCTTCATTGTTTACCTTTTGAATGTCGGTGTTCTCTGGACGTAGACTTTCCTAAGACAACAATCCAATATTAACACTATATTATACTGTCTGGTTATTAGTCACTGATACCAGGGTGGTGCCCCGGAGATATTATTCCTTATTAATATTCTATTGATTTTGATAATTGGTAATTATCTTTTATAATTGTTGATTTGACAGATTAATGATCTAATGATAATTCGAATCAATGTTCTATTGATTTTAAATTCATAATTATCTTTGATAATAATTAATATTCTATTGAATTTGATAAATTATGGTTAACTTTGATGATTGTTGATTTGATGGATTAATAAACTAATGTTTATTCTAATCAAAGTTCTAATGATTTTAATAATTAATAATTATCTTTCATAATTATGAATTTTTGCTAATTACCAAACCTGCTCCTGAATGAATCACCCAACAAAGTGAAATTAGGTAAATTAAGCAGTTTAGAAAAGTTATATTGAGATTTAACGGCATAATACTTGTAGCTACCTTAAACTGTTTATCACACAGTTATAGCCTATGTATTTGTTGTTATGTTAACATTTTCATTTGTGTAAACCTTGATTAATCCTTTCTAACTATTCATTCTAATGACAAAAAAAAATAAAATAATGAAACACAAGATTATACATAAGACTCTGAAATCATTGAAAACATTGTTTTCTCAGGTGCAAAATTCACTAAATAATTTCACAAATTGACATCAGCTTTTGACATGCTCCAAGTGATCATGGGTTAAGGGTGTTCTAGTAACCCTCTGCACATCCTCCGCCAGTAGTGGACACTCACGCAACGTAAGCAAGGACTTACATGAGACGGAGTGACGTTTGTATTTTTGAGTGTAAGTTTGGGGATAAATATTGCAGCCCTAATCTCAGAGGGCATTTTGTTAATTGCATTGATTGTTTCCAACTTGTCAGCCCAATTGGAAAGATAGAGGGGATCTATGTAAAGGTGACCCTATAGAGTAAAGTCACTGGCTGGTAAGATGAGAAAACAGATGATCCATGTGAAAGTTGTAAAAGCTGCCCATTAAGAGAAATTATGCCCATTAAGAGTTTTACACATGGATAACGGATATATTGCTACCTGCAGAAGGTTAATACCTCTGTGTGTGTATTTTTGTACTGCTTCAAGATGTAGGGAGAATTCCAATTGAAAGTGATCATCCTTATGCCCTACTCCATTCAAAGGACAGACAGATCTCCTGATGTGGGCACTCTGAAGAGAGCACGAAATTACTGTATGAATGTACCCTTCACTAATTGTCTTGTAAAAAGTCTCTTCATGAAAAAACAAAATCATACTTTTGTTTGGAATTAATTTCGAGTGGCGTCCCTTTCCCGCAATGCCCTTCAAATGCACAAAATCCACATATGGGCAAAATAAATGAATTCCAGACTCCTCCTCCAGGTTGTTAAATCCATCTATTTTGAAATGATTTGATAGGTGTGCATGAGAAACAGATCAGTATTTAAGTCCTTTTTTTTACTATAAATTCTCCTCTCTGCTCAGTCAATCTCCACTTTAACTTTCTGTTTTTGGTGATACACATCCTTCTTGCATATCAACCCTTACTGCCACTGTATCTAGGTAACAACTCGAGAAGACATCACTGTGTTAAGTGAAGTTTTAAAGTGTGTCTCTTTGGATTTACCATGAAAACTTGCCATGCACAGAACAACACATGTGTTTGTCTCCCGCGGGTACATTGAATGTGCAATGATTTGATGAATATAAGCATTTCTCTGCTGCAAGCACGTGGATGTGTTGCAAGATATATGAAGAATGAGAGCTGCGCTGTGAAGGCAGTGTATTTGGACACAGGTATGAGAAATGCATTATACCATATTAATTGCAATCGGGAGCCTGCAAAGGTGCAAAACCGTAACAGAGTTCACATGAACTGTACCCCAGACCACCTTTTCAAGCGACTTAGGTACGGTTCCCAAGTGCGCACCCGAGTTCGGAAAACAGTGTTCACTTTATCCAAACAAACCGAATTTTGACGTGATTTGATCCTGGGTGCGCACCAAATGTTCTAGTGTGAAAGCACCCTAATGGTGTTTTCGGACCTGTAGACCTTTTGCTTTGTTCCAAAACAGGAACTAAATTGTTACAATGTTGCATTTTCTTCTTGATTCGGTTTGTTTTCACAACATTTTAAAATGGACCAAAACTATCCCAATAAAAGTCACATGTGAGCAAGATGTCCCCTTAATGGTCACTATGTTTGTTTGCTGTTCCAGGATTAAGCTCATCCATTGATATACCGGTTAAAATTATATGCCTATAAAATTATATGCCTATAAAATTTGTCAACCAGTACAAATTTTAGAGAATGTTTGAGCGTCACCAGTTAGCACTTGTGCTCCCATTACAAATTATCCGTCACTTGGATTGATATGAGTTGTAAAGTTTCCATCATGTTTTTTTTGTATCCGTCATTAGTTGCTTTTGCACTATTTCTCCATTGAAACATGCCTGTTCTCACAGATTTCTCTCTCTCTCCATCTCTCACACGTACACACACACACACACATAGCAGAGTAAAAAAATAAAAAATAAAAAAAAATAAGTCAAAAAGTTGCTAACGCCATCTTTTTGTTCGTGGTCTTCTACCACTATCCAAAAGAGAGAAAAAAATCATAATAAAATTACCTCTTGAATTATAAAACAGCTCCTATACTAAACGTGCAATTATATCTAATATAGTGGCCAAAAGGCTGTATCCACATTTTGATGATGAAATTTGGTGCTCTTATGAGTATGTGACTATTTGCTTTTGTTTACTTGTTGTTTTTCTTTCTTGTT
Organism: Moxostoma hubbsi; assembly: GCA_032164185.1. Lineage (NCBI taxonomy): Eukaryota > Metazoa > Chordata > Actinopteri > Cypriniformes > Catostomidae > Moxostoma > Moxostoma hubbsi. The sequence goes on along the minus strand of JAVLUX010000218.1, from coordinate 10,664,313 downwards.
TTGGTTGTATTGTGATTTGTACACATTGAATTGGTTTATTTTTGTATTTGTATCTTTTATAGTTGTGTTTATTTTTCAGTTTTCTTTGCAGTGGGTAATGTGTTCATTATTTTGGTGACGCGCTTTCTTTGTACGTGTCAAAATTTAGCTTAATTGTTTAATTTGTTAAATTGAGATTGTGTTTGTGTAAATTGGTTTGAGATTGTTTTCTTTTGTTTATTACTTGGATCTTGTTAGCACTGGCTAATCATTGGTGTTTATGTATGTGACTTTTTTTTTTTTTTAATATTCATAGGAGCTGGGAAGGTTTATAGTGGGAGGGGTTGGCTGCTGTCATCCTTTGGTGTGTCTCCACTGGAGTGCTGCGTAATATTTTTGTATTTAATTTGATAATTTGATTTAACATGTGTATTTTGTGATTCAGGTATTTCATGTTTTTTATTTTGAAAAGTTTTGTTCCTGTTTCATTTCATGTGATATTATGTATCCCTCCAGGTTCATGTGTCTTGTTTTCATTGGTTTGTTGTTTGATTATCTTGTTATCAGTTCTGTCTTTTAATTTTCTCCTTGGTCAGGTATTGTTGAATGTAACTTTGGTTGTGTTTGGTAACATTGTCATGCTATGTCAAGTCAAGTTTATATTAAGTCAAGTCAAGTCAAGTTCATGTTTATGTTTTACTTTTATAGTTAACAACAATATACATTTCTGCATGCCTCGGAGAGCAGAAAGCACTCGGAAGTAGAGGGAGAACAAAAGAGCTCAGTTCACCAAAGACCCTTTCAGGTTCACCAGAACACTGCTGGGTGAAGCAAAATCTGGGAGACTGACCAGCCTCAGAGAAGATGTAGAGGGGTTCCTTTGGGAGACCCACAATGACACATCCAGAAACCAAGCCCTAAATGCCAGCCCAAAAATCCATAGAGCTGAAACATCTGACAAAAAGCTCAAAATAAGCGAACCAACTTGGAAGGTAGTCCAAGAGGTGGTGAAGAAGGCTAGAACAGGATCTGCCCCTGGCCCAAGCGGCATACCATCTAATATATATAAGAAATGCCTGATGCTCCTTTAGATGCTGTTTTTTGTTCATGTGTTGGGACATCGGGAAAAATTGGCCTGGGATTTTACATAGCAACTGGCCCAAAAGTTGAGGGGGGGGGGGGGGGTATGGGTCTTGAGGCATGGCTTGGCAGGGCGTGGAGCATGTGATCAGGGCGGAGCCCAAGGGGGGTGTTCGATGTCCTTTTCTGCATATCGTGGCACCGTTTTATGGTCCATTCTGCATAACGTGGCAGATCATTTTAGCTTATCACTGCACATTCGGCCTGTTTCGCTGCCGACCCACCAGCCCGCTTGGTTCTCCCAATGGCCAGTCCACCCCTGATCGGCCCCAAAGTGTGTTGGACCAACAGAAAAATGCCCGGTATGCCTGATTACCAGTCCAGCCCTGGTCATGTGTATTTTGTAGATTTATGTTTTTCATGTCTTTTAATTTGAAAAGTTTAGTTCCTGTTTCATGTCATGTGATTTCATGTTTCCTTCCAGGTTCATGCATCTTGTTTTCATTGGTTTATTGTTTGATTATCTTGTTATCAGTTCTGTCTATTCATTGGTTATTCACTATTCACTCATCATTGTTTTCTCCCATGTCCTTGTATTTAAGCCCTTGTGTTTTCCATTGTTCTTTGTTAGGTAGTATATGTTTGGTAACATTGTACATGTCAAGTCAAGTTTATGTTTATGTTTCACATTTATAGTTAGTGTTTTGTGCACCAGCAGCATTGTTACAATAGGTGTGTGTTGTTCTGTGGGTATTTAGTGTGGGGCGGAAATTTGGGGTTTGCGGCTAGCCTTCCCTCTCCTCAGACTGGTGAACTGTGGTTTTGTATATGTTATGTGTGCTACCAGTCTTTTGTGATGTCTGTGTTGAGACCGTTGAAACTGTTTAAATGCAGGGACTGAATGTTTGTAATTTGTGTATGCTTCAATAAAGTGATCCTCTCTGTATACTTTCTTGCCCACATCACTGTGCTCACCCTACCTTTGGCTAACGAACCTGTGTGCCTCTATATAGGGCTGTTATTATACGTTGTAAACTATAGTGTCATTCATAGGGTCCTCATTTGTTCTCTTTATTTCTTTTCCTTTACATCCCCTTCCCTTTCTGTCTTCTTCCTTGTAATTGCCATATACCTGACCATCCCGCAACACAGAGAAGTGCTGATCTACAGATGCCTTCTCAAAAGATCCCACAGTTCTTTTCTTGGTTTTGGTTCATTGGTCTGTTGGGTTGGTTTGCATTGTCATCAAAACCACTCCAGAGTTTATTTGTGATTGGTCCAAGAACACCTCATCAAGCGGTCTCGGACTGAGCAAATCCAAGTGTAATTGCCATGTTCATATATGCCTAAACGAACCAAAACAAAGGGTGAAAACATGTCAGGTTCTGAAACAAATGCTCCAAACGAGCCAGGTCTGAAAACGCCCCAAGTCTCCTGCTCAGCTATCATTTCGTCTGGACTGTTGCCACCAGCCTGACTGTAATTCCACTCATCATTCCCCTCCTCATGCATCACCCAGTTCCTCATTCTTCGTCCATGTTTCAGATGACAACTCCGGTATTTGTGAGTAATAACCTACCAATGCACGTGCCATTTTATTTGTTACCTTACACTAGCAAATGAAGCAGACATTTTTTAGTTCAATACATTCTCAAGCAACAGCTCAGGCCTGCATCCTCTTGTTTTAGGGTTAAAGGACACTATTTTATTTTGGTTGCAGAGTCAGTGTGTGCATGTGAGCGTGGGCCATTTAGTTACAATATTTTGAACTGATAAAAAGGACATGTTTCAGAACTGAATTTAAAGGAACAGATCAACAAAATAAAACAAATACAAAATGTAAACTTTTTTTTTTAGAATTCAAGTCAAGTGGTTTTTATTGTCGTTTCAACCATGTACAGTTAGTACAGTACACAGCGAAATGAGACAACGTTCCTCCAGGACCATAGTGCTACATAAAACAACATAGGACAAACACAGAACCACATGAGACTACACAGACTAAATAACATTTCTACATAAAGTGCAAAAAATGACGGGACAGTACAATAAATTACTAAAAGGAACAGGACAATAGGCACAGTAAGAGACAGTGCAGTGCCGACCAGTACACATTTGTAATCTGAGTAGTGCAAAAAGATGACACTTTCTAAAAATGTCAAATGTAAACATAACATACTATGAAATAGTGTTCTATGGACATAGCAGTTATTTGAGGTAGCAGCCTGGTATAAGTGACAATGAATTCAAGTGCAACTCTGGACATTTACTAAAGTTGGATGGTGTGCGAGTGTGTGTGTGTCAGTCCAGCCTCTGAGTATTGAGGAGTAGAAGCTTGGGGGAAGAAGCTGTTACACAGTCTGGCTGTGAGGGCCGAATGCTTCGGTATCTCTTGCCAGATGGCAAGAGGGTAAAGAGTTTGTGTGAGGGGTGTGTGGGGTCATCAACTATGCTTGTTGCTTTGCGGATGCAGCGTTTTGTGTAAATGTCTTTGATGGAGGGAAGAGAGACCCTGATGATCTTCTCAGCTGTCCTTACTATCCTCTGCAGGGCTTTGCGGTCCGAAACAGTGCAAGTCCCAAACCAGGCAGTGATGCAGCTGCTCAGGATGCTCTCAATTTTCCCTCTATAGAATGTAGTGAGGATGAGGGGTGGGAGATGTGCTTTTTCAGACTTTGAAGAAAGTAGAGGCGCTGCTGAGCTTTCTTGGTAATAGAGCTGGTATTGAGGGACCAGGTGAGGTTATCTGCCAGGTGAACACCAAGGAGTTTGGTGGTCTTTACGATATCCACATAGGAGCAGTCAATGTTCAGTGTAGATTGGTCACTCTGTGCTCTCCTAAAGTCAACAACCATCTCTTTTGTTTTGTCCACATTCAGAGACAGGTTGTTGGCTCTACACCAGTCCGTTAGACACTGCACCTCCGCTCTGTATGCTGACTCATCGTTCTTGCTGATGAGACCCACCACGGTTGTGTCTTCGGTGAACTTGATGATGTGGTACGAGCTGTGCATTGCTGCACAGTCGTGATTCAGCAGCGTGAAAAGCAGTGGACTGAGCACACAGCCCTGGGGGGCCCTAGTGCTCAGTGTGGTGGTGATGGAGATGCTGTTCCTGATCCGGATTGACTGAGGTCTCCCAGTCAGGAAGTCCAGGATCCAGTTGCAGAGGGAGGTGTCCAGGCCCAGTAGGTTCAGTTATCAAATCAGGTGATGAGGAATGACTGTGTTGAATTCTGAGCTGAAGTCTATGAACAGCATTAGAACATATGTGTCCTTTCTATCTAGGTGGGTGAGGGCCAGATGGAGGGTGGTGGCGATGGCATTGTCTGTTGAACGGTTGGTGGACTGAAGTGGGTCTAGTGAGGGGGGCAGCTGGGTCTTAATGTGCCTCATGATGAGCCTCTCGAAGCACTTCATGATGATGGGTGTGAGCCCGACAGGACGGTAGTTGTTGAGGCAGGACACTGAAGACTTCTTTGACATGGGGACGATGGTGGTAGCCTTGTTGCAACAATGATGCTGCTCAGAGAGAACATCTGCTAGCTGGTCTGCACATCCTCTGACCACTCTGCCAGGAATGTTGTCTGGTCCAGCTGCCTTCTGTGGGTTGACTCTATGTAGAGCTTTCCTCACATCAGCCGTAATAAGACAGCACCTGGTCGTTGGGAAGAGGGGTGGTCTTCCTCATCACAACATCATTCTGTGCCTCAAACCGTCCATAGAAGTCGTTTAGCGCATCTGGAAGGGAGGCATCTTTGTCAGTTGAGTGTGTGCATGTGAGCGTGGGCCATTTAGTTACAATATTTTGAACTGATAAAAAGGACAAATTTCAGAACTGAATTTAAAGGAACAGATCTACAAAATAAAAAAATACAAATACAAAATTTAGCATTTAAGTCAAGTCAAGTGGTTTTTATTGTCGTTCAACCATATACAGTTAGTACAGTACACAGCGAAATGAGATAACGTTCCTCCAGGACCATAGTGCTACATAAAACAACATAGGAAAAACACAGAACCACATGAGACTACACAGACTAAATAAAATTTCTACATAAAGAAGCCTTCTGTGAGTTGACTCTACGTAGAGCTTTCCTCACATCAGCCGTAGTAAGACAGAGCACCTGGTCGTTGGGAGGAGGGGTGGTCTTCCTCATCACAATGTCGTTCTGCGCCTCAAACCGACCATAGAAGTCATTCAGCGCATCTGGAAGGGAGGCATCTTTGTCACACAAAAACACAAAATTGTAATTTGTCTAAAGGACCTATTTTTTTATATCAAATCAAATCACTTTATTGTCACACTACTATGTACACAAGTGGAACAGTAGGTGAAAGTCTTGTGTGCAGTTCCGAGCAACATAGCAGTCATGACAGTGGCGAGACATATACCAATTTACAATAAACAACATATTTACATAACACAATTTACATATCAAATGTACATGTACTTACACAACACAATACTAATATACAATGTACAGTAAACAATACACACAATATAGAATGCACATAAGATAAAAATAAAAAATAAGAGTATATAAAAATATATATGCAGTAGTTATATTGTGGAGAATATATTTGACAGTTCAGTGTGAAATAATAAGATGAAGATTAATAAAGTGCAGTGCTGATTGTTGATCGTGAGAGATCAAGTGTTCAAAAGTCTGATTGCTTGGGAGAAGAAGTTGTTATGTAGTCGGCAGGGAGGTAAGATCACCTCCGATGATGTTTCTGGCAGTTTGCACCACCATTTGCAGGTCTTTGCGGTTGTGGGTGGTGTATCTGCCGTACCATACAGTGCTGGTATAGAACCATGTGAGGATATGGTGGTTCATTCCAAATGTCCTCAGCCATCTCAGGAAGAAGAGGCGCTGGTGAGCCTTCTTCACAATGGCCTCAGTGTGAACGGACCATGTGAGTTCCTCAGTAATGTGGACACAGAGGAACTTGAAACTGCTGACTCTCTCCACCGGTGCTCCATTAATGGTGATGGGGCTGTGTTATCTGTCTTTCTTCCTGAAGTCCACTACAAGCTCCTTGGTTTTACTGACGTTGAGGGAGAGGTTGTGCTCCTGACACCAGCGTGTCAGAGTGTGCACCTCCTCTCTGTAGGCTGTTTCATCATTGTCAGTGATCAGACCTACCACCGTCGTATCGTCAGCAAACTTAATGATGGCATTGGAGCTATGTGTTGCCACACAGTCATGTGTATACAGGGAATAAAGGAGTTGGCTGAGAACACAGCCCTGCGGGGCTCCAGTGTTGAGGGTCAGTGATGAGGAGATGTTGCTGCCCATTCTAACCACCTGACATCTGCCTGACAGGAAATCCAGGATCCAGCTGCACAGCGAGCTGTTTAAGCCCAGAGCCCAGAGTTTCTCATCAAGTTTGGAGGGCACTATGGTGTTGAATGCTGAGCTGTAGTCTACAAACAGTATTCTCACATATGTGTTCCTTTTTTCCAGGTGGGAGAGAGCAGTGTGTATTGTAGATGCAATGGCATCATCAGTGGAGCGGTTATTGCGGTAGGCAAACTGCAATGGGTCCAAAAAGGTGGGCAGCACAGAGCAGATGTGATCTCTGATTAACCTCTCAAAGTATTTGCTAATGATGGGGGTTAGAGCAACAGGACGCCAGTCATTTAGGCAAGTGATTTTGGCTTGCTTCGGTACAGGCACAATGGTTCACGTTTTGAAGCATGTGGGGACTACAGACAGGGAGAGGGACAGGTTGAAAATGTCCATAAAAACACCAGCCCGTTGGTTCGCACAAGCTCTGATGACGCGGCCCGGAATGCCATCTGGATCCACAGCTTTACGGATGTTCACCTGTCGGAAGGATCGGGTTACATCTGCAACAGGGACGGCGAATGAACCAACCTCTGTAGCGTCGGCAGCGAGTGCTCTCTCCACGAGGGCGGTGTTGTTGTCCTCGAAACGAGCATAAAATGTGTTAAGCTTATCCGGGAGAGAGGCAGCGGTGTTCACCGTGGTGTTTTTATTCCCTTTGATGTTAATTCCCTGCCACATACTTCTAGAGTCGGTGGTGATGAACTGTCCTTCAATTTTGTGTCTGTACTGGCGTTTGGCTGCACTGAAAGAGTTATGGAGGGCATAACTGTCTTGTTTATGCTCCTCCGCATTCCCGGAATTAAAAGCGGAGGTACGCGCATTAAGTGCCGCGCGAACATCGCCGTTAACCCATGGTTTCTGGTTGGGGTAGATCTGTATTTTTTTGGGTGGCACAATGTCCTCTACGCACTTTCTGATGAACCACGTTACGCTATCAGCATAAACCTCTATGTCGTCATCAGAAGCGGACAGAAACATCTCCCATTCCGCATGATCAAAACAGTCTTGTAGCGCAGAGTCTGATTGGTCCAACCAGCACTGGATCGTTCTGAGGGTGGGTGCTTCCCGTTTCAGTTTCTGCCTGTAAGCGGGCAGAAGCAGAACAGAAGAGTGGTCTGATTTTCCAAATGGTGGGCGGGGGAGGGATTTGTAGCCATCCCAGAAAGGAGAATAGCAATGGTCCAAAACCCGGTACCCTCGTGTGTTGAAGTTGATGTGTTGGTGGAATTTTGGTGCTATTGTTTTAAAATTGGCTTTGTTAAAGTCCCTGGTAACAATGAACGCGGCCTCAGAGTGTGTGGTTTCCTGCTCACTTATACTCCCATACAGTTCCTTGAGTGCCTGGTCTGTTTCAGCTTGTGGGGGGATGTACACAGCTGTGATAATGGCCACTGTGATTTCCCTCGGTAGCCAGAATGGTTGACACAGAAGCATGAGATATTCCAGATCAGGAAAGCAGAAAGACTTGATAAAATGTACATTCCTCTGATCACACCATGATTTGTTGATCATAAAACATACACCACCACGTCTGCTTTTACCTGAGAGGTCTTTCGCTCTGTCCGCTCGGTGCATGGAGAACCCCGCAGGTTCGATTGCCGAGTCTGGAATCTCCGCAGACATCCAGGTTTCTGTAAGGCAGATAATGCAGCGATCCCTCGTCTCTTGTTGGAAAGAGATCTGTGCTCTCAGCTCGCAGAGCTTGTTGTCCAGAGACTGAACATTTGCCAGTCTTACTCTGATGAGAACGCCGGCTCTTTTTCCCCTTTTCCTTCTGCGTTTCCGCGGCCGGGCAATAATGTCGATACCGGTACAATATGATACTTCTTATTAAAGTTTTTTCTGATTTCTTGGGATAAAATCGGTAATTTAAAATATTACTTTTAGTAATATTTCAAGTCACTATTATTATTATTGTTTAAATATGTTTCTGAGCCTAAACAGAAAATTATTAGACTTCTATTTTGTTTACACTTACAAAAATTTACCATGGTTTCACTACAGTAACTATAGTTTAACCATAGTTCCCACATAATTAACCATGAAATACTAATACAATTTTACTGCAGTAAAACCATGGTGGTTTCATGGATTTTTTTTTAAAAATCACATCACAAAAACAATGGAGAATTCTGTTTTCATGGAGGAAGACAACTTTGTGTCCCATTAGTAACTTTTGTGGTAACTTTTGCCACACAATGTGATGGACCCAGTTAGTTTTCATGCATTTACATTTATCCCCCACACAATGGAACAGGGTGTAAGCTTTTAAAAAAATAAACACACATAATAAAAATAATAATAATATAGCTGCAAGCAGCAATGAGGATTCCTCCTCAAAATGCAAATTATTTAGAAATTAGAGGTAGATTGTTGGTGATAAACCCTCCCGATGGAGGAATCCTTAAAAATTATGTCTTTCTGTCTGTATCCTAAATGAAACATTTTGGCTGTGGCTGGATTTTAACTTTAGACACATCACTTACCAGCACAACATCTCAGCCACTTTAGCTATTCACATTGCTGAGTATTTATTTTTTCAGTTTCTGTATAAAAAAAGAACCATTGGCCAGCATTGTCAGATTTGGAACAAGTTCAAACAGCTGTAATTCAGTAATCTTTTGACATATCAAAGTGACATTTTGCATGGTACTTCAGAGTGATGTCTTCTTGAAGAATGTTAGGATTGAAAAACAAACAAATAAAAAATTTGGGCGTGGCCAGTATCTCCCTCTATGGGCGAATGTGGTGGATTCTTGGCATGGGGGTACCTGTTGCCCTGAAGCATCAATGTGCCAAATTAGAAAATGTTATGATATATTGTCATATTGTGTATATTACATATATCTACTGTAAATAATTGACATTGTATACCAGTAAAAACATTTATGAACATTTTCAGCATACAAGTGTTCAGCATATATTACCATTTTCAGATCTGTAGCCTACAGGAGCACGGGGCAAAAACTAACGCTGGGTTAGTTGTCACACACGTGGTTTAAACGTTTCCACACACACTGGTTAGAAGAAACTTCATCTGTTTACTTGTTGCCATATCAATACTTATAATAAAAGTAATACAATTTTGATGATAAAAAAAAAAAAAAAAAAATCATCGCAGGAAAATCTGTTAAATAGGGATTTTTCAATGTCTGTTAAAAGTGACACACTTCCTTCCACCAGTTGGCGCAACAGTTTAGGACAAGCTCCCACACCTGGTGGTTTGTAAAGCTGCATAACTCAGAAACTACAGCCTGAGTAAAAACAGCATGAAAAAGTAAATTTTCTGCAACATAATTTTGGAGGATGACCGCACAGCCTGTTGCACGCTACCTAGGGTCAATAATGAATGGACACTAGGCTTAAATGGTAGAGGTTTTGGTGCCTGTGAATCGATGTCATAGTATGAGGGATAAGAAACAGAATCAGCGAAGCATTTACACTTTCTAACTGATTGGGACCAGTGTGAGAATGGCCAGCCATACCCAAAATAAAAAGAGTAACAGTGTTAGTGTTACTGTGAATATCAGGCCTATCAGTACAAGGTCCTCCCCTTCTGCATGTCCCTGTCCCCTCGCGTCTTTCCAAAGGTCGAAGAGGCAGCCCTTGCCCCACTCTGAAAAACCGGCATCCGCATACTCAACTACCTCGACGACTGGCTCATCCTGGCCTACTCCCCAGAGTTACTATGTGCCCACAGGAACCAGGTGCTCAGGCACCTCAGCCGCTTAGGGCTTCAGGTCAACTAAGAAAAGCGCAAGCTCACCCCGGTTCAGAGCATCTCTTTTCTCGACATGGAGTTAGACTCAGTCTCAATGTCAGCACGCCTCACCAACGAGCGCGCGCAGTCAGTTCTGGAATGCCTCACCACCTTCAGGCCAGGCACTGCGGTCCCTTTAAAACTTTTCCAGAGTCTCCTGGGGCATATGGTGTCCTCCGTGGTGGTCGCGCTGCTGGGGTTGATGCATATGAGACCGCTTCAGCACTGGCTCCAGACTCGAGTCCCAAGACAAGCATGGCACCGTGGCACGCACTGTGTGATGGTCACCCCTGCCTGCCGCCAAACATTCAAACACTGGACAGACCTCTGCTTTCTGCGGGCAGGAGTCCCCTTGCAGCAGGTGTCCCGACGCATCCTGGTCACGGCCGACAACTCCAAATTGGGTTGGGGCGCCGTGTGTAACTGGCACGCAGCCACGGTCCATTAGAAAAGGGCCCTGCTGCGCTGGGACATCAACGGTCTAGAGTTGTTGACTGTATTCTTTGCCCTGCGGAGGTTTCTCCCGCTGGTTGAGGGCAAACACGACTTGATCAGATCAGACAGCACTACCGCGTTAGTGTACATAAATCGCCAAGGCAGTGTATGCTCCCGCCACATGTCACTCAAGTCGCTGCGCACCACACATCCCCGGCAACCTCAATGTGGTGGCGGACGCGCTACCACAACAACACTTGCCCAGTGGAGAGTGGAAGCTTCACCCCCAGGTGGTCCAGCTGATTTGGGAACGGTTCGGCAAGGCTCAGGAAGACCTGTTCGCCTGCCAAGAGACCTCCCACTGCCCGCTCTGCTATGCCCGAACAGAGGCTCCCCTCGGGGCAGACGCACTGGCACACAGCTGGCCCACGTGGCTGCGCAAGTACGCATTTCCCCCAGTGAGCCTTTTTGCACAGGTGCTGTGCAAGGTCATGGAGGACGAGGAACAAGTAATTCTAGTGGCTCCCTATTGGCCAACCCAGGCTTGGTTCTAAGGCAAATTCCCCTGAGGAAGGACCTTCTTTCTCTTAGGGACGGTTAAGAGGCCCGGCTAGGCTCAGCCCATTCCCAGGTTGGCAAGCTTCGCCAGTCTAGGGTAACTATAAAGATTCCGACAACTTTATGGGGCATTTGGGAAGGGTACATGCAGTCTGATACAGCTGGTCGTTTTGGCACATCAAGTACCTGCTCGCTCCTGTGTCAGCAGTACACATACACTGCGCAGCGCATGTCGTGATTTAATTTGTACCCCTAGTGTTGCTTCTTCGACACAACGTTCAAGTGAGCGACAGACGGGGAACGTCTAGGAACGGATGTAACCTCCATTCCCTGATGGAGGAAACGAGACGTTGTGTCCTCCCGGCCATGTCGCTGAGCCATTTCAGGCTCCTCAGAAAAATCCTGAATAAAACAGACGTATTTCCTCGCCTTTATACCCTTATGTCCGGGGGCGGGACATGCAAATTCTGTCTGCCAACTTCTCATTGGCCTTTTTTCTTAGATCAGAAGTATATTCGGCACTCAAGAGAGACCCCTAGTGTCACTTCTTTGACACAACGTCTCGTTCCCTCCATCAGGGAATGGAGGTTACATCCATAACCAAGACGTTTCTCTCCAACTCTTCTCTTTCTGATTTTTTTTATGAAACATCAAACATGGTGCTCCTGTTCCAGAAATTTTCCTCCATTGCTTTGGTTCAATGTGACATTCTCGATACCGCAGCCTGTTGCATGTACATCAGGACTCACACTGAAACTTCCCATGCCCCATTTCTTGCTCTCTCATTGGCTGTAGGTCAACGCTGCAGTTGTATTCAGTTAAAACATATTTCACATAGCGCGATTTGGAATCGCCGACTGGTCCAGATATTTAACATCCTAAATATCTTGCTGACATCGGCGATTCTCTCAGATTGCGTCTTTGATAATTCATACATTGTGATCGTTGCTCACGGGAGCGAGCTCTGATTTGCCTACGATTTCGGGCTTTTGTCGGCGATCACCACAAAACTGTCGGCGAGCAAAAAAATTGGGCTAAAAATCATGTAGTGTAAAAACTCGGCATGAGAAATAGAAACAAACAATATTCATACATACCCAGTTTAGGGCTGCTCGATTTTAGCAAAAATCATAATTGTCGATTATTTCACTTGATATTGTAAATCACGATTATTAATGTCAATTAAAATATGAAATTACCATGACGTCACAAAGTAAGCAACCATGTGGTTCTTCGGAGTAGCAGATTTCAGTGGCAGTTGATAGTTTCTTTTAACCCTCTACAGCACAGTGTAGCCATATGGCAGCATTGACTTTGTGTTAATTTCCTTGCCACTGTCTCTTTAATAAAACATGCTAGATTTTTTTGGGGGGGGGGTTGGCTTTAGTTTAGCCAACAATGTGCTTTGGTTAAGTCACATGACATGCAGTACTTTTCTGTGGCGTGATTTCTGACAACCTGCTATCTTTAAATCAAAGTTGCTGAAAGCTGACTAAAGCTGCGTACACACTGCCTGCGACTTTGTCGCTGCAGGTCGCCAGTGGCTGGTGGTGAAGTCGCTAGTTCCCACTGTTGGTTGCTTAGTAACGTTTATAAATGACATTCACGGATGTCATTCCATTGCTGTTGACAGCGAATCACTTTTCTTCCCCGCTAAAAACAAACATTTTGGAGGGAAAAGACTAAATATAAATGGAATCAGTACATAAAATTCTCAGCAAAAAATAAATAAATTAAACATCACGTCAGGTAAGCCATGATGGCATATTCATCACTCAAATAAGTTTTTATGAAATTCGTTTTTGGTAAATTGATCAAATGCCTGTGTTGCCAAGCGGCAACACTGTGCAGAAGTGGACTGACGTTACCTCAATAGTTTAGCTAGCTAGCGGGAATCTGTTAAGCTGTTCAAACAATAACAGCATTCATTCTAGTGATATAATGTTGGTTAGTCGTATGTTAAGGACTCTCTGGCATTTGTATAATGGATACAATGAATTTAATGACACTTTTCCTTCTGATTAGATATGAATACAGGTAGCACAGATGTCACATCATTTAGCAAGAGCATTACACACACATACACACACACACACACATACACTCAATACATTGTGTCTCAAAAGGGCAGGTGTAAGTATTTTGGCTGTGAGGGTACTGTTAGGGTGAAGTGCACTAAATAAGAGGTGTACCTGTGCCTCATCTCTGAAAAAAAAACTGCTTTGTGAAGTTTCATAACATGAACTGTAATGTTTTTGTATTTATGGTTCCCAGATATTCAATGTTTTATGATAAACGATGAAACGTATATTTCTTTTTAACTAGAGATGCACCGATTGCAATTTTCTTGGCCGATTCCGATTTCCGAATTTTTCCAAGTGTGACCTGCCGATACCGATTTTTTCCGATTCCGATTTTCTTTCTAAGAACTATTGACCGCATTATACAAACAAAATCTGCCTTTCTTCAATGCAAAATTAAATTTTGATAATAAAATAAATTATTAAACATTACAATTTCCCCCAAACAAAGTTACTTCTGATATATAAAGTGCTCTGTGACTGGAAAGAGGTAGAAATAACAATTAACTGCAAATGAGTTGCTTTATATAACAAAACAGATGTCATTTTCCAATATTTTTTATAAATTCACCTTTTTCTATTTTTTACTCGTCTAACAAAACAATTCCAAATATTACAAGCCTATGAACAAAACTGAAGTGTCCAGTACGCTCAATATTGACATATAGCGTACGTTAGATACCAAATATCAGAGGTAAAACTGATTGCTGCTTCGGGATCGGCTTGTAACCATACCTGTCGTCACTCACCCCCGTTTTTCCCGGGAGTCTCCCGTATTCCACACCCATCTCCCACCCCCTCCTGTTTTGTTATTTCTCCCGGGAAACTCCCGTAATTTGTATGGCCCAAATCACGTTATATAAATAATCACATCAATATATTATTCCAAGGTTGTCCAGTTGCCAGATCTTGTATGAAACGCATCCTACTCACACAATCGACGCACCATACACATTTCTAATAATTTGTGACCTCAACCTGGCAACTAAAACCCAGCTGCTCTGTTGAAATCTGCGCAGGCAGTAGACACGAGAAGTTTATCCAAGCAACACTGGCAGATGGGAGGAGACTCAGCTGGTGCTCCGGCGGAAAAAAATAAAATAAATATACATGTAAATTTAACAACAGCTGGACGAAAGCATTTAATTTCATATCCCGAAGCCATATCAACAATACCCACGCCTTTTGCAAAGTGTGTCGGGCACTGATTTTAATATCGGACACGGTGGGAAACATTACGTTACTCAGCACATTAAATCACAACGGCACAATTTATATGTATTTAGCCTACCTCTGCCATCCAGCACCCCCCATCACCTCCCGGATTTGTGTACTGAAACGTTCAAAGGTATGCTTGTAACAGGCTGCGTGTGTGACATGACACGAGATTAAACAACTCGGGCAACGCGACGTGGGAAAAGTACCGCCTACTCTGTATCAAGGAAATGTATTAGATTTCTGAACCCTCTGTCCTCAACTATGGATAAGTGCTGGTCATCCAGGGCCATGAATTCCATAATTTTCCTCGTAATTCCTTTGGTCTTTTTGCTTCTCATACCAAAGAAAGATAGGAGAGGCTGCTGACTTCTGGCTGACTCTGAGCTCTGGCTAGCTTTAGCTGCTTTTTTAAAAGCGGTATTTTCAGCTGGTGAGGGTTTTTTAAGTGTCTAATTAGGTTTGTTGTTCCGAACGTTATCGTGGTGGTTCCCCCACGGTTTACTTTAGCCTTACAAATATTACAAATTGTGAACTTTATGTATTTTTCACTTAGAGTGAAGATCTTCCACGCCAGTGTCATGTTTCCATGCGGCTGTGACGTTATTGCCTGCGCTGCTGGAATCGGAAAGACGTGAGACTTACCGGCCGTTCACTGGTCCGGGCCGAGCTTGCGGGAAACCGGATGATTCCGGTCCCTGGCCGGGTGATCAGTGCATCTCTGTTTATAACAGTATAAGTTTGAATTTCAGAAAAAAAATTTTTTTTTTAATTATTTAAATTCAAGGCGCAGCGGTTAGCACTGTCGCCTCACAGCAAGGAGGTCGTGGGTTCAAACCCCGGTTGCCCCGGCCTTTCTGTGTGGAGTTTGCATGTTCTCCCTGTGTCTGCGTGGGTTCTCTCCGGGTGCTCCGGCTTCCTCCCACCATCCAAAGACATGCAGGCTAGGTTAATTGGTGTCTCCAAAAATCGCCCTAGGTGTGGATGTGAGTGTGAGTGTGTGTCTGTCTATGTGTGGCCCTGCGATGAACTGGCGACCTGTCCAGGGTGTACCCCGCCTTTCGCCCAATGTTAGCTGGGATAGGCTCCAGCCCCCTGCGACCCTGTACACAGGATAAGCGGTTGATGATGGATGGATGGATGGATATTTAAATTCAAAGAAATTAAAGGATTGTTCAGCAAAAATGCACCAATTGAGTCAACACAAATTACATTTCTGAGGAAAAATATTAACTGTAAGTACACTTACACTTATTCCAAGTTATGTCCACTATTGTATGTTGTAGAATACTGTATGGTAGAATATCATAAAGTAATTAAAAAAAAAAAAAAAATGTCCAATTTTTTTTTACATCATTTCAAGTAAATCTATTTTAAGAAAAGAAAAAGATTCAAATGTTTTTTTCTATTTATCTATCATAATGCATGCGGTAGAGGGTTAAGCATTATATTGAATTGTATTTTATATTGTAATAATGTTTGTGCAGGTAAGGCAAATAAAAAAATAATATTTTAAATGGATATATATGGTATGGAATAAATTACATTTTTGCTAAATTACTGCTTAAATTATTAGTTCACGTACAGTAAATAATATGGCATATTCAATATTCAAACTTATAACAGCTGATTTATATCTACTAGTTACTCTGTTTAGTAAGACCTTTGGTGGCGAGAAGGGTGCACATTCATCCAGTTAGATCTTCAATAGTGATCTTGTTCATGTCCATTGTTAGATAATTTTTGGCCTCAGTGGTTGCACATTGGAAATTAAAAACGTTAATTTGCTGTAGTAGTTTGTGCGATTCATGAAACTGTTAAATCTACCAATCTTATTAGGGTCTTATTAGAGCAGGCATGATAACATGCTATTCAGGCACACTTAGAACAGTTAAGCCGAATTACTTTATTGCTATTTTGTACAAATCAAATTTGCATTGGCCTACTTATTATCATGACAAAAAAAACAGTTCGAACAACGCGACAAACCCTCCCATTACAATGACTGCTGTTACTCACTGCAGGTTTACACATTTCGACGCAAGCACAATGATGCTCCACAAATGATCTCTTTAAAAACAAAGCTGTCTAATCAGTATAATAAATCAATTATTTACACCGAGTCTGTGTTTTGATTAGAACGGGAGTGTTTTAGTTTTGTCATGTTGCTCATATTCAGTGTAGTTAACATCTACGTTCAAAGCAAGCGGTGCAATATGCAATGAATCCAAAATAATTACAAAGTGTTTTTCGCTCTTGTTCTATGGCTTAGTTTCAAGTGTCAGGTGAAGTTTCTTCAGTATTAATTTTCGTGTACCACCACAAACATCTGGGCATTCAGACGGTTTAAAAAACAGCTTAAAATAAATAAAACTGAACATTGGCAAAAAAAAAAGTTATTGATATTTAGTCAAAAATGTACATAGTATTGCTAGCTAATGTTTATTTAGCAAGTTACACAGAAATGTGCTTAATAATAGAGGCTAGCTGCCTGTCCGATGAACGCAAACGGTCATGTGATTTAATTATTTTTTCCAGAAATAACTAGCATTACTCCTACAAATAAATGCTTTGTAACTAAATGTTTTGACTTTCAATTGACAATATTGACAACATATGTTAAATAACGTGTCTTACCTTGAAAGATCGCCTCAGTTTTCAATTTGAAGCAGTAAGTTCAACACTGGAGTAAATCTCCCGGGATCTCTGTCTCCGACCAGGCAAATGAAGGATGACGATGATGACGATACATTTATTATTCACACGCAGTAACATCTTAACCAATCATTTGTGCATTTGGCTTACATTGTCATGAGTATCTGGCAGTTTTCAGAAATAAAATCGGTGATTGGACGAAGACCCTGAGACAGGAACCATGGGAATAATTGTTCCCAAATTGGAATGCTCCGGCTGGAAAGGGTTAAAGGTTCTAATCCGTCCATATAAAACTATGTTTTAATTAACAAAGATTGCATCCGCACATCAGTATGTATTGAGTGGGGACACATTTGTTTGAATTTTTCTGTGGGATTCGACTGGAAGAGAGCTCAAACTTAAACGCGGCGTTAGTAGTGTTAGTAGCTCGGCTTCCCCTATAATGTAAAAAAAATAATGGTCAAATATGTACTATTGTGTAAACAATTTATTGACTAAAAATGCGTTAGAACATGTTCATCTCGAAAACGAGTTCGTTCAGAATCAGCTACATATAGCAGGTCGGCTGACTCGATTTCATTCTCATACAGTGTTTCCCCTGCCATTATATTAGGGGGGGCGCCCCGCCACCCCAACGGCACCCTCCGCCCCCCCCTTGAAGGTAAAATTAATTATATTTTCTATATAGCGCCAGATCACAACAGAAGTAATTTAAGGTTACCTTTCCAATAGAACAGGTCTATACCTTGTTCTTTTATTAAACAAACTAAATAGCCCTTAAGTTATTTATCTTATTTACACGACGGCATGTCATTTCTGTCTCTACATGGTCGCACGTTTACTATTCTCCTCAGCTCTCTGTATCGCGCACGGCGGAGTTCCGCCCCTATGCGCGCGCACACACACGCCTGCACGTGCACACACACAGACACGTTCACGCGCACACAGGTGAGCATAGGGGTGTTCGATTCCAGGTTTTCTGGTACGGAGGTATGCATAATAACAAACTAGAGTCACTATGACTGTTATCTATTTCTAAAGAGATAAGCTACAAGCTACGTGTAGGATAAATACAAAGTTTCTACGACAGCTCTCTGACAACTCTTTGGGGTCGACTCCCCATCACACACTTCCACCAGCGGACAGAAAGTGTGCGTCGGCAATATGTTGCGTCAATCACCTGAAAAGAAGACAAAAATATCTGTGTTTTTTAAACGCTCCCAGGGTGGTGAAGATGGCAACACTCGCTCTCCTATAAGTAGCACCCGGAGTAGCGCTACTGCTCCGAGTCCAAGTACAGAAAAGAGCCCAAGTGCTGCATGCCCTTTCCCTGACAAGCAGCAAAAGTCCAGTCACTAGTGATGGGTCATTCGCGAACGAGTCGGCTCTAAGAGCCGACTCTTGTAGGTGAACGTTGGGAGCCGGCTCGCATATCAGAAGAGCCGGATCTATTAATAAAAATATTTAAAAAAATTAAGATATGAACAATCAAAAGATTTAAATTAATCTAATTAACTAATTAAAAGAACGAAAAAATAAAATAATATAGGCCTTAATGCTCAATCACACACATATTTGTTCTGACTGTCTGCTCAGACTAACAGCCTGCTGGCTTCTATTGCTCTGACGGTCCCAGTCAGTAGTGTAAACTGTGAAAGGGACTTCTCAACCATGAACAGGGTAATACAAACTTTTCACAATAGGATTTGCTGCTTTTAGCTATATGTTAAGCACATTTAACAGTTAATGCATTTGCAGGTCAAGACAAACATCCGCAATAGGCCGCAAGGAGACCATCTTGCAGCATGCATGCGGATCTCATTAAATGGGCCAGACGTTTCTGACTTCCCATATCAAGTGGCTCTGGAAATGTTTTCCAGAAGCCCAGAAAGATACACTGCAGTGACAAAAGCTGCACACTTTGTGGATAAATTACATAAAAATAAATGTTCCAATGTTTAGTTTAATGTACAGTTCAAATAATTGTTCAGTTAATATATTCACTGCTGCCATTAAAAGAAACAAATGAACACCATGACTCCTTTAAGTGTCTGTGTCAATTCCCCCCCCCCCCCAAAAGCTGTAAACCTAGGGGAAACACTGTCATACATTCCCGTAGCGTCACAGTGCATTTCCCTGTTGAAGCCGAGCATCCATTGACTTCAATGGGGCTGCTTTGAACAGTTTTTTTCAGTGCTCTGAAACTAGATGGTCATTGGATAAATTATCTCATTCAAGGTTGCCAGATTGCATAAATTGAGTATGACAAAAGGTGAAAGATTTCATATTTGTGCAAGTATAAATGTCTGCTTCGGGTTTTTTATCTGGCAACCCTGAGTGAGAGCCCAGTGTTTGTAAATCATTCAACAATGTAGCTTGTATGTTTTCTATTGGACATTTCTTGTAATTGCCAGTCAGAGAATTAACAGACAGTGACTTAGACATTGGTTTTCTTGTATTTTTACATTTCAGTTGATATTTTTACTATATTTTTATATATTAAAAAAATTTAATAAATATGTTTATTAACATTAAACTTTAAAATTAAAATTATGCCAAATACCTAAAAACATGTGAATATGCACAAAAAGAAATCAAGACATTTAATGCGTTGCCATGCCAACAGTATTTAAGATACCAAGAAACCCTTCAGAATTGTAAATGTGCAATGCCTTGACATTAATCTGTATTTTTTTTTTTTTAAGTAATTCAGGTTAACATAATAGGTATTTTTCAACGTCTGTTAAAAGTGACACACTTCCTTCCGCCAGTTGGTGGCGCTATGATTGTGACCCACAATAGTCACATCAATTTGATCAGCCTGCAAGGACAAACATTTTGCTCAATTTTGATGTTTTTAATTTTCTGCAAGCAGAAGATATGAGACTATTCCTTATTCCAATTTTTTACATTATTTTATTGCTTTGCCTTGGCATGATGTTGCTCACATTTGGTACCTGTACCATTAAATCCTTGGGAGAAGTGTTTCAAATTCCTCAGCATATATTTTTCAAACAATCAAAAATGGCCAGTGTGAAAGTTGTCTGGCTTGATGAGATCTATATGTGTACAAAGTTTGATGACTGTACCAAATGAGATGTGCTAGATAGCCCCCCGAACATGCCCATGCCCTAATGGCCAGCGACACTTTCAAGAGTTTTAATGCATAATTTTTGCTAAGTAACACATTGAAAGACATAAATTCTACACATTGGTACCAAATTTCAAGTCAAGTGGATCTACAGTTCAAGAGAAAAAGCTTTTTGTAGGTTTTTCCCAAATTTTCACTGTACAGAAAAACCCATCATAGCGGAAATTGTGGGTCTTTGAGGCTTTTATTCCCCATAAGAAATGAGGCATGTATATCAAGTTTCAGAAGAAATACCATCAAATGGGACTTTTGGGCGTGGCCTATAGTGCCCCCTAAGGTCGAATGTGGGCCATTCTTGGTGTAGGGGTTCCCGTTAGACTGTAGTAACAATGTAAAAAATGATAAACTTTTTGACCAGAAAATGGGACTCTTGGGCGTGGCCTGTAGGGTGAATGTGGGCCATTCTTTACACAGTACTTCAGAGTGATGTCATCTTGAAGCTTGTTAGGTTTGATAAAACATCAGTCAAAATGACGTTTGATTTATTGACACATGTATATTGAGCCAATGTGGACATTTACATAAATACGCCCCATTCAGCCATTTTGATTTGTATTCATTATTGCTAAGCAATAAATTGAAAGTCATCAATTCTGCACATTGGTACCATATTTCAAGTCAAGTGGATCTACGGTTCAAGAGAAGAAGATTTTTGTAGGTTTTTCCAAATTTTCACTGTACAGAAAAATCCATCATGGTGGAAATTCTGGGTCCTTGAGGCTTTTTTATTCCCCATGAGAAATAAGCCATGTACACCACGTTTCAGAAGAATTGGACAAATGGGGTGAAAACGCCATTACTTTGAAAATTGAACATTTGGGCGTGGCCTGTAGCGCCCCTTAAGAGTGAATGTGGGCCATTCTTGGTGTGTGGGTTCCCGTTTGCCTGTAGTATCAATGTACCAAATTAGAATATTTTTGACCAGAAAATGAAACAATTGTGTGTGGCCTGTAGCGCCACCTAAAAGTGAATGTGTTAGCCATTCTTTACGCAGTACTTCAGAGTGATTTCATCTTGAAGCATGTTAGGTTTGATAAACCATCAGTCAAAATTGAAGAAGATTTTTGTAGGTTTTCCTAAATTTTCACTGTACAGAAAAATCCATCATGGTGGAAATTCTGGGTTCTTGAGGCTTTTTGCCCGTGGCCTGTCGCACCCCCTGTGGATGAATGTGGGCAATTCTTGGTGTGGGGATACCTGTTGGCCAGTAGTATCAATGTACTAATTTAGAAAAATTTTGACCAGTGACTTTTTGAGATATTGGGGAGCAAGGAGAATAATAATAATAATAATAATAATAATAATAATAATAATAATAATAATAAAACCATGAAAAACAATAGATTTCCTGCTACCGGAGGAATCTAATAATAATAAAACCGTCAATAACAATAGATTTCCTCCTACCGGAGGAATCCAATAATAATAATAATAAAACCATCAATAACAATAGATTTCCACCTGCCAGAGAAATCTAATAATAATAATAATAAAACCACCAATAACAATAGATTTTCTCCTTCTGGAGGAATATAAAAATAATAATAAATATAGCTGCAAGCAGCAATGCGATTCCTCCTCAAAATGGCAAATCATTTAAAATTGATCAATAGAGGGTTGGGGTTAAACCCTCCCAATGAAGAAATCCAAAAAACATGTCTTTCTGTCTGAATCCTAAACTAAAAATTTTCAGTGTACAGGAAAATCCATGATGCCGGACCTTATGGATCCTGGAGGATTTTTGGTTTACAATGAGAAATGAGGTATGTACATTAAGTTAAAGAAGAATTTAATAAATGGGGTGAAAATGCCATCACTTTGAAAATGCGACATTTGGGCATGGCTTGTAGCGCCCCCTAGGGGTGAATGTGGGCAATTCTTGGTTTGTGGGTTCCTGTTGGCCTGTAGTATCAATGTACCAAATTAGAATGTTTGACCAGAAAATGGGAATTTTGGGCGTGGCCTGTAGCTCCCCCTAAGTGTGAATGTGGGCCATTCTTTGCGCAGTACTTAAGACTGATGTCATCTTGAAGCATGTTAGGTTTGAAAAACCATCAGTCAAAATTACATTTGATTTATTGACATATATATTGATAAAATGTGGACATTTACATAAATACACCCCTTTAAGCCATTTTGTGTTTTATACATTTTTGCTAAGTAACAAATTGAAAGACATCAATTATACACATGGGTACCAAATTTCAAGTCAAGTGGAGCTACGGTTTAGGAGAAGATTTGTGTAGGTTTTTCCAAATTTTCAATGTACAGGAAAATCTATCATGGTGGAAATGATGGGTCTGCGAGGCTTTTTGTTCCCCATGAGAAATGAGGTGTGTACACCAAGTTTCAAATGAATTGGGCAAATGTGGTGTAAATGAAATAATTTTGAAAATGGGGCTTTTGGGCGTGGCCCGTATCGCCCACTATGGGCGAATGTGAGCCATTCTTTGCATAGTACTTCAGAACTAGAAAAAAAAGTTTGTCAAGACAAACTTTGATGTTGGCTTGAGTAAGACCGAACCTTGAACCAAGACTGGAACTCGATGATAACAATAAAACAAGATCACAGCAAAAATATTAAATAAATGCAATAAATTGAAAATTATTTAAGCTCTCCATGTCATTATACCACATACGTCATTCACTAAGATTTTCATTTTGACCTAAGACTTCAATGTATGCTTTGTAAAAATAAGAGAATGTTAAAGGGATATTTGATCATTTCCTCACCCTCATGCAGTCCCAGATGTGTATGACTTTCTTCTGCTGAAATTGAATGAAGATGTTTAGAAGAATATCTCAGCTCTGTTGTAAGTAAATGAGAAGTGGTGAGAAACAGATCATTAATTAAGTCATTTTTTACTATAAATCGCTACTTTGACTTTCATAAGCGCACTTCTCTCTTAAGAGTTATTTTTCTGTTTTTTTTTTTTTTTTTTGTGATTTACATAACCAAATCACCCCTACTGGGCAGGGAGGAGTATTTATAGTAAATAAAAAAAAATGTTTTTTTTTTTTTTTAAATATTTTTTTTTTTAATTATTCATTCATTCATTCATCTTCAACCGCTTATCCTGTACAGGGTCACGGGGGGCTGGAGCCTATCCCAGCTAACATTGGGCGAAAGGCGGGGTACACCCTGGACAGGTCGCCAGTCCATCGCAGGGCCACACATATACAGACACACACTCATACTCACATCCACACCTAGGGCAATTTTTTGGAGACACCAATTAACCTAGCCTGCATGTCTTTGGATGGTGGGAGGAAGCCGGAGCACCCGGAGAGAACCCACGCAGACACGGGGAGAACATGCAAACTCCACACAGAAAGGCCGGGGCAACCGGGGTTTGAACCCATGACCTTCTTGCTGTGAGGCGACAGTGCTAACCACTGCACCACCGTGCCGCCAGCTTTTTTAATTATATATATATATATATATATATATATATATATATATATATATATATATATATATATATATATATATATATATATATATATATATATATATATATATATATATATATATATATATATATATATATATATATATATATATATATATATATATATATATATATATATAGGTCTGTTTCTAACCCACACCTATAATATCACTTCTGAAGGCATGGATTAAACCACTGGAGTGGTATGGATTACTTTTATGCTGCCTTTATGTGATTTTTGTAGCTTCTGAGTTCTGATCACCATTCAAGTCATTGAAAGGTCCAACAGGGTTGAGATAATCTTCTAAAAAGCTTAATTTGTGTTCACCAGAAGAAAGAAAATAATACACATCTGGGATGGAATGAGGGTGAGTAAACGATGAGAGAAATTTATTTTTGGGGTAAAAACCATTTGTACATTTTATTTACTTGGAAAATTGTTACTGTCTCTATAAGAGGATTTTAAACGCATTTCATTCAAGGCACAGTCTGTGCGGCTTGTTTCATTGAGTTTAATCTTTTGAGAACTGTGAAGTCTCATTATTTTCGTGCTGTTTCATCTGTATTCATTTCAGAGATTAATTGATTGAGATTGTGAAACTTGTAATCATGAAGAACCTGAAGGACTAATTCTGCTGTTAATAGTTCATCTGTTCTCGATGGATCTTCCGTGATCCTTCCAACGCTGTCAAGTGAAGCTGAGCAACATCAGTTTCGTCTCTCACACCCTCATTTGTTTGGGTGTGAGATGATAAAATACAGTCTGCGTGAATGGTGTAAAATCGCGTGAATGTTCAAATACATTCAAGCAAACACATACAACCGACAAACCTCCGTGAAGATGCGAGTAAAAATGAGATGCCTCGCGCTGTCAGACACAACGCTGATAATCATTCTCGGAAGTGTTGATACTAGATTTAGATTCCCGATTTCTTTATCAACTGTTTATGTTCACTTGAGACAAAACAGACAATATATCATGTATTTTGACATTTTGTTGTATGAAATTGTCCGTTCAAACGCAAGAAGAAGCGAATGCGAGCTCTCATCGGGGCTCGTGAGTTAGACGTGACGCTGCTCGCTGTTTTACACAAACATTTATTTGAGTTGTTTTGCCATTTGTTGAGTTGAATGGTGTAAAATCGCTTGAAAGTTCAAACAGGGAAGTGTTAAAAACACATACAACAGACAAACATTGCTCGCATTGAAGATGCGAGTAAAAATGAGATCGCCTCACTATCGCGTGCTGTCAGAGACAACGCAGATGAAACATCATTCTCGGAAGTATTGATACTTTAGGATCGATCCGACCATCCCTTCTTTCTTTAACATATGTTTCATGTTTGTGTAATAAGTGTTTGCGGAGTTTCACTTGATTTTTCTGACGTGTATCAGACAGATGATCGCTAAGACAGATTCGGCGCACCCGGTTTATTTTCGTTATTTTACAAGAGCTCAAGGTTTTGTTGTTATTGTAAGTGTACACAAATAAAAGTAGACCTTTTATAGTTTGTAATGATCTCTTCCATGTATCTGAATTGGCAAAAATAACGCAGTATTTTGTTTAAGTTTTTTCCGCTGTTTAGAGTAATACATCAAGGACATCACAGCGCCATTGTTGACCCCCGTAATAATGCCAGAATTCAATAATGATTCCCGATTTCAAATTCCTCGCAAATATTTATTTGAGTTGTTATGCCATTTGTTGAGTTGAATAGTGTAAAATCGCTTGAATATTCAAACTGGGAAGCAGTAAAACACATCTCACTGACCTTTGTGCAGTAACTCTCATCGGGGCTCGTGCGTTAGACGCGACGCATCTCGCGGTTTCACACAAAACTGCTCAAAAACATTTATTTGAGTTGTTTTGCCATTTGTTGATATGAATAGTATAAAATCACATGAATGTTCCAAATGTCAAGCATTAAACACACAATTGACACCTTTGTGCAGACACAGGCTAAATACATCTGGCTTGGAGCTCCACCCACTAGTAGACAGAATTGCTCCATTAGAGAGATTTCTCCAGTAAAAGTGCATTTGGTAAACAGAGTTACACCAGCAGAGGGAGCCTCTTTGCTCAGCCAATGTAAGTGAATGGGATTTTACTTGTAGACCGTATTAATCCAGTAGAGGGGGCATTTTTGCTCAGCCATTGTAAATCAATGGGATTTTTTACATTTTTGATCGTCATTTATATAAAAAGCTTAAGTCGCATCAGGTAAAAAAAGACATACCAGCAAACTTCAGAACAGTCCCCAGGTCTGTGGCAAGTTGGGTACTTATAGCATTAAAGCTCTTGGAGGTAAGGTTGTTGAAATTTTAGTAAGTAAAATAGTATTAATAATAATAATAATAATAAATGTATGTAACATAACAATATGTTGGCTTTCTCAAGCCAACATAGTTATGTCATCTTGAAGCATGTTAGGTTTGAAAAACCATCAGTCAAAATTACATTTGGTTTATTGAAACTAATATATTGAGGCAATGTGGTCATTTACATAAACATGCACCTTTCAGCCATTTTGTATTGTATTCATTATTGCTAAGTAACAAATTGAAAGACATCAATTCTACACATGGGTACCAAATGTCAAGTCAATTGGATCTACGGTTCAAGAGAAGAAGAGTTTTGAATGTTTCCCCAAATTTTCACTGAACAGGAAAATCCATCACGCAGAACCTTATGGGTCCTTGAGGCTTTTTTGTTCCCAATGAGAAATGAGGCAAGTATACCAAGTTTTAGATTATTTAGAAAATTGTAGTGAAAATGCCATCATTTTGAAAATTTGACATTTGGGCGTGGCCTGTAGCGAACCGCTAAGGGCGAATGTGGGCAATTCTTTGCACAGTACTTCAAAGGGATGTTATCTTGAAGAATGTTAGGTTTGAAAAAACCTCAGTCAAAATTACATTTGATATATTGACATATATATTGATTAAATGTGGACATTTACATAAACACGCCCCTTTCAGCCATTTTATATCGTATTCATTTTTGCTAAGTAACGTTTTCAAAGACATCAATTCTACACATGCGTACCAAATTTCAAGTCAATTGGAGCTACGGTTCAGGAGAAGAAGAGTTTTGTAGGTTTTGGCAAATTTTCACTGTACAGGAAAATCCATTATGGCAGAAGTTATGGGTCCTTGAGGCTTTTTTGTTCCCCATGAGAAATGAGGCATGTACACCAGGTTTGAGAATAATTGGACAAATGGCTTGGAAATGCCATGACTTTGAAAATATTTTTTTGGGGCGTGGCCTGTAGCGCCACCTATGGGCGAATGTCGGCCATTCTTGGTTTGGGGGTACCCGTTGGCATGGAGTATCAATGTGCCAATTTAGAAAATTTTTGACCAGTGACTTTTTGAGATATTGGGGCTCAAGGAGAATAATAATAATAATAATAATAATAAATATAGCTGCAAGCAGCAATGCGATTCCTCCTCAAAATGGCAAATCATTTAAAATTGTTCAGTAGAGGGTTGGGGTTAAACTCTCCCAATTAAGAAATTCAAAAAACGTGTCTTTCTGTCTGAATCCTAAACTAAACATTTTCAGTGTACAGGAAAATCCATGATGCCGGGATCTTATGGATCCTGGAGGCTTTTTTGTTTACAATGAGAAATGAGTTATGTACATTAAGTTTCAGAAGAACTGAAAAAATGGGGTGGAAATGCCATCACTTTCAATGTGGGACATTGGGGCATAGCCTGTAGCGCCCCCTAATGGTGAATACGGGCAATTCTTGGTTTGTGAGTTCCTGTTGGCCTGTAGTATCAATGTACCAAATTAGAACATTATTGACCAGAAAATGGGAATTTTGGACATGGCCTATATCGCCCCCTAAGGGTGAATGTCGGCCATTCTTGGTTTGTGGGTTCCCGTTGGCCTGTAGTATCAATGTACCAAATTTGAAAATGTTTGACCAAAAAATAGGACTTTAAGGCATAGCCTGTAGCGCCCCCTAATGACGAATATGGGCAATTCTTGGTTTGTGGGTTCCTGTTGGCGTGCAGTATCAATGTACCACATTAGAACATTTTTGACCAGAAAATGGGAATTTTTGACATGGCATATAGCGCCCCCTAAGGGTGAATGTGGGCCAATCTTGGTTTGTGAGTTCCTGTTGGCCTGTAGTATCAATGTACCAAATTTGAAAGTTTTTGACAAAAAAAAATTGCAATTTGGGAATGGCCTTTAGCGCCCCCTAAGGGCGAATGTGAGACATTCTTGGTTTGTGGATTTCTGTTGGCCTGTAGTGTCAATATACCAAATTAGAACATTTTTGACCAGAAAATGGGAATTTTGGGCATAGCCTGTAGCGCCCCCTAATGGCGAATATGGGCAATTCTTTGTTTGTGGGTTCCTGTTGGCCTGTAGTATCAATGTACCAAATTAGAACATTTTTGACCAGCAAATGGGAATTTAGGGCGTGGCCTGTAGCGCCCCCTAAGGGCGAATGTGGGCCATTCTTGGTTTGTGGATTCCTGTTGGTCTGTAGTATCAATATACAAAATTAGAACATTTTTGACCAGAAAATGGGAATTTTGGGCTTGGCCTGTAGCGCCCCCTAAGGGAGAATGTGGGATATTCTTTACGCAGTACTTCAGAGTGATGTCATCTTGAAGTATATATATATATATATATATAGGTCTGTTTCTAACCCACACCTATAATATCACTTCTGAAGGCATGGATTAAACCACTGGAGTGGTATGGATTACTTTTATGCTGCATTTATGTGATTTTTGTAGCTTCTGAGTTCTGATCACCATTCAAGTCATTGAAAGGTCCAACATGGTTGAGATAATATTCTAAAAAGCTTCATTTGTGTTCACCAGAAGAAAGGAAATAATACACATCTGGGATGGAATGAGGGTGAGTATACGATGAGAGAAATTTATTTTTGGGGTAAAAACCATTTGTAGGCCTACTTTTTATTTACTTGGAAAATTGTTACTGTCTCTTTAAGAGGATTTTAAACGCATTTCATTCAAGGCACAGTCTGTGCGGCTTGTTTCATTGAGTTTAATCTTTTGAGAACTGTGAAGTCTCATTATTTTCGTGCTGTTACATCTGTATTCATTTCAGAGATTAATTGATTGAGATTGTGAAACTACATACAACCGACAAACCTCCATGAAGATGCGAGTAAAAATGAGATCGCCTCGCGCTGTCAGACACAACGCTGATAATCATTCTCGGAAGTGTTGATACTAGATTTAGATTCGCGATTTCTTCATCAACTGTTTATGTTCACTTGAGACAAAACAGACAATATATCATGTATGGTTGTATGAAAGTGTCCGTTCAAACGCAAGAAGCAGCGAATGCGATCTCTCATCGGGGCTCGTGAGTTAGACGTGACGCTGCTCCCTGTTTCACACAAATATTTATTTGAGTTGTTTTGCCATTTGTTGAGTTGAATGGTGTAAAATCGCTTGAAAGTTCAAACAGGAGAGTGTTAAAAACACATACAACAGACAAACATTGCTCGCATTGAAGACGCGAGTAAAAATGAGATCGCCTCACTATCGCGTGCTGTCAGTGAACACGCAGATGAAACATCATTCTCGGAAGTATTGATACTTTAGGATCGATCCGTCCATCCCTTCTTTCTTTAGACATATGTTTCATGTTTGTGTGATAAGTGTTCGCGGAGTTTCACTTGATTTTTCTGACGTGTATCAGACAGATTATCGCAAAGACAGATTCGGTTTACCCTGTTTATTTTCGTTATTTTACAATAGCTCAAGGTTTTGTTGTTATTGTAAGTGTACACAAATAAAAGTAGACCTTTTACAGTTTGTAATGATCTCTTCCATGTATCTGAATGGGCAAAAATGACGCAGTATTTTGTTTAAGTTTTTTCCGCTGTTTAGAACAATGCATCTGAAAGGACATTACAGCGCCATTGTTGACCCCCGTAATAATGCCAGAATTCAATAATGGTTCCCGATTTCAGATTCCTCGCAAACATTTATTTGAGTTGTAATGCCATTTGTTGAGTTGAATAGTGTAAAATCGCTTGAATATTCAAACTGGGAAGCAGAAAAACATCTCACTGACCTTTGTGCAGTAACTCATCGGGGCTCGTGCGTTAGACGCGACGCATCTCGCGGTTTCACACAAAACTGCTCACAAACATTTATTTGAGGCCAATTTGGGAATGGCCTTTAGCGCCCCCTAAGGGCGAATGTGAGACATTCTTGGTTTGTGGATTTCTGTTGGCCTGTAGTGTCAATATACCAAATTAGAACATTTTTGACCATAAAATGGGAATTTTGGGCATAGCCTGTAGCGCCCCTAATGGCGAATATGGGAAATTCTTTGTTTGTGGGTTCCTGTTGGCCTGTAGTATCAATGTACCAAATTAGAACATTTTTGACCAGCAAATGGGAATTTAGGGCGTGGCCTGTAGCGCCCCCTAAGGGCGAATGTGGGCCATTCTTGGTTTGTGGATTCCTGTTGGCCTGTAGTATCAATATACAAAATTAGAACATTTTTGACCAGAAAATGGGAATTTTGGGCATGGCCTGTAGCGCCCCCTAAGGGAGAATGTGGGATATTCTTTACGCAGTACTTCAGAGTGATGTCATCTTGAAGTATATATATATATATAGGTCTGTTTCTAACCCACACCTATAATATGACTTCTGAAGGCATGGATTAAACCACTGGAGTGGTATGGATTACTTTTATGCTGCATTTATGTGATTTTTGTAGCTTCTGAGTTCTGATCACCATTCAAGTCATTGAAAGGTCCAACAGGGTTGAGATAATCTTCTAAAAAGCTTCATTTGTGTTCACCAGAAGAAAGAAAATAATACACATCTGGGATGGAATGAGGGTGAGTATACGATGAGAGAAATTTATTTTGGGGGTAAAAACCATTTGTAGGCCTACTTTTTATTTACTTGGAAAATTGTTACTGTCTCTTTAAGAGGATTTTAAACGCATTTCATTCAAGGCACAGTCTGTGCGGCTTGTTTCATTGAGTTTAATCTTTTGAGAACTGTGAAGTCTCATTATTTTCGTGCTGTTACATCTGTATTCATTTCAGAGATTAATTGATTGAGATTGTGAAACTACATACAACCGACAAACCTCCATGAAGATGCGAGTAAAAATGAGATCGCCTCGCGCTGTCAGACACAACGCTGATAATCATTCTCGGAAGTGTTGATACTAGATTTAGATTCGCGATTTCTTCGTCAACTGTTTATGTTCACTTGAGACAAAACAGACAATATATCATGTATGGTTGTATGAAAGTGTCCGTTCAAACGCAAGAAGAAGCGAATGCGATCTCTCATCGGGGCTCGTGAGTTAGACGTGACGCTGCTCCCTGTTTCACACAAATATTTATTAGATTCCTCCGATAGGAGGGAATCTATTGTTATTGACAGTTTTATTATTATTATTATTATTAGATTCCTCCGATAGGAAGGAATCTATTGTTATTGACAGTTTTATTATTATTATTATTATTATTATTATTATTATTAGATTCCTCCGATAGGAGGGAATCTATTGTTATTGACAGTTTTATTATTATTAGATTCCTCCGATAGGAGGGAATCTATTGTTATTGACAGTTTTATTATTATTATTAGATTCCTCCGATAGGAGGGAATCTATTGTTATTGACAGTTTTATTATTATTATTATTATTATTATTATTATTAGATTCCTCCGATAGGAGGGAATCTATTGTTATTGACAGTTTTATTATTATTATTATTATTATTATTATTATTATTCTCCTTGAGCCCCAATATCTCAAAAAGTCACTGGTCAAAAATTTTCTAAATTGGCACATTGATACTCCATGCCAACGGGTACCCCCAAACCAAGAATGGCCCACATTCGCCCATAGGTGGCGCTACAGGCCACGCCCCAAAAAAACATTTTCAAAGTCATGGCATTTCCAAGCCATTTGTCCAATTATTCTCAAACCTGGTGTACATGCCTCATTTCTCATGGGGAACAAAAAAGCCTCAAGGACCCATAACTTCCGCCATATTGGATTTTCCTGTACAGTGAAAATTTGCGAAAACCTACAAAACCTTTCCTCTCCTGAACCGTAGCTCCAATTGACTTGAAATTTGGTACGCATGTGTAGAATTGATGTCTTTGAAAACGTTACTTAGCAAAAATGAATACGATATAAAATGGCTGAAAGGGGCGTGTTTATGTAAATGTCCAAATTTTATCAATATATATGTCAATATATCAAATGTAATTTTGACCGAGGGTTTTTCAATCCTAACATTCATCAAGATAACATCCCTTTGAAGTACTGTGCAAAGAATTGCCCACATTCGCCCTTAGCGGTTCGCTACAGGCCACGCCAAACTGTCACATTTTCAAAAAGATGGCATTTTCACCACAATTTTCAAAATATTCTAAAACTTGGTATACTTGCCTCATTTCTCATTGGGAACAAAAAAGCCTCAAGGACCCATAAGGTACGATTAAAAATGGCTGAAAGGGGCGTGTTTATGTAAATGTCCACATTTAATCAATATATATGTCAATAAATCAAATGTAATTTTGACTGAGGGATTTTAAAACCTGACATGCTTCAAGATAACATCCCTTTGAAGTACTGTGCAAAGAATTGCCGACATTCGCCCTTAGCGGTTCGCTACAGGCCACGCCCAAATGTCACATTTTCAAAATGATGGCACTTTCACATCCAATTTTCCAAATATTCTAAAACTTGGTATACTTGCCTCATTTCTCATTGGGAACAAAAAAGCCTCAAGGACCCATAACTTCTGCCCTAATGGATTGTCCTGCACAGTGAAAATTTGCCAAAACCTACAAAAGTCGTCTTCTCTTGAACCGTAGATCCAATTGACTTGACATTTGGTACCCATGTGTAGAATTGATGTCTTTCAATTTGTTACTTAGCAAAAATGAATACAATACAAAATGGCTGAATGGTGCGTGTTTATGTAAATGACCACATTGCTTCAATATATTAGTGTCAATAAACCAAATGTAAATTTGATTGATGGTTTTTCAAACCTAACATGCTTCAAGATGACATAACTATGTAGGCTTGAGAAAGCCAACATATTGTTATGTTACATACATTTATTATTATTATTATTATTAATACTAATATACTTACTAAAATTTCAACAACCTCACCTCTAAGTGCTTTAATGCTATAAGTACCCCAACTTGCCACAGACCTGGGGACTGTTCTGAAGTTTGCTGCTATGTCTTTTTTTACCTGATGCGACTTAAGCTTTTTATATAAATGATGATCAAAAATGTAAAATCGCTTGAATATTCAAACTGGGAAGTAGTAAAACACATCTCACTGACCTTATTTGTGCAGTAACTCTCATCGGGGCTCGTGCATTAGACGCGACGCATCTCGCGGTTTCACACAAAACTGCTCACAAACATTTATTTGAGTTGTTTTGCCATTTGTTGAGTTGAATAGTGTAAAATCGCTTGAATATTCAAACTGGGAAGCAGTAAAATACATCTCACTGACCTTGTGCAGTAACTCTCATCGGGGCTCGTGCGTTAGACGCGACGATTATCGCTGTTTCACACAAACCGCTCGAAAACATTTATATGAGTTGTTTTACCATTTGTTGAGATGAATAGTATAAAATCGCGTGAATGTTCCAAATGTCAAGCATTAAACGCACACAATTGACATACCTTTGTGCAAACGCAGGCAAAATTCTTCTGGCTGAGAAAGTCGGGAGCTCCACCCACTAGTAGACAGAATTGCTCCATTAGAGAGATTTCTCCAGTAAAAGTGCATTTGGTAGACAGAGTTACACCAGCAGAGGGAGCCTCTTTGCTCAGCCAATGTAAGTGAATGGGATTTTACTTGTAGACCGTATTGATCCAGTAGAGGGGGCATTTTTGCTCAGCCATTGTAAATC
Source organism: Moxostoma hubbsi (assembly GCA_032164185.1). Lineage (NCBI taxonomy): Eukaryota > Metazoa > Chordata > Actinopteri > Cypriniformes > Catostomidae > Moxostoma > Moxostoma hubbsi. The sequence continues at coordinate 10,630,664 of JAVLUX010000218.1, read as the reverse complement.
AATGGGATTTTTTACATTTTTGATCGTCGTTTATATATAAAGCTTAAGTCGCATCAGGTAAAAAAAGACATAGCAGCAAACTTCAGAACAGTCCCCAGGTCTGTGGTAAGTTGGGTACTTATAGCATTAAAGCACTTAGAGGTGAGGTTGTTGAAATTTTAGTAAGTATATTAGTATTAATAATAATAATAATAATAAATGTATGTAACATAACAATATGTTGGCTTTCTCAAGCCAACATAGTTATGTCATCTTGAAGCATGTTAGGTTTGAAAAACCATCAATCAAATTTACATTTGGTTTATTGACACTAATATATTGAAGCAATGTGGTCATTTACATAAACACGCACCTTTCAGCCATTTTGTATTGTATTCATTTTTGCTAAGTAACAAATTGAAAGACATCAATTCTACACATGGGTACCAAATGTCAAGTCAATTGGATCTACGGTTCAAGAGAAGAAGACTTTTGTAGGTTTTGGCAAATTTTCACTGTGCAGGACAATCCATTAGGGCAGAAGTTATGGGTCCTTGAGGCTTTTTTGTTCCCAATGAGAAATGAGGCAAGTATACCAAGTTTTAGAATATTTGGAAAATTGGGGTGAAAGTGCCATCATTTTGAAAATGTGACATTTGGGCGTGGCCTGTAGCGAACCGCTAAGGGCGAATGTCGGCAATTCTTTGCACAGTACTTCAAAGGGATGTTATCTTGAAGCATGTCAGGTTTTAAAATCCCTCAGTCAAAATTACATTTGATTTATTGACATATATATTGATTAAATGTGGACATTTACATAAACACGCCCCTTTCAGCCATTTTTAATCGTACCTTATGGGTCCTTGAGGCTTTTTTGTTCCCAATGAGAAATGAGGCAAGTATACCAAGTTTTAGAATATTTTGAAAATTGTGGTGAAAATGCCATCTTTTTGAAAATGTGACAGTTTGGCGTGGCCTGTAGCGAACCGCTAAGGCCGAATGTGGGCAATTCTTTGCACAGTACTTCAAAGGGATGTTATCTTGATGAATGTTAGGTTTGAAAAACCCTCGGTCAAAATTACATTTGATATATTGACATATATATTGATAAAATTTGGACATTTACATAAACACGCCCCTTTCAGCCATTTTATATCGTATTCATTTTTGCTAAGTAACGTTTTCAAAGACATCAATTCTACACATGCGTACCAAATTTCAAGTCAATTGGAGCTACGGTTCAGGAGAAGAAGAGTTTTGTAGGTTTTGGCAAATTTTCACTGTACAGGAAAATCCAATATGGCGGAAGTTATGGGTCCTTGAGGCTTTTTTGTTCCCCATGAGAAATGAGGCATGTACACCAGGTTTGAGAATAATTGGACAAATGGCTTGGAAATGCCATGACTTTGAAAATAGTTTTTTGGGGCGTGGCCTGTAGCGCCACCTATGGGCGAATGTGGGCCATTCTTGGTTTGGGGGTACCCGTTGGCATGGAGTATCAATGTGCCAATTTAGAAAATTCTTGACCAGTGACTTTTTGAGATATTGGTGCTCAAGGAGAAGAAGAATAATAATAATAATAATAAATATAGCTGCAAGCAGCAATGCGATTCCTCCTCAAAAATGGCAAATCATTTAAAATTGATCAATAGAGGGTTGGGGTTAAACCCTCCCAATGAAAAAATCCAAAAAACATGTCTTTCTGTCTGAATCCTAAACTAAACATTTTCAGTGTACAGGAAAATCCATCATGCCGGACCTTATGGATCCTGTAGGGTTTTTTGTTTACAATGAGAAATGAGGTATGTTCACCAGGTTTCAGAAAAACTAAATAAATGGGGTGGAAATACAATCACTTTGAAAAAATGACATTTGGGCATGGCCTGTAGCGCCCCCTAAGGGCGAATGTGAGCCATTCTTGGTTTGTAGGTTCCTGTTGGCCTGTAGTATTAATGTACCAAATTAGAAAGTTTTTGACAAAATATTTGCAATTTGGGAATGGCCTTTAGCGCCCCCTAAGGGCGAATGTGAGACATTCTTGGTTTGTGGATTTCTGTTGGCCTGTAGTATCAATGTACCAAATTAGAACATTTTTGACCATAAAATGGGAATTTTGGGCATAGCCTGTAGCGCCCCTAATGGCGAATATGGGAAATTCTTTGTTTGTGGGTTCCTGTTGGCCTGTAGTATCAATGTACCAAATTAGAACATTTTTGACCAGCAAATGGGAATTTAGGGCGTGGCCTGTAGCGCCCCCTAAGGGCGAATGTGGGCCATTCTTGGTTTGTGGATTCCTGTTGGCCTGTAGTATCAATATACAAAATTAGAACATTTTTGACCAGAAAATGGGAATTTTGGGCATGGCCTGTAGCGCCCCCTAAGGGAGAATGTGGGATATTCTTTACGCAGTACTTCAGAGTGATGTCATCTTGAAGTATATATATATAGGTATGTTTCTAACCCACACCTATAATATCACTTCTGAAGGCATGGATTAAACCACTGGAGTGGTATGGATTACTTTTATGCTGCATTTATGTGATTTTTGTAGCTTCTGAGTTCTGATCACCATTCAAGTCATTGAAAGGTCCAACAGGGTTGAGATAATCTTCTAAAAAGCTTCATTTGTGTTCACCAGAAGAAAGAAAATAATACACATCTGGGATGGAATGAGGGTGAGTATACGATGAGAGAAATTTATTTTGGGGGTAAAAACCATTTGTAGGCCTACTTTTTATTTACTTGGAAAATTGTTACTGTCTCTTTAAGAGGATTTTAAACGCATTTCATTCAATGCACAGTCTGAGCGGCTTGTTTCATTGAGTTTAATCTTTAGAGAACTGTGAAGTCTCATTATTTTCGTGCTGTTACATCTGTATTCATTTCAGAGATTAATTGATTGAGATTGTGAAACTACATACAACCGACAAACCTCCATGAAGATGCGAGTAAAAATGAGATCGCCTCGCGCTGTCAGACACAACGCTGATAATCATTCTCGGAAGTGTTGATACTAGATTTAGATTCACGATTTCTTCATCAACTGTTTATGTTCACTTGAGACAAAACAGACTCCACAATATATCATGTAATTTGACATTTTGTTGTAAGAAATTGTCCGTTCAAACGCAAGAAGAAGCGAATGCGATCTCTCATCGGGGCTCGTGAGTTAGACGTGACGCTGCTCGCTGTTTCACACATATATTTATTTGAGTTGTTTTGCCATTTGTTGAGTTGAATGGTGTAAAAATCGCTTGAAAGTTCAAACAGGAAAGTGTTAAAAACACATACAACAGACAAACATTGCTCGCATTGAAGACGCGAGTAAAAATTAGATCGCGTCACTATCGCGTGCTGTCAGAGAACACGCAGATGAAACATCATTCTCGGAAGTATTGATACTTTAGGATCGATCCGTCCATCCCGTCTTTCTTTAGACATATGTTTCATGTTTGTGTGATAAGTGTTCGCGGAGTTTCACTTGATTTTTCTGACGTGTATCAGACAGATTATCGCAAAGACAGATTCGGTTTACCCTGTTTATTTTCGTTATTTTACAAAAGCTCAAGGTTTTGTTGTATTGTAAGTGTACACAAATAAAAGTAGACCTTTTATAGTTTGTAATGATCTCTTCCATGTATCTGAATGGGCAAAAATGACGCAGTATTTTGTTTAAGTTTTTTCCGCTGTTTAGAACAATGCATCTGAAAGGACATTACAGCGCCATTGTTGACCCCCGTAATAATGCCAGAATTCAATAATGATTCCCGATTTATTTGAGTTGTATGCCATTTGTTGAGTTGAATAGTGTAAAATCGCTTGAATATTCAAACTGGGAAGCAGTAAAACACATCTCACTGACCTTATTTGTGCAGTAACTCTCATCGGGGCTCGTGCGTTAGACGCGACGATTATCGCTGTTTCACACAAACTGCTCAAACATTTATATGAGTTGTTTTACCATTTGTTGAGATGAATAGTATAAAATCGCGTGAATGTTCCAAATGTCAAGCATTAAACACACACAATTGACATACCTTTGTGCAAACGCAGGCAAAATTCTTCTGGCTGAGAAAGTCGGGAGCTCCACCCACTAGTAGCCAGAATTGCTCCATTAGAGAGATTTCTCCAGTAAAAGTGCATTTGGTAGACAGAGTTACACCAGCAGAGGGAGCCTCTTTGCTCAGCCAATGTAAATGAATGGGATTTTACTTGTAGACCGTATTGATCCAGTAGAGGGGGCATTTTTGCTCAGCCATTGTAAATCAATGGGATTTTTTACATTTTTGATCGTCATTTATATAAAAAGCTTAAGTCGCATCAGGTAAAAAAAGACATAGCAGCAAACTTCAGAACAGTCCCCAGGTCTGTGGCAAGTTGGGTACTTATAGCATTAAAGCTCTTAGAGGTGAGGTTGTTGAAATTTTAGTAAGTAAATTTGTATTAATAATAATAATAAATGTATGTAACATAACAATATGTTGGCTTTCTCAAGCCAACATAGTTATGTCATCTTGAAGCATGTTAGGTTTGAAAAACCATCAATCAAATTTACATTTGGTTTATTGACACTAATATATTGAGGCAATGTGGTCATTTACATAAACACGCACCTTTCAGCCATTTTGTATTGTATTCATTTTTGCTAAGTAACAAATTGAAAGACATCAATTCTACACATGGGTACCAAATGTCAAGTCAATTGGATCTACGGTTCAAGAGAAGAAGACTTTTGTAGGTTTTGGCAAATTTTCACTGTACAGGACAATCCATTAGGGCAGAAGTTATGGGTCCTTGAGGCTTTTTTGTTCCCAATGAGAAATGAGGCAAGTATACCAAGTTTTAGAATATTTGGAAAATTGGGGTGAAAGTGCCATCATTTTGAAAATGTGACATTTGGGCGTGGCCTGTAGCGAACCGCTAAGGGCGAATGTCGGCAATTCTTTGCACAGTACTTCAAAGGGATGTTATCTTGAAGCATGTCAGGTTTTAAAATCCCTCAGTCAAAATTACATTTGATTTATTGACATATATATTGATTAAATGTGGACATTTACATAAACACGCCCCTTTCAGCCATTTTTAATCGTACCTTATGGGTCCTTGAGGCTTTTTTGTTCCCAATGAGAAATGAGGCAAGTATACCAAGTTTTAGAATATTTTGAAAATTGTGGTGAAAATGCCATCTTTTTGAAAATGTGACAGTTTGGCGTGGCCTGTAGCGAACCGCTAAGGCCGAATGTGGGCAATTCTTTGCACAGTACTTCAAAGGGATGTTATCTTGATGAATGTTAGGTTTGAAAAACCCTCGGTCAAAATTACATTTGATATATTGACATATATATTGATAAAATTTGGACATTTACATAAACACGCCCCTTTCAGCCATTTTATATCGTATTCATTTTTGCTAAGTAACGTTTTCAAAGACATCAATTCTACACATGCGTACCAAATTTCAAGTCAATTGGAGCTACGGTTCAGGAGAAGAAGAGTTTTGTAGGTTTTGGCAAATTTTCACTGTACAGGAAAATCCAATATGGCAGAAGTTATGGGTCCTTGAGGCTTTTTTGTTCCCCATGAGAAATGAGGCATGTACACCAGGTTTGAGAATAATTGGACAAATGGCTTGGAAATGCCATGACTTTGAAAATGTTTTTTTGGGGCGTGGCCTGTAGCGCCACCTATGGGCGAATGTGGGCCATTCTTGGTTTGGGGGTACCCGTTGGCATGGAGTATCAATGTGCCAATTTAGAAAATTTTTGACCAGTGACTTTTTGAGATATTGGGGCTCAAGGAGAATAATAATAATAATAATAATAATAATAATAATAAAACTGTCAATAACAATAGATTCCCTCCTATCGGAGGAATCTAATAATAATAAATCTGTCAATAACAATAGATTCCCTCCTATCGGAGGAATCTAATAATAATAATAAAACTGTCAATAACAATAGATTCCCTCCTATCGGAGGAATCTAATAATAATAATAATAATAATAATAAAACTGTCAATAACAATAGATTCCCTCCTATCGGAGGAATCTAATAATAATAATAATAATAATAATAATAAAACTGTCAATAACAATAGATTCCCTCCTATCGGAGGAATCTAATAATAAAACTGTCAATAACAATAGATTCCCTCCTATCGGAGGAATCTAATAATAATAATAATAATAATAATAATAAAACTGTCAATAACAATAGATTCCCTCCTATCGGAGGAATCTAATAATAATAATAATAATAATAAAACTGTCAATAACAATAGATTCCCTCCTATCGGAGGAATCTAATAATAATAATAATAATAATAAAACTGTCAATAACAATAGATTCCCTCCTATCGGAGGAATCTAATAATAATAATAATAATAATAAAACTGTCAATAACAATAGATTCCCTCCTATCGGAGGAATCTAATAATAATAATAATAATAATAATAATAATAAAACTGTCAATAACAATAGATTCCCTCCTATCGGAGGAATCTAATAATAATAATAAAACTGTCAATAACAATAGATTCCCTCCTATCGGAGGAATCTAATAATAATAATAATAATAATAATAATAAAACTGTCAATAACAATAGATTCCCTCCTATCGGAGGAATCTAATAATAATAATAATAATAATAATAATAATAAAACTGTCAATAACAATAGATTCCCTCCTATCGGAGGAATCTAATAATAATAATAATAATAATAATAATAATAATAATAAAACTGTCAATAACAATAGATTCCCTCCTATCGGAGGAATCTAATAATAATAATAATAATAATACTGTCAATTACAATAGATTCCCTCCTATCGTAGGAATCTAATAATAATAAAACTGTCAATTACAATAGATTCCCTCCTATCGGAGGAATCTAATAATAATAATAATAAAACTGTCAATTACAATAGATTCCCTCCTATCGGAGGAATCTAATAATAATAATAATAATACTGTCAATTACATTAGATTCCCTCCTATCGGAGGAATCTAATAATACTGTCAATTACAATAGATTCCTTCCTATCGGAGGAATCTAATAATAATAATAAAACTGTCAATAACAATAGATTCCCTCCTACCGGAGAAATCTAATAATACTGTCAATTACAATAGATTCCCTCCTATCGGAGGAATCTAATAATAATAATAATAATACTGTCAATTACAATAGATTCCCTCCTATCGGAGGAATCTAATAATAATAATAATACTGTAAATTACAATAGATTCCCTCCTATCGGAGGAATCTAATAATAATACTGTCAATTACAATAGATTCCCTCCAATCGGAGGAATCTAATAATAAAACTGTCAATAACAATAGATTCCCTCCTACCGGAGGAATCTAATAATAATAATAATAATAATAATAATACTGTAAATTACAATAGATTCCCTCCTATCGGAGGAATCTAATAATAAATATAGCTGCAAGCAGCAATGCGATTCCTCCTCAAAATGGCAAATCACTTAAAATTGATCAGTAGACGGTTGCGGTTAAACCCTCTCAATGAAGAAATTCAAAAAACATGTCTTTCTGTCTGAATCCTAAATTAAACATTTTTAGTGTACAGGAAAATCCATGATGCTGAACCTTATGGATCCTGGAGGCTTTTTTTGTTTACAATGAGAAATGAGGTATGTACTTTAAGTTTCAGAAGAACTGAATAAATGGGTGGAAAGGCCATCACTTTGAAAATAGGACATTTGGGCATGGCCTGTAGTGCCCCCTAAGGGCGAATGTGAGCCATTCTTGGTTTGTGGGTTCATGTTGGCCAGTAGTATCAATGTACCAAATTAGAAAGTTTTTGATAAGAAAATGGGACATTTGGGCGTGGCCTGTAGCGCCCCCTAAGGGCGAATGTGGGCCATTCTTGGCTTGTGGGTTCCTGTTGGCCTGTAGTATCAATGTACCAAATTTGAAAATGTTTGACCAAAAAATAGGACTTTAATGCATAGCCTGTAGCGCCCCCTAATGGCGAATATAGGCAATTCTTGGTTTGTGGGTTCCTTTTGGCCTGTAGTATCAATGTACCAAATTAGAAAATTTTTGACCAGAAAATGGGAATTTTGGACATGGCCTGTTGCGCCCCCTAAGGGTGAATGTCGGCCATTCTTGGTTTGTGGGTTCCTGTTGGCCTGAAGTATCAATGTACCAAATTTGAAAATGTTTGACCAGAAAATAGGACATTAAGGCATAGCCTGTAGCGCCCCCTAATGGCGAATATGGGCAATTCTTGGTTTGTGGGTTCCTGTTGGCCTGTAGTATCATTGTACCAAATTAGAACATTTTTGACCAGAAAATGGGAATTTTGGGCGGACCTGTAGTCCCCAAAGGGCGAATGTGGGCCATTCTTGGTTTGTGGATTCCTGTTGGCCTGTAGTATCAATATACCAAATTAGAACATTTTTGACCATAAAATGGGAATTTTGGGCATAGCCTGTAGCGCCCCATAATGGTGAATATGGGCAATTCTTGGTGTGTTGGTTCCTGTTGGCCTGTAGTATCAATGTACCAAATTAGAACATTTTTGACTAGAAAATGGGAATTTTGGGCGTTTCCTGTAGCGCCCCCTAAGGGCGAATGTGGGCCATTCTTGGTTTGGGGGTACCCGTTGGCATGGAGTATCAATGTAGCAATTTAGAAAATTTTTGACCAGGGACTTTTTGAGATATTGGGGCTCAAGGAGAATAATAATAATAATAATAATAATAATACTGTCAATTACAATAGATTCCCTCCTATCGGAGGAATCTAATAATAATAATAATAATAATAATAATACTGTCAATTACAATAGATTCCCTCCTATCGGAGGAATCTCCTAATATTAGCGTAGATGCCATTCAATTTTATGCATAGTTATAGATCATGACATATATTTCTGGTTCCAGCAGACCTAACTAAAGCAGCCTAATTATGAGATGATGGAAAAGTCAAGTCATTTTTATTTGTATAGTGCTTTTCACAGCACACATCGTTTTCACGTTATGCAGTAATATAATATCTAGCATACCCATTTCAATAGGTAAGCCATTTATTCAATATGTATATGATTAATACAACATGTACAAATATAACATGTTAAATATAAGGGAGTTATTTTACAAAGTTATTTTCAAAATACATTGAAGGGGTATGCAAAAGGATGTGAGAAGGGTACGACATTGTAAAAAGTTTGGAAACTATTGCCCTTGGCTTACACTGAAGAAGGGACCTGAGGTATTCTTGAGCCAAATATATCATTGAGACTTTTAACTTTGGCCAGTATACCCTAGTAACCACATAGCAACAGATAACAGACACTTGGAACATCTGAGCAACTGCATAACACCATGAAAACTGCTAGAACATCCTTGCATTGTGGTGGCGACTTGTGTTGCAAAGGGAAAATGTACAAATCTAGTTGTATGTTACTATTTCCATGTTTGCTGTTTCATAAATAGTTAAAAAAAACTATAATACTTAAAAAAATAAAATAATTTGTAGTTTTTATATTTCATAATAAAAATTATTTAAAAAATGTATATTTTACTTCAATCAGTGTAAATAAACAGCAGTTTGATGTGCAGGTTCAACTTACCCCATACAGATAATATGGGGCATGATGTCACAAAAGGTCACCATTTGCTAAATTAACTATATCTTTTTTCCTGTCGAATAGAAATCGTTCAATAACCTTTTTGTTGCCGAGACTTAGATATGTCTAAACAGGAATGAACACCCTGAAAAATATTGACTGGAGTACAAAGTGTAATATCTTTCCCCTGTCTCCCCATATTTTGATGAGGTGCAGTTACAGATTAATTTTCAATATTTACAGCCAATCAAATCAAATCAAATATATATATATATTTTTTTATAATATTTGCTCTCGTACATGCATACTAATGCAATGGGTTACAGTTAGACTACAATCATCACATTCAATACATACAAATGTTGACAAAACATTATTGAAGAAATTAAAACATTAAGCTCTTTATCACATTCAAAGCTATGTCCTTAAATCTTGTGGGTGAACAGTTCTTAACATACACAAAACTTGCTTGGCATCCAATTTGCACCTTCCTACAAATGTTGCCAACATTAGGGCAATAATCTGCTGTTACTTTCCTGTACCCTGAAGCTAAGTCTTGTCCGAGCCAAACAGTCAACAGAAACATGCACTATTTACATACAACCTCTTTGGCCAGTATCTCTTATGGGATCTCAATGTAAAATACATGTGATGCAAGTGCCCCAAAAGGGTAGGAGGGTGGAGTGAATTGTTGTTTATTTATTAACAATAGTACTACAACAAAAATCAGTTTTGAACATTAGACAAGACAAATTTTGCACAGATATGTGCACTGAAGAACTGCATCTGTTTATTTGTGAAGATAGAGCCCTTGTTAACAAGGTGACTGTGGCAGGGCGGAGGGCGGGGCCGGGTCGTGATTATACACACCCGGTCCTGTATCAGGCTAATCAAGCCTCCGAGAGGGATAAAGGCACTGGCAGACGGTGGTGCGAGGAGAGAGAGATCTTTTACGGACATGTCCGTTGTGTGTGTTTGTCCTTTGTTTTAAGTTTATAATTAAAATATTATTTATATTGTCAAGCCGGTTCTTGCCTCCTCCTTGCCCGTCGGAATCCCTTTACAGTGACCACTATTTTTTATATTGCCCATGTCTATGGTGGTTACAGACCTAAAACAAATGTAGCAATTTTTTTGGATTGAGGCTTTAAAGTGAGTAAAGAGGTCTAAAAGCAATTTTACTGGTGACCAGATTTTTGTACTAGTACAATGAGACTTGATTAAAATGCACTTTAAAAAAAGTCCTAACATTTAAATTCCCTTGTGTGTGTGTATACAGAATCTACTGTAATGAACCATGAAAGCACTCTCAGTGATTCTCCAGCTGAAATGTCATGTACACCTGTGATCTAACATGCCAAAAATCTTTGGAGAAGTGTCTAGTCTGTCAATTTAGCTTCATGGACTCTTAAACTTTAATAAACACATGTGACATATTCACACCTACTATGTTTATCTCTCATTTGGAATAGTTATGATTCTGAAAATACTTAGAGATCAGCAGCTCGTCAGTGCTTCCTCACAAAAATAATTTATAGCCACAAACCAGCCAGCAGCTATCAAGCTACTCATCACTCACTGTACTAAATACCATCAGGGGGATTTTGTCCTTAAGTCAGACAGTCCTTCAACATGAACAGCTTATTCAAATTATGATATCTACAGAGTTTTAATGAACCATTTTCAATTAAATGTTTAAACAAAGAAGTTAAATTAAGAAACTGCACTCATTTGGAGTTGGTATATACTCTATATACATGAACATTACCATGTTAATGCTATGTAAATGATAAAACCTTTCTTCAAGTTTTAGATGTTATACTTTTTGTTTATCTTATTCAGCTGCATGTTTGAAGGGAAATGTTGTATAGGTTTTTATTCAACACAGCCCTTAAGATGTTCAGGGATTTAATTTATTGGTTATTTAAGATATTGAATTATGACCCTTGGGTGCAGTGACCCATAAAATCAAAAGGCCTGCGAACCTGACATCCACCTTTGCCTATCATGTTTTCGCTGTCAAAGCTACATTTATTTCTGACCATGTCAACTGTTAACATCTAAAACAACCATAAGGAGACTGAACAAACAGCTGCAAGCTTAGTTCAGCACCAACTGATTGCCATACATGTGCATGGCATAACTTAGTAGTATTGAATGGTGTAAATTTAGCTCATATTTAATAAAAATTATTAATAGCTGCACATGTTATGACATGTTTACTTGTCTGATGCCCTTTGCAAATGCTCAAGTGCAAACTTCTAGATTTCGAAGGCTATAACGTCAATAATTGTTAGTGGTACTAAGTGGATTGCTCCAATGCAAATTAGATTACATTTTGATGGTTCACGGATTCATCAAATATATTTTATGTAACAAGAGTAGTCACATTGATCAGTGATTCTCCAGCTGAAATATCATGCACACCTGTGATCTAACATGCCAAATATCTTTGGAGAAGTGTCTAGTCTGTCAATTTAGCTTCATGGACTCTTAAACTTTAATAAACACATGTGACATATTCACACCTACTATGTTTATCTCTCATTTGGAATAGTTATTTTATGCATGATAGGGGCAAATATATTTTGTATAACAAGAGTAGTCACATTGATCATTGACTTAAAAAACTATGATAGTATTATAGCCGAGACGTATGTATTAAATTTGATCACAGTTTCTATAAAGTGCAGAAATGAAAGGAGTTAAGAGCTTCAGGCATTCATTTTTAAACCATGCATGTGATAACGCAATTACACATATAGTGCACCAACATATTCAGTAATTTATGCATGATAGGGGCTTCAAGAGTGTATCTCTCATGTACCAGTGCTTGAAAATGCAAAGATCAGCATACAGTACATTTTAAAAGAGCAGGCCCACAATAGGGAGACACTGTCCAGAAAGTGGAGACTGCTATTAAATAACTTTAATAACACTACTTATTCATTGGTAAGTTTCCATTCTTAATTTTCTAAATGTATTTCTTAATTTGTTTCTCAATGTAGTCCCACTTTGCCTTGATAACACTTTTTATATTCTATCAACCAACCGATGAAGCTGTCTTGGAGTTTCCATATATGATGGGCAACTTTTGGCTGATTTTTGTATTATTATTATTAATTGAAGTATTTAAAACAAATACATAAAATAATAGTTTTGTTAAGCAAATTCAGGAATTTAACAGAAGCCTTAAGATAATAATAATAACTGTTTTATTTATATATCACCTTTTCACAAGAGATTAAAAGATAGAAAAGTCACAGAGATGCCACATGCCCTGTCCCTGAGAAAGAAGGTCCTTCCTCAGGGGAATTCGCCAGGGAGGGGCTGTCACGAGGAATACAAGGTCCGAGAACCAGGCCCGGCTGGGCCAATAAGAAGCCACAAGGGTGACTTCTTCCTCATCCTCACTGAAGGTTCACTGGTGGAAATGCGTACTTGCGCAGCCCCGCCGGCCAGCTGTGTGCCAGTGCATCTGCCCCGAGGGGAGCCTCTGTTCGGGCGTACCAGAGCAGGCAGTGGGAGGTTTCTCGGGAGGCAAACAGGTCTACCTGGGCCTTGCCGAACCGTTCCCAGATCAGCTGAACCGAGTGGGGGTGAAGCCTCCACTCTCCGCCAGGCAAGCATTGTCATGACAGCGTGTCCGCTATCACATTGAGGTTGCCAGGGATGTGAGTGGCGCGCAGCGACTTGAGTCGCTGCTGGCTCCAAAGGAGGAGACGTCAAGCGAGTCGTGACATGTGGCGGGAGCATAGGCCGCCATGGCGATTTATGTACGCTACCGCAGTGGTGCTGTCTGACCTGACCAGGACATGTTTGTCTCGAACTAATGGGAGAAACTTCCGCAGGGCAAGAAAGACAGTCAACAACTCCAGGCAGTTGATGTGCCAACGCAGTTGGGCCCCTTTCCAACGGCCTGCTACTGCGTGCCCAATGCACACGGTGCCCCAACCCGATCTGGAGGCGTCGGTCGTGACCAGGACGTGTCGTGACCAGGACGTGTCGTGACACCTGCTGTAAGGGTACTCCTGCCCATAGAAAACAGAGGTCTGTCCAGGGTTTTAGAGTTTGGCGGCAGGTGGGGGTGATCGTCACACGGTGCATGCTGCGGCGCCATGCTCGTCTCGGGACTCGAGTCTGAAGCCAGTGCTGAAGTGGTCTCATATACATCAACCCCAGCGGCGCGACCGCCACGGCGGATGCCATATGCCCCAGGAGCCTCTGGAAAAGTTTTAAGGGGATTAAATTAAGTTTTAACCTAGACGTTCCTCGTCTGACGCTTAATTTGACATTGTGTCGAAGAAGCGACACTAGGGGTCCAATTTAAATCATGCCATGCGCTGAGCCGTGTACGTGTACTGCTGACACAGTAGCGGGCAGGTACTTGACGTGCCAAAACGACCAGCTGTATCAGACTGCTCGTACCCTTCCCAAATGCCCCATAAAGTCGTCGGAATCCTTATAGTTACCCTAGACAGGGGAACAAGGCGACACTTGCCAACCTGGGAATGGGCTGAGCCTAGCCGGGCCTCTTTTCTCTCTATGTTTCTCACATAGAGTCAATGGCTGGGGCCCATACACACATCGGGAAGGGGGTCTTACCCAATTTCCTATTCTTTCAGGGGGAAAAGACCCTGCGGAGACCACACCTGCCCAGAGAGGGGGAGGTAAGAGTGGTGACATACACCACATGGGCATTTATGTCACATGTGGGAAATGGCGTGGTGATAGATCACACGTCTTCGGAGGGAGGAGTTGCTACAGACACGGCGAATGGGGGGCAGTGGGAACTGCACAAGTGAGACGTGGGACCGTACCGTGGAAAATACACACAGGGGGAAAGCCCACGTAGGAGCCCTGACCAGTGTAGCACCTATTCCAATGCAGGGTAGATCTGAGTACCCGCAGTGGGATCACCTTGGAGAAAAAGCGCATGGTTTTACCTCAACCGAGGGAAAGGGCGCTAGGTGCAAGCGATCCACCCGGTCAATCCGTCAGCGTGTTACCGAGTTCTACTGGCTTGGACCTGAGAAAACACGGGACAAACTGACTCTACCCTATGATTGTAAATTCTCACAAAGGAATTAGGTGTTGCCCAACCTGCTGCTCTGCATATGTCTGCCAGGGAGGTGGCAGGGTTAGGTGTTGAGTGTGCTTGGACCCGCAAGGGTGGGGGGGGGGGGCACGGCCTGGGTGCGATAGGCCAATGAAATGGTGTCCACCACCCAGTGGGAGAGCCTCTGTTTGGAGACAGCTTTTCCTTTCGCTGTCCACCAAAGCAGACAAAGAGCTGCTCAGAACATCTAAAGCTCTGCGTGCAGTCCAAGTCATGCAGAGAAGGAGAAAGCCGCTGAAGTGCACCATAGATCCAAAAGCAGATCGCTCAGAGGAAGAGGAACAGGTGTGTGACACGCAGCTCGCTGCATACACGACCATTGGCTCCGAAGAAAATTTCTGAATGAAACAGACGTATTTCCCCGCCCTTTATACCCGTATGTCAGGGGGTGGGACATGCAATTTCTGTCTGCCAGCTTCTCATTGGCCTTTTTTCTTAGATCAGAGGTATATTCAGAGCTCAAGTGAGACCCCTAGTGCCGCTTCTTTGACACAACGTCGAAGTGAGTGACAGACAGGGAATTGCCAATTCTCTTGGATATTCAGGTAAACAAATAGATTTTTCAGTATGAGGTTCTTTTTCATATTGTAACCAATAAAATATATTATGCTTTTAGGTGATTAAAATTTTTTTTTTTTTACTGTCGGGGATTCCTCAACAGTGAAATGTCTTGTAATGTGTTCACCCATGTTGCCGATTCCTCGTGTAATTTGAAAATACTACGACTTATATGACAAGACAGACAGTTGTGTAATTTAGATAGTACCACAATCCGATGTCTTTGAAAGTCGTGTAGTGTGTAGGAGGCATCATATGACTGATATTCACAGTAACACTAACACTGTTACTCTTATTATTTTGAGTATGGCTGGCCATTCTCACACTGGTCTCAATGAGTTAGAAAGTGTAAATGCTTCTCTGATTCTGTTTCTTATCCCTCATACTATGACATCGATTCACAGGCACCAAAACCTCTACCATTTAAGCCTAGCCGTCCATTCATTATTGACCTAGGTTGCGTGCGTCAGGCTGTGCGGTCAACCTCCATATGTTATTGCGGGAAATTGACTTTTTCATGCTGTTTTTACTCAGGCTGTAGTTTCTGAGATATGCAGCTTTACAAACCATCAGGGGTGGGAGCTCGTCCTAAACTGGAGCGCCAACTGGTGGAAGGAAGTGTGTCACTTTTAACAGACGTTGAAAAATGCCTATTTAACAGATTTTCCTGCAATTTTTATTATCTGCACAGTTTTGATATGGCAACAAGTAAACAGATGAAGTTTCTTCTAACCAGTGTGTGTGGAAACGTTTTAAACCACGTGTGTGACAACTAACCCAGCGTTAGTTTTTGCCCCATGCTCCTGTAGGCTACGGATCTGAAAATGGTAATATATGCTGAACACTTGTTTGCTGAAAGTGTTCATAAATGTTTTTACTGATATAAAAATGTCAATTATTTACAGTAGATATATGCAATATACAGAATATGACAATATGACATGTGAAAATGATAATTTTCATAAAATGTTCTAATTTGGCACATTGATGCTTCAGGGCAACGGGTACCCCCACACCAAGAATGCCCCACATTAGGCCCATAGGGGGAGCTACAGGCCATACCCCAAATTTTTATTTTCAAAGTGATAACAATTCCACCCCATTTGTCCAAATCTTCTGAAACTTGGTGTACATGCCTCATTTCTCATTTGGAACAAAAAAGCCTCAAGGATCCAGCATGATGGATTTTCATGTACACTGAAAATTTGGGAAAACCTACAAAAATCTTCTTCTCTTGAACCGTAGATACAATTGACTTGAAATTTGGTACCCATTTATAGAATTGATATCTTTCAATTTGTTACTTAGCAAAAAATAATATAATACAAAATGTCTGAAAGGGGCATATTTATGTAAATGTCCACACTGCCTCAATATGTATGTCAATAAATCAAATGTCATTTTGACTGATGGTTTTTCAAACCTAACATTCTTCAAGAAGACATCACTCTGAACTACTCTGCAAAGTATGGCCCACATTAGGATTTTTCTACTACAGGCCACAACCAAAAGTCCCCTTTTTGTGTCAAAAATTTTCCTAATTTTGTACATTGATACTACAGGCCAACAGGAACTCCTACACCAAGAATGGCCCACATTTGCCCTTAGGGGACGCAACAGGCCATGCCCAAAAGTCCCATTTTCTTGTCAATTTTTAATTTTTTTTTTTGTATATTGATACTACAGGCCAACAGGAACCCCACACCACGAATGGTCCACATTCGCTCTTAGGGGGCGCTACAGGCCATGCCCAAAAATCCAATTTTCAAAGTGATAAAATTTCCACCCCATTAGTGCAATTCATCTGAAACTTCGTGTACATGCCTCATTTCTCATGGGGAACAAAAATCCTCAGAGACTCATAATTTCCACCATGATGGATTTTTCTCTTTACTGTGGAAATTTTGGAAAACCTACAAAAATCTTCTTCTCTTGAACCATAGATCCACTTGACTTGAAATTTGGTACCAATGTGTAGAATTGATGTCTTTCAATTTGTTACTTAGCAAAAAAGAATATAACATAAAATGACTGAAAGGGGTGTATGTAAATGTTCACATTGCCTCAACATATGTGTCAATAAATCAAATGTCATTGTGACTGGTGCAATTTTTGTCTGACCCAGCTCCAGTCCACATAATCTATTTTCCCTTGGCCCAAATACAGCAATGAATTTCGACACTCTTGTGGCCCGGAACCGGATTTCAGTCAAGGGCCATAAATGTCCCAAATCTCACCCAATAAGTAGCACATAACAGTCCTGCACTGGGCCAGAACAAGTATAATATCAGTACTATACAGCCATAATATCCCAATATCATATAAATGAAGAATAAACCACAAAACAACTATTGCATGTAAAGGTTTTAGTTTTGTATATATATAGGTCCTTTAGACAAATTACAATTTTGTGTTTTTTGTTCAGTGCACATTCACAAAACTAAAACTCTAACCAAAAGTAAAATAAACCATCTAAATTGAACTAAATTAAATCAAATTAACACCTGCAACAGATAAAATGCAATGAATCCAATGTCCCCTGTCAAAAAGCTACACTGTAAAAATAATCCTGTTGTTTTTACAAAAAAAATCTGGCAGCTGTGGTTGCCAGAATAATTATGTTAAAAATACAGTTAAAATGTAAACCACTTTACAGAACAACCTGTACATTTTACAGTTTAAAATGGTTGTAATTTACACACTGGCACTGTAAAAAAAAAAAAAAAAAAATTACAAATTCTGTTAAATTTACAGTAAAAAAAAAAACATGCTTCTGAAACTGTACAAATCTGTTGGTTACTTTATAAGGTATTTGTTAATCACCGTAGTAACTACAGAAGGGCACATGATGACATGAAGTTCATCTACAGTGGCTCTTCCAGGAGAAATGACCAATAAACATATAGAGACAGTGCTCAGTGTCACTATCACAAACACCAAATACCATCATGGTAACATTTAAATAATGCAGTAAACATTAACTAAGGAGACTTCTGGTATGCCTCGTGGTGAGAAGAAGTGGTTGGAAGTCGCTCCGTGAACATTCATTTAATTTTTCAGCAGTGTTATTTATTTTTGATCATATATACACCAAGTAATTGACCTTATTACACATTCACATAGAAGAATGCCAAAATCAGGAAAACAAGGGCGAAACATTGTGGAAATGCTACAGAAGAAATGAAAAAGGGGAGTGAGCAGACAGCTAATTCTAAAGCTACCGCTACAGTACAAGTGGAGGAAGCTACAACGCCAGCTTCCTTAAAGGACTTAATTTCATCCACCATCCGCTCAGAAACTTCATCACTACGGTCTGAATTTTTGTCTGAACTTCGTTCTGCCGTGTCCACACTACAAACGACCATGTCATCTCAAGCCAAAAAGATCGGGGACATTGAAACTGCAATTACCGATTCAGATGGCCGTTTGACAGAGGTGGAGAAGCTGTGTAACACACTGAAAGCAGAAAACACTAGCATCAAGCATAAGCTGGACGACTTGGAGAACCGATCGCGGAGGCAAAATTTAAGGATCATTGGAATAACAGAGGGATTGGAGGGCCAACGTCCGGTTGCTTTTATGGCCTCATTCTTTACTGAACTGTTTGGAGACAACGTCTTTAAGAGACCTCTGGAAATCGATCGGGCCAATCGTGTTGGTCAAAAATCTCAACAAAATGTATATCCTAGACACATGGTAGTCCGGCTGCACCATTACCAATCAAGATAACTCATATTGAAACTAAGTCACGAGCGAGGCTCTTTGGATTTCAATGGTGTGGTTGTCTGTATTTTACCGGACATGTCTGCAGAGGTGGCGAGAAGCCGCGCTGAGTTTAAAGACATGAAAACTGCACATCGCAACGCTGGCATCACCTATGGAATGTTGCATCCTGCCAGACTCCACGTTGATTTCCAAGGACAGCGTCATATATTGCAGACAGCGATGGACTTTGCTAGTTCTGTCATTAAGACTGCAGCGAGCAAGGTTTGACAGACATGATCTAAATCTAGAAGAAATCTGCCATCCCTCTTGAATTGAGTAAGCATGCTTTAAAGTTGTATTATGAAAAAGAGGGCAGCACATACATAATGTTGTGTACATTAAGTATGTACATAAGCATTTTAGAAGTTTCAAAAACTTGTCACCATTGCATAAGTCAAGTGAAACTTTAAGTTGGATGTCATACATCATATACTGCTGGGAGAATAAACTCTATATAATATTCCTGTTCACGGAGCACTGCCGAAAGGGCAGCCAAAGTTGCAAAAACTAGATAAATTCTTTCTTTTGCACCTGACTGTTACGTTTTTTTTCAGTTAGGATTGTTAATGTTACGAATGTTCGATCCCGTGTCAGTTCTGGACACTCGTGGGGAATTGGGTTTGTTTATTTTTTATTTTTTTTATTTGTTTGTGCACCAGCAGTCATCCCTTATTTGGTCGCCCCTTTTTGTCATGATCAATCTATCAGTTGTATTCTCTAACATTAGTAGGCTAATGTTTGTTAGCAATGCTTAATAATAATAATATACTTCAGGGGAGGGATTTCTGTATCTACCCTTTGGGAAACACTCAAAGCTTACTTGCGTGGAGAAATAATTTCTCATTCTACTTATATCAAAAAGTTGCAAAATAAAAAGCTCTGTGAACTCTATAGACAGATTGGCATATTGGACCAGAAATACACACAACATCCAACCCCATCACTATATAATGAAAGGGTTTTTTTACTGTCTGAATATAATCTCCTTTCTACTAGCCATGCTGAGCAACTTCTACATAAGTCACGACACAGTTTCTATGAATTTGTTGATAAACCAGGTAAAGCACTTGCATTGCAACTTAGACTACAAACTGCAAAAATGTTTATGAAAATCTTGACATCCCTCAAATTAGTAACGAGTCAAAAACCAAATTAGATGATGCTATCAGTCTAACCGAAATTCTGCAAGCTATTACACAGATGCAGAGTGGAAAATCCCCAGGTCCAGATGGCTTTTCCACAGAGTTTTTTTTTAAAAGTTTTCTTCTCAGCTTTCCCCACTACTACTTTCGGTTTTTGAAGAATCCCTAAATAATGGAGCTATTCCTACTTCCATGCATCAGGTGTCAATTTAATTGATTTTGAAATCTAATAAAAACCCTCTAGACTGTGGGTCTTACCGTCCAATTTCCCTTCTTAATGTGGATGTGAAAATCCTGGCTAAGATTCTCTCTTTAAGGTTGGAAACTGTTATCCAAGATATCATTCATCCGGACCAAACTGGCTTTATAAAAAATAGACAAGGCTTTTTAAAAACATTTTTCACATAATTTACACCCAGCCAGCCTCATCTATGCCAGAGGCCCTAGTCTTTCTTGATGCGGAGAAGGCCTTCGACCGTGTTGAGTGGGACTATTTATTTTATACTTAGAAAAAATTTGGGTGGTGATAAATTTATGTCCTGGGTTAAAATTCTATATTCTTCCCCTGTGGCATCTGTAAAAACAAATGGTATTAGTTCTGAATATTTTTCTCTTCACTGTGGGACGAGACAGGTTTCCCTTGTCCCCACTTTTGTTTGCTATAGCTATAGAGCCTCTTGTAATCTCCTTTCGTACTAATTGTAATATAACTGGCATTTTTAGAGCAGGAAAAGAACAGAAAATTTCCCTATACGCTGACGATGTAGTGTTATATGTCTCACATCCAGAAATTTGTCTTCCCCATGTTTTGAGTATTTTAGGACAGTTCAGAAGTGTCTCAGGCTATAAATTAAAGTTGCATTAGAGTGAGTTTTTTTCCAATTAATTCTACTGCAAGAGCTCCTTCGGCATTAGCTCTTCCATTTAAATCAGCCTCAGATAGTTTTCGTTAACTGGGAGTTACAGTAACACAGAAATATGTAGATCTCTTCAAGCATAACATTATTCCAATTTTGGAGAGAACCCAGTTATTTTCATTGGATGCATGACCTGTTGCAGTTTATTCAAATTGAATAAATTAAATTTACGATGCTTGGCAAATCTGAACAATTTAACAGGATTTGGCAGTCTTTCCTTTTGTACTTTAAAAAATAATAGTTTTCCTATAAGTAATCCTATTTGTATCCCTCCCTCTTCATTTGACCCTTGCTGTTCTTGTCCTCTCTCTCATCCCTGACTAATTAAGAAACAGTGTACATTAAAAAGGGGGAAAAATTGTATTTAGTTTTCCCAATAGTAGTCAGTGATTGTCCACAAAGGAGCAAGTTATTTCTTTTTTTATTTTATTTATTTATTTATATATATTTTTAAAAATATATATATTTACATTTTTGCTTCATTTTGTCTATATTGTTACTATACTCTATGTATATATGTAGTACATAGATATTCAATTTAAATATTATTAGATTCATCTGGTAGGAGGGAATCTATTGTTATTGACAGTTTTATTATTTGATTCCTACAGTAGGAGGGAATCAATTGTTATTTACAGTTTTATTATTATTATTAGATTCCTCTGATAGGAGGGAATCTATTGTTATTGACAGTTTTATTATTATTATTAGATTCCTCCGATAGGAGGGAATCTATTGTTATTGACAGTATTATTATTATTAGAGTCCTCCGATAGGAGGAAATCTATTGTTATTGACAGTTTTATTATTATTATTATTAAACTCCTCCGATAGTAGGGAATCAATTGTTATTGACAGTTTTATTATTATTAGATTCCTCCGATAGGAGGGAATCTATTGATATTGACAGTTTTATTATTAGATTCCTCCGGTAGGAGTGAATCTATTGTTATTGACAGTAATAATATTATTAGATTCCTCCGATAGGAGGGAATCTATTGTTATTGACAGTTTTATTATTAGATTCCTCCGATAGGAGGGAATCTATTGTTATTGACGTTATTGACAGTATTATTAATATTATTAGATTCCTCCGGTAGGAGGGAATCTATTGTTATTGACAGTTTTATTATTATTAGATTCCTCCGATAGGAGGGAATCTATTGTAATTGACAGTATTATTATATTCCTCCGATAGGAGGGAATCTATTGTTATTGACAGTTTTATTAGATTCCTCCGATAGGAGGGAATCTATTGTAATTGACAGTATTATTATTATTATTATTATTATTATTAGATTCCTCCAATAGGAGGGAATCTATTGTAATTGACAGTATTATTATTATTATTATTATTATTATTATTATTATTATTATTATTATTATTAGATTCCTCCGGCAGGAGCCAACGGGTACCCCCAAAACAAGAATGGACAACATTCGCCCATAGGTGGTGCTACAGGCCACGCCCAAAAAAAATATTTTCAAAATGATGGCATTTCTACGCCATTTGTTCAATTATACTGAAACTTGGTGTACATGCCACATTTCTCATGGGGAACAAAAAAGCCTCAATAACCCATAACTTCTGCCATGATGGATTTTCCTGTACCGTGAAAATTTGCGAAAACCTACAAAACTCTTCTTCTCCTGAACCGTAGCTCCAATTGACTTGAAATATATATGTCAATAAATCAAATGTAATTTTGACTGAGGGTTTTTCAAACCTTACATTCTTCAAGATAACATCCCTTTGAAGTACTGTGCAAAGAATTGCCCACATTCGCCCTTAGCGGTTCGCTACAGGCCACGCCCAAATGTCACATTTTCAAAATGATGGCATTTTCACCACAATTTTCTAAATATTCTAAAACTTGGTATACTTGCCTCATTTCTCATTGGAAACAAAAAAGGACCCATAAGGTTCTGCGTGATGGATTGTCCTGTACAGTGAAAATTTGGGGAAATATTCAAAACTCTTCTTCTCTTGAACCATAGATCCAATTGACTTGACATTTGGTACCCATGTGTAGAATTGATGTCTTTCAATTTGTTACTTAGCAAAAATGAATACAATACAAAATGGCTGAAAGGTGCGTGTTTATGTAAATGACCACATTGCCTCAATATATTAGTGTCAATAAACCAAATGTAATTTTGACTGATGTTTTTTCAAACCTAATATGCTTCAAGATGACATAACTATGTGTGCTTGAGAAAGCCAACATATTGTTATGTTACATACATTTATTATTATTATTATTATTAATACTATTTTTGTATTTTTCTGAGACTAAAATTTCAACAACCTTACCTCCAAGAGCTTTAATGTTATAAGCAAGCAACTTGCCACAGACCTGGGGACTATTCTGAAGTTTGCAGATATGTCTTTTTTACCTGATGCGACTTAAGCATTTTATATAAATGACGATCAAAAATTTAAAAAATCCCATTGATTTACAATGGCTGAGCAAAAATGCCCCCTCTACTGGATTAATACGTCTACAAGTAAAATCCCATTCACTTACATTGGCTGAGCAAAGAGGCTCCCTCTACTGGAGTAACTCTGTCTACCAAATGCACTTTTACTGGAGAAATCTCTCTAATGGAGCAATTCTGTCTACTAGTGGGTGGAGCTCCAGACTTAGAAGCCAGATGAATTGCTTGTGTCTGCACAAAGGTATGTCAATTGTTTGTGTTTAATGCTTGACATTTGGAACATTCACGCAATTTTATACTATTCATCTCAACAAATGGCAAAACAACTCAAATAAATGTTTGCGAGCAGTTTGTGTGAAACAGTGAGACGTGTCGCGTCTAACGCACGAGCCCCGATGAGAGTTACTGCACAAAGGTCAGTGAGATGTGTTTTACTGCTTCCCAGTTTGAATATTCAAGCGATTTTACACTATTCAACTCAACAAATGGCAAAACAACTCAAATAAATGTTTGCGAGCAGTTTGAAATCGGGAATCATTATTGAATTCTGCCATTATTACGGGGGTCAACACTGGCACTGTGATGTCCTTTTAGATGTATTTTTCTAAACAGCGGAAAAAAATTAAACAAAATACTGCGTCATATTTGCCAATTCAGATACATGGAAGAGATCATTACAAACTATAAAAGGTCTATTTTTATTTGTGTACACTTACAATAACAACAAAACCTTGAGCTTTTGTAAAATAACGAAAATAAACAGGGTGCGCCGTCAATGTCTTAGCGACCATCTGTCTGCTACACGTCAGATAAATCAAGTGAAACTCCGCGAACACTTATCACACAAACATGAAACATATGTCTAAAGAAAGAAGGGATGGGGGCGGATCGATCCTAAAGTATCAATACTTTCGAGAATGATGTATCATCTGCGTTGTCTCTGACAGCACGCGATAGTGAATCTCATTTTTACTCGCATCTTCACGAAAGTTTGTCTGTTGTATGTGTTTTTAACACTTTGCTGTTTGAACTTTCAAGCGATTTTACACCATTCAACACAACAAATGGCAAAACAACTCAAATAAGTGTTTGCGCGCAGTTTGTGTGAAACAGCGAGACGCGTCGCGTCTAACGCACGCACACCGATGAGAGTTACTGCACAAATGTCAGTGTTTTACTGCTTCCCAGTTTGAATATTCAAGCGATTTTACACTATTCAACACAACAAATGGCAAAACAACTCAAATAAATGTTTGTGTGAAACAGCGAGCAGCGTCACGTCTAACTCACGCACCCCGATGAGAGATCGCATTCGCTTCTTCTTGCGTTTGAACGGACAATTTCATACAACAAAATGTCAAAATACATGATATATTGTGGAGTCTGTTTTGTGTCAAGTGAACATAAACAGTTGATGAAGAAATCGGGAATCTAAATCTAGTATCAACACTTCCGAGAATGATTATCAGCATTGTGTCTGACAGCGCGAGGCGATCTAATTTTTACTTACATCTTCACGGAGGTTTGTCGGTTGTATGTGTTTGCTTGAATGTATTTGAACATTCACACGATTTTACACCATTCACGCAGTCTGTATTTTATCATCTCACACCCAAACAAATGAGGGTGTGAGAGACGAAACTGATGTTGCTCAGCTTCACTTGATAGCGCGGGAAGGTTCACGGAAGATCCATCGAGAACAGATGAACTATTAACAGCAGAATTAGTCCTTCAGGTTCTTCATGATTACAAGTTTCACAATCTCAATCAATTAATCAATGAAATGAATACAGATGTAACAGCACGAAAATAATGAGACTTCACAGTTCTCAAAAGTTTAAACTCAATGAAACAAACTGCACAAACTGTGCCTTGAATGAAATGTCATGCGATAAAATCCTCTTAAAGAGACAGTAACAATTGAGCTTTCGTCCTGAACATTGACATTCCAAGTAAATAAAAAGTACAAATGGTTTTTACCCCAAAAATAAATTTCTCTCATCGTTTACTCAGCCTCATTCCATCACAGATCTGTATTATTTTCTTCTGGTGAACACAAATTAAGCTTTTTAGAAGAATGTCTCAACCCTGTTGGACCTTTCAATGACTTGAATGGTGATCAGAACTCAGAAGCTACAAAAATCACATAAATGCAGCGTAAAAGTAATCCATACCACTCCAGTGGTTTAATCCATGCCTACAGAAGTGATATTATAGGTGTGGGAGAGAAACAGATCTATATATATATATATATATATAATTTTTTATTTACTATAAATTCTCCTCACTGCCCAGTAGGGGTGATGTGCTTATGTAAATCACACAAAAAAAAAAAAAAAAAAAGAAAAAAGAACTCTTAAGAGACAAGTGCGCTTATGAAAGTCAAAGTAGAGATTTATAGTAAAAAATGTCTTAATTAATGATCTGTTTCTCACCACTTCTCATTTACTTACAACAGAGCTGAGATATTCTTCTAAACATCTTCATTCAATTTCTGCAGAAGAAAGTCATACACATCTGGGACTGCATGAGGGTGAGGAAATGATCAAATATCCCTTTAACATTCACTTATTTTTACAAAGCATACAATGAAGTCTTAGGACAAAATGAAAATCTTAGTGAATGACATATGTGGTATAATGACATGGAGAGCTTAAATAATTTTCAAGTTATTGCATTTATTTAATATTTTTGCGGTGATCTTGTTTTATTGTTATTGTAAGCCCGTTTATCGGTCCAATGGCGGTCTCCAATAATACGGGTGAAGTTCTCTGCGCGTTACTGTCTTTCTTTTTACGCAACACAACCAGATTAAATGAAATACATTTTCTCTTATGTATTACCTCGTTATTTTATCTGACTCCATAAATGAAAAAAGGTTTTAATGATATCTGAGCATCTTTAAAAGTGAGCGAATGTTTGATTATTCTTTTTAACTCTTTAATTATACTTTACCCGTTCAGATTAGGAAACTATGTCGCTTTGAGGTCCTCGCGTGTTTTTCTACACTGCGGGTCTCACGATCACAAGCGGCCAGTATTGGATCATCAAACAGAGGTAATTGCTATATATCTGAGATCGGTCACGTTCACGTATACACAATCAAAGATACGTCAGTATAGCCCCCATGGAATTGCATACACTTGAATTTAACTTAACGTTTTCTTCAGTAGAGGTCACGGCCACTATTACAGATGTAAGTTGACCAACATAACTTCTCTCGTAATAGCTTTGGATTGGCCATGTCGTGGTTTCCCGCGTACACTTATCTGGAGAAACATCAAATTAAAACAGAGGTAAGACACACCCGAATTTAGATTGGTCAAGCAGCATTTAGCTGTTCTAAACGGAAACACACTTTCTGTCTTTGCAAACCAAGTACACTTGAACTGATGCCAAATATTAGTCGTCACTAATCTGACGCAGACTTGCGGTAACATACGAATCGCTCAATCTGTTTGGGAAAAAACAATTTCAGAGTCAGTCAGAATAAAATCAAATGTTTACAATTTATTGATCAGGTAACATAACAAGTTCATCGCACTTGCCTGATATAAACTACACACAGTAAACTGTGCGGGATCGTCTGACTACAGAGAACCACGAACGATGTGCCACATCTCCTTAAATACCCAAATAATTCAATAAGCTAACCAAATGGTGGTGTCTGTCCTTCTAATTAGATTTGGGTCCCTTATTGAGGGGGTCCCTGTACATTTACATATAGTAGGTATGGAGGATCTGGGGGAGGGCACACCTTTAAGGGGCACCACATCTCTCATATTCTATAACTTCTTCTTGCTTTTCATTATGGCTGGGAGGATGAGACCAGTTTACCAGGCGCACTGAGACACTTTAAATGATACCAAACATGTTATAGTTACTTTTTTGTACACACTTGACATTGTATAGGTTTTTAGTGAGTTCTAAGTGAGGAGGAGAGGGGGGAGTAGGGGGAGATAATCAGACGGTAGAAGTGAGGTGCGAGCCCCTGCTGGCTGTTGCTGTTACATGTGCAAGAGTTCAAATGTTGATTCTCATGAGAGCCTTTTGTTCTCCCGAGGGGTAGCCCAGACTCGCTGGCACCTTACATTATCATCGAGTTCCAGTCTTGGTTCAAGGTTCAGTCTTTCTCAAGCCAACATCAAAGTTTGTCTTGACAAACTTTTTTTCTAGTTCTGAAGTACTATGCAAAGAATGGCTCACATTTGCCCACAGGCTACGCCCAAAAGTCCCATTTTCAAAATGATTTCATTTCCAACCCATTTGTCCAATTCATCTAAAACTTGGTGTACACACCTCATTTCTCATGGGGAACAAAAAGCCTCGTAGATCCATCATTTCCACCATGATAGATTTTCCTGTACAGTGAAAATTTGGAAAAACCTACAAAAATCTTCTCCTAAACTGTAGCTCCAATTGACTTTAAATTTAGTACCCATGTGTATAATTGATGTCTTTCAATTTGCTACTTAGCAAAAATGTATAAAACACAAAATGGCTTAAAGGGGCGTATTTATGTAAATGTCCACATTTTATCAATATATATATGTGTCAATAAATCAAATGTAATTTTGACTAATGGTTTTTCAAACCTAACATGCTTCAAGATGACATCACTCTGAAGTACTGCACAAAGAATGGCCCACATTAGCACTTAGGGGGCGCAACATATTCCCATTTTCTGGTCAAACATTTTCTAATTTGGTACATTGATACTACAGGCCAACAGGAACCCACAAACCAAGAATTGCCAACATTCACCCCTAGGGGGCGCTACAAGCCATGCCCAAATATCCTATTTTCAAAGTGATGGCATTTTCAACCCATTTATTCAATTCTTCTGAAACTTAATGTACATACCTCATTTCTCATTGGGAACAAAACAGCCTCAAGGATCCATAAGGTCTGGCATGATGGATTTTCCTGTACACTGAAAATTTTTGTTTAGGATTAAGAGAGAAAGACATGTTTTTTGGATTCCTCCATTGGGAGGGTTTAACCCTAACCCTCTACTGATCAATTATGAATGATTTGCCATTTTGAGGAGGAATCGCATTGCTGCTTGCAGCTATATTTAGATTCCTCCGATAGGAGGGAATCTATTGTAATTGACAGTATTATTATTATTAGATTCCTCCGATAGGAGGGAATATATTGTAATTGACAGTATTATTATTAGATTCCTCCGATAGGAGGGAATCTATTGTAATTGACAGTATTATTAGATTCCTCCGATAGGAGGGAATCTATTGTAATTGACAGTATTAGGCAAGGCAAGGCAAGTTTATTTATATAGCACATTTCATAGCCTACACAATGGTAATTCAAAGTGCTTTACATAGTAGAAATTAAAAAGAAAAAAACAAGAATAATAAAATAAGAATAATTAAAACAGTTTAGAATAATAAAAAAAAAAAATCTAATAAAACACAGTACAAACAGTCGGACACACAGTGGCACAGTGCTCATTCAGTAAATGCACAGCTAAACAGATGTGTTTTGAGTCTGGATTTGAATGTGACTACTGTAGGAGCACATCTGATCTCTTCTGGAACCTGGTTCCAGCTGCGGCTGGCATAATAGCTAAAAGCAGACTCTCCTTGCTTAGAGTGAACCCTTGGTATTTCTAGCTGATGTGATTCTAATGACCTCAGTGATCTGTTGGGTTTATATTCAGTGAGCATATCTGCAATATATTGGGGTCCTAGCCCATTGAGTGATTTATATACCAGTAATAATACTTTAAAATCAATCCTAAATGTAACTGGGAACAAGTGTAAAGACCTGAGGACTGGTGTGATATGTTCATATTTTCTGGTTTTGCTCAGAATTCTGGCAGCAGCGTTCTGTATGAGCTGCAACTGTCTTATGGTCTTCTTGGGAAGGCCCGTGAGGAGTCCATTACAATAATCCACCCTGCTGGTGATGAAAGCATGCACAAGTTTCTCTAGGTCTTGACTGGAAACAAAGCATCTAATTCTTGCAATATTTTTCAGATGATAGTATGCTGATTTAGTTATTGCTTTGACATGACTACTGAAACTAAGGTCTGACTCTAGAGACACACCAAGATTCCTGACTTGATTTTTAGTTGTTTGACCCCTAGCGTCAAGGTATGCATTCACCTTGAGAACTTCATCTTTGTTTCCAAACGCAATGACTTCAGTTTTGTCTTTGTTTAACTGAAGAAAGTTTTGGCACATCCAACTGTTTACTTCATCAATACATTGGCACAGGGAGTCAATGGGGCTGTAATCATTAGGTGATAGGGCTAAGTAGATCTGTGTGTCATCTGCATAGCTGTGGTAAGCCATTTGGTTCTTTCTCATTATTTGGCTAATTGGGAGCATATACATGTTTAACAGGAGTGGAGCAAGAATTGAGCCTTGAGGGACTCCGCATGTCATGGGCGTCCACTCAGACTTATGGTCTCCTATACTCACATAATAACCTCTCCCTTCTAAGTATGACCTGAACCATTTTAGGACCATCCCAGAAAGCCCCATCCAGTTTTCCAGCCTTTCCAGAAGTATGTTGTGATCGACAGTGTCAAATGCAGCACTGAGGTCGAGTAGTACCAGTACTGATAATTTGCCTGTATCAGTATTTAAGCGAATATCATTTATTATCTTTATGAGCGCTGTCTCTGTGCTGTGATGTGATCGGAAACCAGATTGAAAATTGTCAAAGTATCCATTCGAGTTCAAGAATTTGTTCAGTTGATTGAAGACAACTTTTTCAATGATCTTGCCTATGAAAGGAAGATTTGAGATCGGTCTATAGTTGCTTAATATGGTCTTATCCAGATTGCTCTTTTTCAAGAGGGGCTTGACAACTGCAGTTTTCAGGGAGTTTGGAAAACTCCCAGAGAGAAGTGAGGATTTTATCACTTCTAGGAGATCTGCTTCTAAACAGTTGAACACACTTTTGAAAAAAGATGTTGGAAGTGCATCAAGGGCGCAGGTTGATGTTTTAAGGTGCCGTACGGTTTCTTCCAAAATTTTGCCATCAATTTCTTTGAAGTCAGACAAAGTAACTACTTTCTCAGGTTGTGGTTTGATTTGTCTGACCCCAGCACAACTCAAGGATGTGCTGATCACCTTTCTGATATTATTTATTTTCTCAGAGAAGAAAGAAGCAAACTCACTGCACTTGCTGTCTGAGAGCAGTTCACAGGGAATCTGGCTTGGGGGGTTTGTCAGTCTCTCTACAGTCGCAAATAGAGTGTGTGTGTTGTTTAAGTTGCTGTTTATAATATTCGAGAAGAAAGACTGTCTAGCTTTGCCTAGTTCCATATTAAAAGCATGGATGCAGTCTTTGTAGATATTATAATGGACTACAAGTTTTGTCTTCCGCCAAATGCGCTCTGCTTTTCTGCATTGTCTTTTCATATTTTGCACTGCTGTTGAGTTTCTCCAAGGTGCTTTTTGACTGCCACTCTTCTTCCTCACTTTCACAGGAGCAATATCATCAATTACACTTTTAACTTTTGAGTTAAAAGAATCAAGGAGAAAATCAACAGTGTCAGCAGATATACTAGGTGTTAAAGATATAGCCTTCATAAATAGTACACTAGTGTTCTCATTTAAGCATCTCTTCTTGACAGACACAGATCTAGCTTCAATGGCAGGAGAGATCAATATATCAAAGAAAATACAGAAATGATCAGACAGTGCTACATCCTTAATAACAATCAATGAAATGTTTAGACCCTTACTGATCAGTAAATCTAGAGTGTGTCCATGATTGTGTGTGGGTCCATGTACATGCTGAGTCAGATCAAACGTTTTTAAAACAGTTTTGATTTCTTTTGTCATGTTGGTTTCTGCATTATCTATGTGAATGTTAAAATCTCCAGCAATGGCAAAACAGTCAAACTCTGAGGTAATTGTTGATAACAGTTCTGTAAAGTCCTCAGCAAATGCTGGAGAGTATTTTGGAGGCCTGTAAATAATGATAAGTAAAATGCATGGAGCACCTTTTAACACACTACCCAGATATTCGAAAGATGGGTAATTCCCATATGATATTTACTTACATTGATAGACATCTTTAAAAAGAGCAGCTAAGCCCCCACCTCTCCTGCCTTCTCTGCAGACACTCAGAAAAGTAAAGTTAGGAGGGGATGTTTCATTAAGGACTGTTGCACTACAGCTGTCTTCTAGCCAAGTTTCATTTAAAAACATAAAATCCAGGTTGTATGTGCTTATTAAGTCGTTGACTAGAAGTGATTTATTTTTAAGTGAGCGGATGTTTAAAAATGCTAACTTAACAGTCTTACTTTTTGACCCCACAGCAATCTTAGTTTGGCGTGTAATAGGCACCAGATTGGATGGGTTTGCTGTATGGCTTTTGAAGGCCTTAGAC
Source organism: Moxostoma hubbsi (assembly GCA_032164185.1). Lineage (NCBI taxonomy): Eukaryota > Metazoa > Chordata > Actinopteri > Cypriniformes > Catostomidae > Moxostoma > Moxostoma hubbsi. The sequence goes on along the minus strand of JAVLUX010000218.1, from coordinate 10,598,773 downwards.
TTTCTATCATGAAATCGAACAGCAATAGAGAAAGATACAGGCACACTGGGTTCCCACTTGTTTTGTAAACATTTGAGCAAGTTACTGTTATCATAGCGGGGACCCGACACATATCACTGAGAGCTGGTATCAGTTGTTTTTGGTTCACCTCGAGCAGATGGAGGAGGGTGTGAGCCCTTGCGTTGTGGCAGAGGCCGAAGAGCTCTCACAGGACTTTGGTGGTTTAGGGGCCTGCCGTTTTTTGCTTGATATCTGGGGGCTTGCAGCAAATGTATGGGATAGTTTGGTTCCAGCATACACCAGTTCTTCCATTTTCTCTGAGAAGCACAGATGTGGAGATGCTGGAGAGAGGGATAACGTGTCTGGTGAGAGGGGCTGTTGCTGTGGTGTTATCGGCTGTAATATGCTGTCCTGGTCTCCCTGGGTGTTTTCCAGAAAGTTGTCCTTGGGTGCTGAATCTTGGAGCAGTTCTAATATGTTACAGTCTGTCTGTGGTGAGCTTTGTGGGCAGGGCTCAGCTGAGATTGTGTCCGTGAGCAGAAATTGTTGTGGCTGAGTGGTGTTATCATTGTCCTTGTGTGAATTGTCAACCAAATGTCCATTCAGGTGCTGAAGTGAAGTCCTGTGGTCTATTATTATTATTAGATTCCTCCGATAGGAGGGAATCTATTGTAATTGACAGTATTATTATTATTATTATTATTAGATTCCTCCGATAGGAGGGAATCTATTGTAATTGACAGTATTATTATTATTATTATTATTAGATTCCTCCGATAGGAGGGAATCTATTGTAATTGACAGTATTATTATTATTATTAGATTCCTCCGATAGGAGGGAATCTATTGTTATTGACAGTTTTATTAGATTCCTCCGATAGGAGGGAATCTATTGTAATTGACAGTATTATTATTATTAGATTCCTCCGATAGGAGGGAATCTATTGTAATTGACAGTATTATTATTAGATTCCTCCGATAGGAGGGAACCTATTGTAATTGACAGTATTATTATTAGGGGCCAAGCACCGAAGGTGCGGAGGCACCTATTGTGTCTGTTCCGGTTCTTATTATTAGGGGCCAAGCACCGAAGGTGCGGAGGCACCTATTGTGTCTGTTCCGGTTCTTATTATTAGGGGCCAAGCACCGAAGGTGCGGAGGCACCTATTGTGTCTGTTCCGGTTCTTATTAGGGGCCAAGCACCGAAGGTGCGGAGGCACCTATTGTGTCTGTTCCGGTTCTTATTATTAGGGGCCAAGCACCGAAGGTGCAGAGGCACCTATTGTGTTTGTTCCGGTTCTTATTAGGGGCCAAGCACCGAAGGTGCGGAGGCACCTATTATGTCTGTTCCGGTTCTTATTATTAGGGGCCAAGCACCGAAGGTGCGGAGGCACCTATTGTGTCTGTTCCGGTTCTTATTAGGGGCCAAGCACCGAAGGTGCGGAGGCACCTATTGTGTCTGTTCCGGTTCTTATTATTAGGGGCCAAGCACCGAAGGTGCGGAGGCACCTATTGTGTTTGTTCCGGTTCTTATTATTAGGGGCCAAGCACCGAAGGTGCGGAGGCACCTATTGTGTCTGTTCCGGTTCTTATTAGGGGCCAAGCACTGAAGGTGCGGAGGCACCTATTGTGTCTGTTCCGGTTCTTATTATTAGGGGCCAAGCACCGAAGGTGCGGAGGCACCTATTGTGTCTGTTCCGGTTCTTATTATTATTAGAGGCCAAGCACCGAAGGTGCGGAGGCACCTATTGTGTCTGTTCCGGTTCTTATTATTAGGGGCCAAGCACCGAAGGTGCGGAGGCACCTATTGTGTCTGTTCCGGTTCTTATTATTAGGGGCCAAGCACCGAAGGTGCGGAGGCACCTATTGTGTCTGTTCCGGTTCTTATTATTAGGGGCCAAGCACCGAAGGTGCGGAGGCACCTATTGTGTCTGTTCCGGTTCTTATTATTATTATTATTATTATTATTCTTCCGACTGGGCGTCTATGGCAGCCCATAGAAGCGTATGCGGGAAAGTTGTAACGGTTTGACATTCTGATAGAGGACAGTCCCAACATCAAATTGACCAATTTTGGTGTCTCTAACTCATTCCCTCTAGCGCCACCACCTGTCCAAAGTTTCAAAAATATTATGCTAATAACTTTTGAACCGTAAGGCCTATCAACAAAATTCTTTTTTCCTCTGATTCCTGAGCTCATGATGATTCGATTGCACCCTATGCCGTCATTTTCCGTCATTTAAATTTCCGCCATTTTGAATTGTCCAAAAAACCTACTTTTGCGAACTCGTCCTAGACGGTTTGTCCGATTTTCACCAAAATTGCACCACATCATCTTCAAGCAGTGCCAACAACAAGTTATGAAAATCAAGTTGATTCGTCAAACCGTTCTCGAAAAACGCACAATCAAATTTTACGTAGAGCTTGCAAAAACAAATGTAAGTCTGTATCTCCGCAACGCTTAATTGTATTCAGACCAAACTTGGTACATGTCATCACAAGCATGACCTGAGGCTACATGCTGCGTTTCGGCGCAGCGCCACCTACTGGTCCGGAGATACAGAAAATAGATATTTTTGTTTATAACTTCTGAACGGTTTGTCCAAAAATTATAAAAGTGGTCTTGTTACATTCAGGGCATCATGCCGAGTCGACTGATATCCAATTTTCTCAGATCGGCCATTTTGGCTGTCGGCCAATTTGAATTAAGTGCTAAAATGCTGTATTTTTTGAACGCATGAATGAATTGTTACAAAACTCGGTATGGGTCATCAGTACGATGCCCTGAAGGAGCCAGAGAAGTTTCGAAACAGCGCCACCTAGTGGTAAAATTACATTTTTAAATGCTTACAACTCTGGCTGGGGTTGACTTATTTTCACGGGAGTCATATTATTAGATTCCTGAATCCTTGCCGAGTCCAACGATACCAGACTTGCCAGGTTTCGGCATATGGTTTGTGCAGCGTTGTAATTTAGCGCTTAAAAAACATTTGCGAATATCTTCGAAACCGCTTGTCCGATCGAGACGAAACCACCATCAGATGTTTGGAAACAGGTCGCTGGCAACATGCCAATGCCCAAATCTCAAAATATTGATAGTAAGGGGTAGTAAAATCCAATCAAAATCACGTGTCAGTTAATTTTGACCTGTTTTTTCACATAAATGTCTATAACTCCAAAGCAAATTGAGATATTGTCACCAAAATTGACATACACATGTATGAGCTCACTCAGAGGACACATATGGAAATTGTGGTATTGTGCCACTTGGTGGCGCTATAAAAGAACAAAACATGAAATTACCATTGACTTAAATACAGTATTGTGATAAAAATGCTATACTTAACGAATGCATTGGTGTAACATTTTGAAACTCAGAATGTGCCATCAGCAGCATGTCCTGAAGGTACTCAAAATATTTTGAGACAGCGCCACCTTTTGGTCAAAAGTTATAACTAAATGTCCCAAAATGCTAATAACATTTGTATAAATTTACCTATTGTAATCACACTGTTCTCAATTGATTCTTTGGGTTTTGCCAAAAACATAGATAACATTTTTCCCATAATCAGCCAAACTTCCTGTCCGTCATCTTGATTTTCATTCAATGCCTACTTTTTCAAACTCCTCCTAGACTGTTAGGGTTATGGTTTTCACCAAAATCAAATCGTATCATCTCCAGAACATGCCAACTACAATTTATGGATTTTGTGACGATAGACAAAACTGTTTTTGTAAACTGCCAGATCAAAGCTTACGCATGCTGCCAAAATTACCATTCAGGCTTTATCTCTGCATTGCCTTGATATATTGACACCAAACTTTATATGTCTCATTGTCACCTCACTCTGACCACACCACATACATTTCATAACTGCACCACCTATTTGTCAAAAGTGATAATTAAATCATATTTTTAGTTAATGTATGATTTTTCATCCATTTGCCTAAATTCATCTTTACATGTCTTTAATTGCTACTTGCTGCAGTTGGTCTGACCATTCCAGCCATGTTGGCATGTCTTGTCATCTTCTTTGCGCTTGGCCCCGGTAATGGCTGCTTTGCAGCTATATTTATTATTGTTATTCTTCTTCTTCTTCTTCTGACTGGGCGTCTATGGCAGCCCATAGGAGCGTATGCGGGAAAGTTGTAACGGTTTGACATTCTGATAGAGGACAGTCCCAACATCAAATACACCAATTTTGGTGTCTCTAACTCATTCCCTCTAGCGCCACCACCTGTCCAAATTTTCAAAAATATTATGCTAATAACTTTTGAACCGTAAGGCCTATCAACAAAATTCTTTTTTCCTCTGATTCCTGAGCTCATGACGATTCGATTGCACCCTATGACGTCATTTTCCGTCATAAAAAAATTTCCGCCATTTTGAATTGTCCAAAAAACCTACTTTTGCGAACTCGTCCTAGACGGTTTGTCCGATTTTCACCAAAATTGCACCAGATCATCTTCAAGCAGTGCCAACAAAAAGTTATGGAAATCAAGTTGATTCGTCAAACCGTTCTCGAAAAACGCACAATCAAATTTTACGTAGAGCTTGCAAAAACAAACGTAAGTCTTTATCTCCGCAACGCTTAATTGTATTCAGACCAAACTTGGTACATGTCATCACAAGCATGACCTGAGGCTACATGCTGCGTTTCGGCGCAGCGCCACCTACTGGTCCGGAGATACAAAAAATAGCTATTTTTGTTTATAACTTCTGAACGGTTTGTCCAAAAATCATAAAAGTGGTCTTGTTACATTCAGGGCATCATGCCGAGTCGACTGATATCCAATTTTCTCAGATCGGCCATTTTGGCTGTCGGCCAATTTGAATTAAGTGCTAAAATGTTGTATTTTTTGAACGCATGAATGAATTGTTACAAAACTCGGTATGGGTCATCAGTACGATGCCCTGAAGGAGCCAGAGAAGTTTCGAAACAGTGCCACCTAGTTATTATTGTTATTCTTCTTCTGACTGGGCGTCTATGGCAGCCCATAAAGGCGTATGCGGGAAAGTTGTAACGGTCTGACATTCTGATAAAGGACAGTCCCAACATCAAATACACCAATTTTGGTGTCTCTAACTCATTCCCTCTAGCGCCACCACCTGTCCAAAGTTTCAAAAATATTATGCTAATAACTTTTGAACCGTAAGGCCTATCAACAAAATTCTTTTTTCCTCTGATTCCTGAGCTCATGACGATTCGATTGCACCCTATGACGTCATTTTCCGTCATAAAAAATTTTCCGCCATTTTGAATTGTCCAAAAAACCTACTTTTGCGAACTCGTCCTAGACGGTTTGTCCGATTTTCACCAAAATTGCACCAGATCATCTTCAAGCAGTGCCAACAAAAGTTATGGAAATCAAGTTGATTCGTCAAACCGTTCTCGAAAAACGCACAATTAAATTTTACGTAGAGCTTGCAAAAACAAACGTAAGCCTGTATCTCCGCAACGCTTAATTGTATTCAGACCAAACTTGGTACATGTCATCACAAGCATGACCTGAGGCTACATGCTGCGTTTCGGCGCAGCGCCACCTACTGGTCCGGAGATACAAAAAATAGCTATTTTTGTTTATAACTTCTGAACGGTTTGTCCAAAAATCATAAAAGTGGTCTTGTTACATTCAGGGCATCATGCCGAGTCGACTGATATCCAATTTTCTCAGATCGGCCATTTTGGCTGTCGGCCAATTTGAATTAAGTGCTAAAATGTTGTATTTTTTGAACGCATGAATGAATTGTTACAAAACTCGGTATGGGTCATCAGTACGATGCCCTGAAGGAGCCAGAGAAGTTTCGAAACAGCGCCACCTAGTGGTAAAATTACATTTTTAAATGCTTATAACTCTGGCTTGGGTTGACTTATTTTCACGGGAGTCATATTATTAGATTCCTCAATCCTTGCCGAGTCCAACGATACCAGACTTGCCAGGTTTCGGCATATGGTTTGTGCAGTGTTGTAATTTAGCGCTTAAAAAACATTTGCGAATATCTTCGAAACCGCTTGTCCGATCGAGACGAAACCACCATCAGATGTTTGGAAACAGGTCGCTGGCAACATGCCAATGACCAAATCTCAAAATATTGATAGTAAGGGGTAGTAAAATCCAATCAAAATCACGTGTCAGTTATTTTTGACCTGTTTTTTCACATAAATGTCTATAACTCCGAAGCAAATTGAGATATTTTCACCAAAATTGACATACACATGTATGAGCTCACTCATAGGACACATATGGAAATTGTGGTATTGTGCCACTTGGTGGCGCTATAAAAGAACAAAACATGAAATTACCATTGACTTAAATACAGTATTGTGATAAAAATGCTATACTTAACGAATGCATTGGTGTAACATTTTGAAACTCAGAATGTGCCATCAGCAGCATGTCCTGAAGGTACTCAAAATATTTTGAGACAGCGCCACCTTTTGGTCAAAAGTTATAACTAAATGTCCCAAAATGCTAATAACATTTGTATAAATTTACCTATTGTAATCACACTGTTCTCAATTGATTCTTTGGGTTTTGCCAAAAACATAGATAACATTTTTCCCATAATCAGCCAAACTTCCTGTCCGCCATCTTGATTTTCATTCAATGCCTACTTTTTCAAACTCCTCCTAGACTGTTAGGGTTATGGTTTTCACCAAAATCAAATCGTATCATCTCCAGAACATGCCAACTACAATTTATGGATTTTGTGACGATAGACAAAACTGTTTTTGTAAACTGCCAGATCAAAGCTTACGCATGCTGCCAAAATAACCATTCAGGCTTTATCTCTGCATTGCCTTGATATATTGACACCAAACTTTATATGTCTCATTGTCACCTCACTCTGACCACACCACATACATTTCATAACTGCACCACCTATTTGTCAAAAGTGATAATTAAATCATATTTTTAGTTAATGTATGATTTTTCATCCATTTGCCTAAATTCATCTTTACATGTCTTTAATTGCTACTTGCTGCAGTTGGTCTGACCATTCCAGCCATGTTGGCATGTCTTGTCATCTTCTTTGCGCTTGGCCCCGGTAATGGCTGCTTTGCAGCTATATTTATTAGGGGCCAAGCACCGAAGGTGCGGAGGCACCTATTGTGTCTGTTCCGGTTCTTATTATTATTCTTCTTCTTCTTCTTCCGACTGGGCGTCTATGGCAGCCCATAGAAGCGTATGCGGGAAAGTTGTAACGGTTTGACATTCTGATAGAGGACAGTCCCAACATCAATTTGACCAATTTTGGTGTCTCTAACTCATTCCCTCTAGCGCCACCACCTGTCCAAAATTTCAAAAATATTATGCTAATAACTTTTGAACCGTAAGGCCTATCAACAAAATTCTTTTTTCCTCTGATTCCTGAGCTCATGACGATTCGATTGGCCCCTATGACGTCATTTTTCGTCATAGAAAATTTTCCGCCATTTTGAATTGTCCAAAAAACCTACTTTTGCGAACTCGTCCTAGACGGTTTGTTCGATTTTCACCAAAATTGCACCAGATCATCTTCAAGCAGTGCCAACAAAAAGTTATGGAAATCAAGTTGATTCGTCAAACCGTTCTCGAAAAACGCACAATCAAATTTTACATAGAGCTTGCAAAAAAAAAACGTAAGTCTGTATCTCCGCAACGCTTAATTGTATTCAGACCAAACTTGGTACATGTCATCACAAGCATGACCTGAGGCTACAGGCTGCGTTTCGGCGCAGCGCCACCTACTGGTCCGGAGATACAAAAAATAGCTATTTTTGTTTATAACTTCTGAACGGTTTGTCCAAAAATCATAAAAGTGGTCTTGTTACATTCAGGGCATCATTCCGAGTCGACTGATATCCAATTTTCTCAGATCGGTCATTTTGGCTGTCGGCCAATTTGAATTAAGTGCTAAAATGTTGTATTTTTTGAACGCATGAATGAATTGTTACAAAACTCGGTATGGGTCATCAGTACGATGCCCTGAAGGAGCCAGAGAAGTTTCGAAACAGCGCCACCTAGTTATTACTGTTATTCTTCTTCTGACTGGGCGTCTATGGCAACCCATAGAAGCGTATGCGGGAAAGTTGTAACGGTCTGACATTCTGATAGAGGACAGTCCCAACATCAAATAGACCAATTTTGGTGTCTCTAACTCATTCCCTCTAGCGCCACCACCTGTCCAAAGTTTCAAAAATATTATGCTAATAACTTTTGAACCGTAAGGCCTATCAACAAAATTCTTTTTTCCTCTGATTCCTGAGCTCATGACGATTCGATTGCACCCTATGATGTCATTTTCCGTCATAAAAAATTTTCCGCCATTTTGAATTGTCCAAAAAACCTACTTTTGCGAACTCGTCCTAGACGGTTTGTCCGATTTTCACCAAAATTGCACCAGATCATCTTCAAGCAGTGCCAACAAAAAGTTATGGAAATCAAGTTGATTCGTCAAACCGTTTTCGAAAAACGTACAATCAAATTTTACGTAGAGCTTGCAAAAACAAACGTAAGGCTGTATCTCCGCAACGCTTAATTGTATTCAGACCAAACTTGGTACATGTTATCACAAATATGACCTGAGGCTACATGCTGCGTTTCGGCGCAGCGCCACCTACTGATCCGGAGATATAAAAAATGGATATTTTTGTTTTTAACTTCTGAACGGTTTGTCTAAAAATCATAAAAGTGGTCTCGTTAGATTCAGGGCATCATGCCGAGTCAACTGATATCCAATTTTCTCAGATCGGCCATTTTGGCTGTCGGCCATTTTGAATTATGTGCTAAAATACTGTATTTTTTTGAAGGCATGAATGAATTGTTACAAAACTCAGTATGGGTCATCAGTACGATGCCCTGAAGGAGCCAGAGAACTTTCGAAACAGCGCCACCTAGTGCTAAAATTACATATTTAAATGCTTATAACTCTGGCTGGGGTTGACTTATTTTCACGGGAGTCATATTATTAGATTCCTGAATCCTTGCCGAGTCCAACGATACCAGACTTGCCAGGTTTCGGCATATGGTTTGTGCAGCGTTGTAATTTAGCGCTTAAAAAACATTTGCAAATATCTTCGAAACCGCTTGTCCGATCGAGACGAAACCACCATCAGATGTTTGGAAACAGGTCGCTGGCAACATGCCAATGCCCAAATCTCAAAATATTGATAGTAAGGGGTAGTAAAATCCAATCAAAATCACGTGTCAGTTATTTTTGACCTGTTTTTTCACATAAATGTCTATAACTCCGAAGCAAATTGAGATATTTTCACCAAAATTGACATACACATGTATGAGCTCACTCGGAGGACACATATGGAAATTGTGGTATTGTGCCACTTGGTGGCGCTACAAAAGAACAAAACATGAAATTACCATTGACTTAAATACAGTATTGTGATAAAAATGCTATACTTAACGAATGCATTGGTGTAACATTTTGAAACTCAGAATGTGCCATCAGCAGCATGTCCTGAAGGTACTCAAAATATTTTGAGACAGCGCCACCTTTTGGTCAAAAGTTATAACTAAATGTCCCAAAATGCTAATAACATTTGTATAAATTTACCTATTGTAATCACACTGTTCTCAATTGATTCTTTGGGTTTTGCCAAAAACATAGATAACATTTTTCCCATAATCAGCCAAACTTCCTGTCCGCCATCTTGATTTTCATTCAATGCCTACTTTTTCAAACTCCTCCTAGACTGTTAGGGTTATGGTTTTCACCAAAATCAAATCGTATCATCTCCAGAACATGCCAACTACAATTTATGGATTTTGTGACGATAGACAAAACTGTTTTTGTAAACTGCCAGATCAAAGCTTACGCATGCTGCCAAAATTACCATTCAGGCTTTATCTCTGCATTGCCTTGATATATTGACACCAAACTTTATGTCTCATTGTCACCTCACTCTGACCACACCACATACATTTCATAACTGCACCACCTATTTGTCAAAAGTGATAATCAATTAAATCATATTTTTAGTTAATGTATGATTTTTCATCCATTTGCCTAAATTCATCTTTACATGTCTTTAATTGCTATTTGCTGCAGTTGGTCTGACCATTCCAGCCATGTTGGCATGTCTTGTCATCTTCTTTGCGCTTGGCCCCGGTAATGGCTGCTTTGCAGCTATATTTATTATTGTTATTCTTCTTCTGACTGGGCGTCTATGGCAGCCCATAGAAGCATATGTGGGAAAGTTGTAACGGTCTGACATTCTGATAGAGGACAGTCCCAACATCAAAAACACCAATTTTGGTGTCTCTAACTCATTCCCTCTAGTGCCACCACCTGTCCAAATTTTCAAAAATATTATGCTAATAACTTTTGAACCGTAAGGCCTATCAACAAAATTCTTTTTTCCTCTGATTCCTGAGCTCATGCCGATTCGATTGCACCCTATGACGTCATTTTCCGTCATAAAAATATGTCCGCCATTTTGAATTGTCCAAAAAACCTACTTTTGCGAACTCGTCCTAGACGGCTTGTCCGATTTTCACCAAAATTGCACCAGATCATCTTCAAGCAGTGCCGAGAAAACGTTATGGAATTCAAGTTGATTCGTCAAACCGTTTCGATAATCGCACAAACAAATTTTAAGTAGCACTTGCAAAAACAAACGTAAGGCTGTATCTAAGCAACGCTTAATTGTATTCAGACCATTCTTGGTATATGTCATCACAAGCATGACCTGAGGCTACATGCTGCGTTTCGGCGCAGCGCCACCTACTGGTCCGGAGATACAAAAAATAGCTATTTTTGTTTATAACTTCTGAACGGTTTGTCCAAAAATCATAAAAGTGGTCTTGTTACATTCAGGGCATCATTCCGAGTCGACTGATAGCCAATTTTCTCAGATCTGTCATTTTGGCTGTCGGCCAATTTGAATTAAGTGCTAAAATGTTGTATTTTTTGAACGCATGAATGAATTGTTACAAAACTCGGTATGGGTCATCAGTACGATGCCCTGAAGGAGCCAGAGAAGTTTCGAAACAGCGCCACCTAGTTATTATTGTTATTCTTCTTCTGACTGGGCGTCTATGGCAACCCATAGAAGCGTATGCGGGAAAGTTGTAACGGTCTGACATTCTGATAGAGGACAGTCCCAACATCAAATTGACCAATTTTGGTGTCTCTAACTCATTCCCTCTAGCGCCACCACCTGTCCAAAGTTTCAAAAATATTATGCTAATAACTTTTGAACCGTAAGGCCTATCAACAAAATTCTTTTTTCCTCTGATTCCTGAGCTCATGACGATTCGATTGCACCCTATGACGTCATTTTCCGTCATAAAAAATTTTCCGCCATTTTGAATTGTCAAAAAAACCTACTTTTGCAAACTCGTCCTAGACGGTTTGTCCGATTTTCACCAAAATTGCACCAGATCATCTTCAAGCAGTGCCAACAAAAAGTTATGGAAATCAAGTTGATTCGTCAAACCGTTTTCGAAAAACGCACAATCAAATTTTACGTAGAGCTTGCAAAAACAAACGTAAGGCTGTATCTCCGCAACGCTTAATTGTATTCAGACCAAACTTGGTACATGTTATCACAAATATGACCTGAGGCTACATGCTACGTTTCGGCGCAGCGCCACCTACTGATCCGGAGATATAAAAAATGGCTATTTTTGTTTATAACTTCTGAACGGCTTTTCCAAAAATTGTAAACTGCATCAACTGCACCACCTATTTGTCAAAAGAGATAATCAATTAAATCATATTTTTAGTTAATGTTTATGATTTTTCATCCATTTGCCTAAATTCATCTTTACATGTCTTTAAGTGCTACTTGCTGCAGTTGGTCTGACCATTCCAGCCATGTTGGCATGTCTTGTCATCTTTGCGCTTGGCCCCGGTAATGGCTGCTTGCAGCTATATTTATTATTATTCTTCTTCTTCCGACTGGGCATCTATGGCAGCCCATAGAAGCGTATGCGGGAAAGTTGTAACGGTTTGACATTCTGATAGAGGACAGTCCCAACATCAAATACACCAATTTTGGTGTCTCTAACTCATTCCCTCTAGCGCCACCACCTGTCCAAAGTTTCAAAAATATTATGCTAATAACTTTTGAACTATAAGGCCTATTAACAAAATTCTTTTTTCCTCTGATTCCTGAGCTCATGACGATTCGATTGCACCCTATGACGTCATTTTCAGTCATAAAAAATTTTCCGCCATTTTGAATTGTCCAAAAAACCTACTTTTGCGAACTCGTCCTAGACGGTTTGTCCGATTTTCATCAAAATTGCACCAGATCATCTTCAAGCAGTGCCCACAAAAAGTTATGGAATTCAAGTTGATTCGTCAAACCGTTTTTGATAAACGCACAAACAAATTTTACGTAGCGCTTGCAAAAACAAACGTAAGGCTGTATCTCTGCGATGCTTAATTGTATTCAGACCAAACTTGGTACATGTCATCACAATCATGACCTGAGGCTGCATACTGGGTTTCGGCGCAGCGCCACCTACTGGTCCGGAGATACAAAAAATAGATTTTTTTGTTTATAACTTCTGAACGGTTTGCCCAAAAATCATAAAAGTGGTCTTGTTACATTCAGGGCATCATGCCAAGTCGACTGATATCCAATTTTCTCAGATCGGCCATTTTGGCTGTCAGCCATTTTGAATTATGTGCTAAAATGCTGTATTTTTTGAACGCATGAATGAATTGTTACAAAACTCGGTATGGGTCTTCAGTACGATGCCCTGAAGGAGCCAGAGAAGTTTCGAAACAGCGCCACCTAGTGGTAAAATTACATTTTCAAATGCTTATAACTCTGGCTGGGGTTGACTTATTTTCACGGGAGTCATATTATTAGATTCCTGAATCCTTGCCGAGTCCAATGATTCCAGACTTGCCAGGTTTTCGCATATGGTTTGTGCAGCGTTGTAATTTAGCGCTTAAAAAACATTTGCGGATATCTTCGAAACCGCTAGTCCGATCAAGACGAAACCACCATCAGAAGTTTGGAAACAGGTCGCTGGCAACATGCCAATGCCCAAATCTCAAATTATTGATAGTAAGGGGTAGTAAAATCCAATCAAATCACGTGTCAGTTATTTTTGACCTGTTTTTCACATAAATGTCTGTAACTCCGAAGCAAATTGAGATATTTTCACCAAAATTGACGCACACATGTATGGGCTCACTCAGAGGACACATATGGAAATTGTGGTATTGTGCCACTTGGTGGCGCTATAAAAGAACAAAACATGAAATTACCATTGACTTAAATACAGTATTGTGATAAAAATGCTATACTTAACGAATGCATTGGTGTAACATTACAAAACTCAGAATGTGCCATCAGCAGCATGTCCTGAAGGTACTCAAAATATTTTAAGACAGCGCCACCTTTTGGTCAAAAGTTATAACTAAATTTCCCAAAATGCTAATAACATTTGTATAAATTTACCTATTGTAATCACACTGTTCTCAATTGATTCTTTGGGTTTTGCCAAAAACATAGATAACATTTTTCCCATAATCAGCCAAACTTCCTGTCCGTCATCTTGATTTTCCTTCAATGCCTACTTTTTCAAACTCCTCCTAGACTGTTAGGATTATGGTTTTCACCAAAAATCGAATCGTATCATCTCCAGACCATGCCAACTACAATTTATGGATTTTGTGATGATAGACAAAACTGTTTTTGTAAACTGCCAGATCAAAGCCTACGAATGCTGCAAAAATTACCATTCAGGCTTTATCTCTGCATTGCCTTGACATTTTGACACCAAACTTTATATGTCTCATTGTCACCTCACTCTGACCACACCACATACATTTCATAACTGCACCACCTATTTGTCAAAAGTGATAATCAATTAAATCATATTGTTAGTTAATATATATGATTTTTCATCCATTTGCCTAAATTCATCTTTACATGTCTTTAATTGCTACTTGCTGCAGTTGGTCTGACCATTCCAGCCATGTTGGCATGTCTTGTCATCATCTTTACGCTTGGCCCCGGTAATGGCTGCTTGCAGCTATATTTATTATTAGATTCCTCCGATAGGAGGGAATCTATTGTAATTGACAGTATTATTATTAGATTCCTCCGATAGGAGGGAATCTATTGTAATTGACAGTATTATTATTATTAGATTCCTCCGGTAGGAGGGAATCTATTGTTATTGACAGTTTTATTATTATTATTAGATTCCTCCGGTAGGAGGGAATCTATTGTAATTGACAGTATTATTATTATTATTATTATTAGATTCCTCCGATAGGAGGGAATCTATTGTAATTGACAGTTTTATTATTATTATTAGATTCCTCCGATAGGAGGGAATCTATTGTTATTGACAGTTTTATTATTATTATTATTATTATTATTATTATTATTAATATTATTAGATTCCTCCGATAGGAGGGAATCTATTGTTATTGACAGTTTTATTATTATTATTATTATTAGATTCCTCCGATAGGAGGGAATCTATTGTTATTGACAGTTTTATTATTATTATTATTATTAGATTCCTCCGATAGGAGGGAATCTATTGTTATTGACAGTTTTATTATTATTATTATTATTATTATTATTATTATTCTCCTTGAGCCCCAATATCTCAAAAAGTCACTGGTCAAAAATTTTCTAAATTGGCACATTGATACTCCATGCCAACGGGTACCCCCAAACCAAGAATGGCCCACATTCGCCCATAGGTGGCGCTACAGGCCACGCCCCAAAAAAATATTTTCAAAGTCATGGCATTTCCAAGCCATTTGTCCAATTATTCTCAAACCTGGTGTACATGCCTCATTTCTCATGGGGAACAAAAAAGCCTCAAGGACCCATAACTTCTGCCATAATGGATTTTCCTGTACAGTGAAAATTTGCCAAAACCTACAAAACTCTTCTTCTCCTGAACCGTAGCTCCAATATACTTGAAATTTGGTACGCATGTGTAGAATTGATGCCTTTGAAAACGTTACTTAGCAAAAATGAATACGATATAAAATAGCTGAAAGGGGCGTGTTTATGTAAATGTCCACATTTAATCAATATATATGTCAATATATCAAATGTAATTTTGACCCAGGGTTTTTCAAACCTAACATTCTTCAAGATAACATCCCTTTGAAGTACTGTGCAAAGAATTGCCCACATTCGCCCTTAGCGGTTCGCTACAGGCCACGCCCAAATGTCACATTTTCAAAATGATGCCATTTTCACCACAATTTTCGAAATATTCTAAAACTTGGTATACTTGCCTCATTTTTCATTGGGAACAAAAAAGCCTCAAGGACCCATAAGGTACGATTAAAAATGGCTGAAAGGGGCGTGTTTATGTAAATGTCCACATTTAATCAATATATAAGTCAATAAATCAAATGTAATTTTGACTGAGGGATTTTAAACCTGACATGCTTCAAGATAACATCCCTTTGAAGTACTGTGCAAAGAATTGCCGACATTCGCCCTTAGCGGTTCGCTACAGGCCACGCCCAAATGTCACATTTTCAAAATGATGGCACTTTCACCCCAATTTTCCAAATATTCTAAAACTTGGTATACTTGCCTCATTTCTCATTGGGAACAAAAAAGCCTCAAGGACCCATAACTTCTGCCCTAATGGATTGTCCTGTACAGTGAAAATTTGCCAAAACCTACAAAAGTCTTCTTCTCTTCAACCGTAGATCCAATTGACTTGACATTTGGTACCCATGTGTAGAATTGATGTCTTTCAATTTTTTACTTAGCAAAAATGAATACAATACAAAATGGCTGAAAGGTGCGTGTTTATGTAAATGACCACATTACCTCAATATATTAGTGTCAATAAACCAAATGTAAATTTGATTGATGGTTTTTCAAACCTAACATGCTTCAAGATGACATAACTATGTTGGCTTGAGAAAGCCAACATATTGTTATGTTACATACATTTATTATTATTATTATTAATAATACTATTTTACTTACTAAAATTTCAACAACCTCACCTCTAAGAGCTTTAATGCTATAAGTACCCAACTTGCCACAGACCTGGGGACTGTTCTGAAGTTTGCTGCTATGTCTTTTTTTACCTGATGCGACTTAAGCTTTTTATATAAATGACGATCAAAAATGTAAAAAATCCCATTGATTTACAATGGCTGAGCAAAAATGCCCCCTCTACTGGATCAATACGGTCTACAAGTAAAATCCCATTCACTTACATTGGCTGAGCAAAGAGGCTCCCTCTGCTGGTGTAACTCTGTCTACCAAATGCACTTTTACTGGAGAAATCTCTCTAATGGACCAATTCTGTCTACTAGTGGGTGGAGCTCCCGACTTTCTCAGCCAGAAGAATTTTGCCTGCGTTTGCACAAAGGTATGTCAATTGTGTGTGTTTAATGCTTGACATTTGGAACATTCACGCGATTTTATACTATTCATCTCAACAAATGGTAAAACAACTCATAGAAATGTTTTCGAGCAGTTTGTGTGAAACAGCGATAATCGTCGCGTCTAACGCACGAGCCCCGATGAGAGTTACTGCACAAGGTCAGTGAGATGTATTTTACTGCTTCCCAGTTTGAATATTCAAGCGATTTTACACTATTCAACTCAACAAATGGCAAAACAACTCAAATAAATCTTTGAGCAGTTTTGTGTGAAACCGCGAGATGCGTCGCGTCTAACGCACGAGCCCCGATGAGAGTTACTGCACAAAAAAGGTCAGTGAGATGTGTTTTACTACTTTCCAGTTTGAATATTCAAGCGATTTTACACTATTCAACTCAACAAATGGCATACAACTCAAATAAATCGGGAATCATTATTGAATTCTGGCATTATTACGGGGGTCAACAATGGCGCTGTAATGTCCTTTCAGATGCATTGTTCTAAACAGCGGAAAAAACTTAAACAAAATACTGCGTCATTTTTGCCCATTCAGATACATGGAAGAGATCATTACAAACTATAAAAGGTCTACTTTTATTTGTGTACACTTACAATACAACAAAACCTTGAGCTTTTGTAAAATAACGAAAATAAACAGGGTAAATCGAATCTGTCTTTGCGATAATCTGTCTGATACACGTCAGAAAAATCAAGTGAAACTCCGCGAACACTTATCACACAAACATGAAACATATGTCTAAAGAAAGAAGGGATGGACGGATCGATCCTAAAGTATCAATATTTCCGAGAATGATGTTTCATCTGCGTGTTCACTGACAGCACGCGATAGTGACGCGATCTCATTTTTATTCGCGTCTTCAATGCGAGCAATGTTTGTCTGTTGTATGTGTTTTTAACACTTTCCTGTTTGAACTTTCAAGCGATTTTACACCATTCAACTCAACAAATGGCAAAACAACTCAAATAAATATTTGTGTGAAACAGGGAGCAGCGTCACGTCTAACCCACGAGCCCCGATGAGAGATCGCATTCGCTTCTTCTTGCGTTTGAACGGACACTTTCATACAACCATACATGATATATTGTCTGTTTTGTCTCAAGTGAACATAAACAGTTGATGAAGAAATCGCGAATCTAAATCTAGTATCAACACTTCCGAGAATGATTATCAGCGTTGTGTCTGACAGCGCGAGGCGATCTCATTTTTACTCGCATCTTCATGGAGGTTTGTCGGTTGTATGTAGTTTCACAATCTCAATCAATTAATCTCTGAAATGAATACAGATGTAACAGCACGAAAATAATGAGACTTCACAGTTCTCAAAAGATTAAACTCAATGAAACAAGCCGCACAGACTGTGCCTTGAATGAAATGCGTTTAAAATCCTCTTAAAGAGACAGTAACAATTTTCCAAGTAAATAAAAAGTAGGCCTACAAATGGTTTTTACCCCAAAAATAAATTTCTCTCATCGTATACTCACCCTCATTCCATCCCAGATGTGTATTATTTCCTTTCTTCTGGTGAACACAAATTAAGCTTTTTAGAAGATTATCTCAACCCTGTTGGACCTTTCAATGACTTGAATGGTGATCAGAACTCAGAAGCTACAAAAATCACATAAATGCAGCATAAAAGTAATCCATACCACTCCAGTGGTATAATCCATGCCTTCAGAAGTGATATTATAGGTGTGGGTTAGAAACAGACCTATATATATATATATATATACTTCAAGATGACATCACTCTGAAGTACTGCGTAAAGAATATCCCACATTCTCCCTTAGGGGGCGCTACAGGCCAAGCCCAAAATTCCCATTTTCTGGTCAAAAATGTTCTAATTTTGTATATTGATACTACAGACCAACAGGAATCCACAAACCAAGAATGGCCCACATTCGCCCTTAGGGGGCGCTACAGGCCACGCCCTAAATTCCCATTTGCTGGTCAAAAATGTTCTAATTTGGTACATTGATACTACAGGCCAACAGGAACCCACAAACAAAGAATTGCCCATATTCGCCATTAGGGGGCGCTACAGGCTATGCCCAAAATTCCCATTTTATGGTCAAAAATGTTCTAATTTGGTATATTGACACTACAGGCCAACAGAAATCCACAAACCAAGAATGTCTCACATTCGCCCTTAAGGGGCGCTAAAGGCCATTCCCAAATTGCAATTTTTTTTTGTCAAAAACTTTCAAATTTGGTACATTGATACTACAGGCCAACAGGAACTCACAAACCAAGATTGGCCCACATTCACCCTTAGGGGGCGCTATAGGCCATGTCAAAAATTCCCATTTTCTGGTCAAAAATGTTCTAATGTGGTACATTGATACTGCACGCCAACAGGAACCCACAAACCAAGAATTGCCCATATTCATCATTAGGGGGCGCTACAGGCTATGCCTTAAAGTCCTATTTTTTGGTCAAACATTTTCAAATTTGGTACATTGATACTACAGGCCAACGGGAACCCACAAACCAAGAATGGCCGACATTCACCCTTAGGGGGCGATATAGGCCATGTCCAAAATTCCCATTTTCTGGTCAATAATGTTCTAATTTGGTACATTGATACTACAGGCCAACAGGAACTCACAAACCAAGAATTGCCCGTATTCACCATTAGGGGGCGCTACAGGCTATGCCCCAATGTCCCACATTGAAAGTGATGGCATTTCCACCCCATTTTTTCAGTTCTTCTGAAACTTAATGTACATAACTCATTTCTCATTGTAAACAAAAAAGCCTCCAGGATCCATAAGATCCCGGCATCATGGATTTTCCTGTACACTGAAAATGTTTAGTTTAGGATTCAGACAGAAAGACACGTTTTTTGAATTTCTTCATTGGGAGAGTTTAACCCCAACCCTCTACTGAACAATTTTAAATGATTTGCCATTTTGAGGAGGAATCGCATTGCTGCTTGCAGCTATATTTATTATTATTATTATTATTAGATTCCTCCGATAGGAGGGAATCTATTGTTATTGACAGTTTTATTATTATTATTATTATTATTATTATTATTATTATTATTATTATTATTATTCTCCTTG
Source organism: Moxostoma hubbsi (assembly GCA_032164185.1). Classification (NCBI taxonomy): domain Eukaryota; kingdom Metazoa; phylum Chordata; class Actinopteri; order Cypriniformes; family Catostomidae; genus Moxostoma; species Moxostoma hubbsi. The sequence continues at coordinate 10,579,335 of JAVLUX010000218.1, read as the reverse complement.
AGCCCCAATATCTCAAAAAGTCACTGGTCAAAAATTTTCTAAATTGGCACATTGATACTCCATGCTAACGGGTACCCCCAAACCAAGAATGGCCCACATTCGCCCATAGGTGGCGCTACAGGCCACGCCCCAAAAAAATATTTTAAAAGTCATGGCATTTCCAAGCCATTTGTCCAGTTATTCTCAAACCTGGTGTACATGCCTCATTTCTCATGGGGAACAAAAAAGCCTCAAGGACCCATAACTTCTGCCCTAATGGATTTTCCTGTACAGTGAAAATTTGCCAAAACCTACAAAACTCTTCTTCTCCTGAACCGTAGCTCCAATATACTTGAAATTTGGTACGCATGTGTAGAATTGATGCCTTTGAAAATGTTACTTAGCAAAAATGAATACGATATAAAATGGCTGAAAGGGGCGTGTTTATGTAAATGTCCACATTTAATCAATATATATGTCAATATATCAAATGTAATTTTGACCCAGGGTTTTTCAAACCTAACATTCTTCAAGATAACATCCCTTTGAAGTACTGTGCAAAGAATTGCCCACATTCGCCCTTAGCGGTTCGCTACAGGCCACGCCCAAATGTCACATTTTCAAAATGATGGCATTTTCACCACAATTTTCGAAATATTCTAAAACTTGGTATACTTGCCTCATTTTTCATTGGGAACAAAAAAGCCTCAAGGACCCATAAGGTACGATTAAAAATGGCTGAATGGGGCGTGTTTATGTAAATGTCCACATTTAATCAATATATAAGTCAATAAATCAAATGAAATTTTGACTGAGGGATTTTAAACCTGACATGCTTCAAGATAACATCCCTTTGAAGTACTGTGCAAAGAATTGCCGACATTCGCCCTTAGCGGTTCGCTACAGGCCACGCCCAAATGTCACATTTTCAAAATGATGGCACTTTCACCCCAATTTTCCAAATATTCTAAAACTTGGTATACTTGCCTCATTTCTCATTGGGAACAAAAAAGCCTCAAGGACCCATAACTTCTACCCTAATGGATTGTCCTGTACAGTGAAAATTTGCCAAAACCTACAAAAGTCTTCTTCTCTTGAACCGTAGATCCAATTGACTTGACATTTGGTACCCATGTGTAGAATTGATGTCTTTCAATTTGTTACTTAGCAAAAATGAATACAATACAAAATGGCTGAAAGGTGCGTGTTTATGTAAATGACCACATTGCCTCAATATATTAGTGTCAATAAACCAAATGTAAATTTGATTGATGGTTTTTCAAACCTAACATGCTTCAAGATGACATAACTATGTTGGCTTGAGAAAGCCAACATATTGTTATGTTACATACATTTATTATTATTATTATTAATAATACTATTTTACTTACTAAAATTTCAACAACCTCACCTCTAAGAGCTTTAATGCTATAAGTACCCAACTTGCCACAGACCTGGGGACTGTTCTGAAGTTTGCTGCTATGTCTTTTTTTACCTGATGCGACTTAAGCTTTTTATATAAATGACGATCAAAAATGTAAAAAATCCCATTGATTTACAATGGCTGAGCAAAAATGCCCCCTCTACTGGATCAATACGGTCTACAAGTAAAATCCCATTCATTTACATTGGCTGAGCAAAGAGGCTCCCTCTGCTGGTGTAACTCTGTCTACCAAATGCACTTTTACTGGAGAAATCTCTCTAATGGAGCAATTCTGGCTACTAGTGGGTGGAGCTCCCGACTTTCTCAGCCAGAAGAATTTTGGCTGCGTTTGCACAAAGGTATGTCAATTGTGTGTGTTTAATGCTTGACATTTGGAACATTCACGCGATTTTATACTATTCATCTCAACAAATGGTAAAACAACTCATATAAATGTTTTCGAGCAGTTTGTGTGAAACAGCGATAATCGTCACGTCTAACGCACGAGCCCCGATGAGAGTTACTGCACAAGGTCAGTGAGATGTGTTTTACTGCTTCCCAGTTTGAATATTCAAGCGATTTTACACTATTCAACTCAACAAATGGCAAAACAACTCAAATAAATGTTTGTGAGCAGTTTTGTGTGAAACCGCGAGATGCGTCGCGTCTAACGCACAAGCCCCGATGAGAGTTACTGCACAAATAAGGTCAGTGAGATGTGTTTTACTACTTCCCAGTTTGAATATTCAAGCGATTTTACACTATTCAACTCAACAAATGGCATACAACTCAAATAAATCTTTGCGAGGAGTTTGAAATCGGGAATCATTATTGAATTCTGGCATTATTACGGGGGTCAACAATGGAGCTGTAATGTCCTTTCAGATGCATTGTTCTAAACAGCGGAAAAAACTTAAACAAAATACTGCGTCATTTTTGCCCATTCAGATACATGGAAGAGATCATTACAAACTGTAAAAGGTCTACTTTCATTTGTGTACACTTACAATAACAACAAAACCTTGAGCTTTTTTAAAATAACGAAAATAAACCGGGTGCGCCGAATCTGTCTGATACACGTCAGAAAAATCAAGTGAAACTCCGCGAACACTTATCACACAAACATGAAACATATGTCTAAAGAAAGAAGGGATGGACGGATCGATCCTAAAGTATCAATACTTCCGAGAATGATTTTTCATCTGCGTGTTCTCTGACAGAACGCAATATTGACGCAATCTCATTTTTACTCGCGTCTTCAATGCGAGCAATGTTTGTCTGTTGTATGTGTTTTTAAGACTTTCCTGTTTGAACTTTCAAGCGATTTTACACCATTCAACTCAACAAATGGCAAAACAACTCAAATAAATATTTGTGTGAAACAGCGAGCAGCGTCACGACTAACTCACGATCCCCGATGAGAGATCGCATTCGCTTCTTCTTGCGTTTGAACGGACAATTTCATACAACAAAATGTCAAATTACATGATATATTTTGGACTCTGTTTTGTCTCAAGTGAACATAAACAGTTGATGAAGAAATCACGAATCTAAATCTAGTATCAACACTTCCGAGAATGATTATCAGCGTTGTGTCTGACAGCGCGAGGCGATCTCATTTTTAATCGCATCTTCATGGAGGTTTGTCGGTTGTATGTAGTTTCACAATCTCAATCAATTAATCTCTGAAATGAATACAGATGTAACAGCACGAAAATAATGAGACTTCACAGTTCTCAAAAGATTAAACTCAATGAAACAAGCCGCACAGACTGTGCCTTGAATGAAATGCGTTTAAAATCCTCTTAAAGAGACAGTAACAATTTTCCAAGTAAATAAAAAGCTGGCCTACAAATGGTTTTTACCCCAAAAATACATTTCTCTCATCGTATACTCACCCTCATTCCATCCCAGATGTGTATTATTTTCTTTCTTCTAGTGAACACAAATTAAGCTTTTTAGAAGATTATCTCAACCCTGTTGGACCTTTCAATGACTTGAACGGTGATCAGAACTCAGAAGCTACAAAAATCACATAAATGCAGCATAAAAGTAATCCATACCACTCCAGTGGTTTAATCCATGCCTTCAGAAGTGATATTATAGGTGTGGGTTAGAAACAGACCTATATATATATATATACTTCAAGATGACATCACTCTGAAGTACTGCGTAAAGAATATCCCACATTCTCCCTTAGGGGGCGCTACAGGCCATGCCCAAAATTCCCATTTTGTGGTCAAAAATGTTCTAATTTTGTATATTGATACTACAGGCCAACAGGAATCCACAAACCAAGAATGGCCCACATTCGCCCTTAGGGGGCGCTACAGGCCACGCCCTAAATTCCCATTTGCTGGTCAAAAATGTTCTATTTTGGTACATTGATACTACAGGCCAACAGGAACCCACAAACAAAGAATTGCCCATATTCGCCATTAGGGGGCGCTACAGGCTATGCCCAAAATTCCCATTTTATGGTCAAAAATGTTCTAATTTGGTGTATTGACACTACAGGCCAACAGAAATCCACAAACCAAGAATGTCTCACATTCGCCCTTAGGGGGCGCTAAAGGCCATTCCCAAATTGCACATTTTTTTGTCAAATATTTTCTAATTTGGTACATTAATACTACAGGCCAACAGGAACATACAAACCAAGAATGGCTCACATTCGCCCTTAGGGTGCGCTACAGGCCATGCCCAAATGTCATTTTTTCAAAGTGATTGTATTTCCACCCCATTTATTTAGTTTTTCTGAAACCTGGTGAACATACCTCATTTCTCATTGTAAACAAAAAACCCTCCAGGATCCATAATGTCCGGCATGATGGATTTTCCTGTACAATGAAAATGTTTAGTTTAGGATTCAGACAGAAAGACATGTTTTTTGGATTTTTTCATTGGGAGGGTTTAACCCCAACCCTCTATTGATCAATTTTAAATGATTTGCCATTTTGAGGAGGAATCGCATTGCTGCTTGCAGCTATATTTATTATTATTATTCTCCTTGAGCCCCAATATCTCAAAAAGTCACTGGTCAAAAATTTTCTAAATTGGCACATTGATACTCCATGCCAACAGGTACCCCCAAACCAAGAATGGCCCACATTCGCCCATAGGTGGCACTACAGGCTACGCCCCAAAAAAATATTTTCAAAGTCATGGCATTTCCAAGCCATTTGTCCAATTATTCTCAAACCTGGTGTACATGCCTCATTTCTCATGGGGAACAAAAAAGCCTCAAGGACCCATAACTTCTGCCCTAATGGATTTTCCTGTACAGTGAAAATTTGCCAAAACCTACAAAACTCTTCTTCTCCTGAACCGTAGCTCCAATATACTTGAAATTTGGTACGCATGTGTAGAATTGACGTCTTTGAAAACTTTAGTTAGCAAAAATTAATACGATATAAAATGGCTGAAAGGGGCGTGTTTATGTAAATGTCCACATTTAATCAATATATATGTCAATATATCAAATGTAATTTTGACTGAGGGTTTTTCAAACCTAACATTCTTCAAGATAACATCCCTTTGAAGTACTGTGCAAAGAATTGCCCACATTCGCCCTTAGCGGTTCGCTACAGGCCACGCCCAAATGTCACATTTTCAAAATGATGGCATTTTCACCACAATTTTCTAAATATTCTAAAACTTGGTATACTTGCCTCATTTCTCATTGGGAACAAAAAAGCCTCAAGGACCCATAAGGTTCTGCGTGATGAATTGTCCAGTACTGTGAAAATTTGGGGAAACATTGAAAAGTCTTCTTCTCTTGAACCGTAGATCCAATTGACTTGCCATTTGGTACCCATGTGTAGAATTGATGTCTTTCAATTTGTTACTTAGCAAAAATGAATACAATACAAAATGGCTGAAAGGTGCGTGTTTATGTGAATGACCACATTGCCTCAATATATTAGTGTCAATAAACCAAATGTAATTTTGATTGATGGTTTTTCAAACCTAACATGCTTCAAGATGACATAACTATGTGTGCTTGAGAAAGCCAACATATTGTTATGTTACATACATTTATTAATATTATTATTATTAATACTATTTTACTTACTAAAATTTCAACAACCTTACCTCCAAGAGCTTTAATGCTATAAGTACCCAACTTGCCACAGACCTGGGGACTGTTCTGAAGTTTGCTGGCATGTCTTTTTTTACCTGATGCGACTTAAGCTTTTTATATAAATGACGATCAAAAATGTAAAAAAATCCCATTGATTTACAATGGTTGAGCAAAATTGCCCCCTCTACAGGATTAATATGGTCTAAAAGTAAAATACCATTCACTTACATTGGCTGAGCAAAGAGGCTCCCTCTGCTGGAGTAACTCTGTCTACCAAAAGCACTTTTACTGGAGAAATCTCTCTAATGGAGCAATTCTGTCTACTAGTGGGTGGAGCTCCAAGCCAGATTGATGTAGCCTGTGTCTGCACAAAGGTGTCAATTGTGTGTTTAATGCTTGACATTTGGAACATTCACGCGATTTTATGCTATTCATCTCAACAAATGGCAAAACATCTCAAATACATGTTTGTGAGCAGTTTTGTGTGAAACAGATGCGTCGCGTCTAACGCACGAGCCCCGATGAGAATTACCGCACAAAGGTCAGTGAGATGTGTTTTACTGCTTCCCAGTTTGAATATTCAAGCGATTTTACACTATTCAACTCAACAAATGACAAAACAACTCGAATAAATCTTTTCGAGCAGTTTGAAATCGGGAATATTGAATTCTGGCATTATTACGGGGGTCAACACTGGCGCTGTGATGCCCTTTAATTAGATGCATTTTTCTAAACAGTGGAAAAAACTTAAACAAAATACTGCGTCATTTTTGCCAATTCAGATACATGGAAGAGATCATTACAAACTATAAAAGGTCTACTTTTATTTGTGTACACTTACAATAACAACAAAACCTTGAGCTTTTGTAAAATAACGAAAATAAACCGGGTGCGCCGAATCTGTCTTAGCGGCCTGATACACGTCAGAAAAATCAAGTGAAAGTCCGCGAACACTTTTCTTCAATGAACACATCTTCAGTGCGAGCAATGTTTGTCTGTTGTATTTGTTTTTAACACTTTCCTGTTTGAACTTTCAAGCTATTTTACACCATTCAACTCAACAAATTGCAAAACTGTTTATGTGAAACAGCGAGCAGCGTCACGTCTAACTCACGAGCCCCGATGAGAGATTGCATTCGCTGCTTCTTGCGTTTGAACGGACAATTTCATACAACAAAATGTCAAAATACATGATATATTGTGTTGTCTGTTTTGTCTCAAGTGAACATAAACAGTTGATGAAGAAATCGGGAATCTAAATCTAGTATCAACACTTCCGAGATTGATTATCAGCATTGTGTCTTACAGCACGCGCTCCGTGAGGCGATCTCATTTTTACTCGCATCTTCACGAAAGTTTGTCTGTTCTATGTGTTTTTAACACTTTCCTGTTTGAACATTCACGCAATAAATAATGAGACTTCACAGTTCTCAAAAGATTAAACTCAATGAAACAAACTGTGCCTTGAATGCATGCGATAACCATCTCTTAAAGAGACAGAAACAATTGAGCTTTCGTCCTGAACATTGACATTCCAAGTAAATAAAAAGTACAAATGGTTTTCACCCCAAAAATAAATTTCTCTCATCGTATACTCACCCTCATTCCATCCCAGATGTGTATTATTTTCTTTCTTCTAGTGAACACAAATTAAGCTTTTTAGAAGATTATCTCAAACCTGTTGGACCTTTCAATGACTTGAATGGTGATCAGAACTCAGAAGCTACAAAAATCACATAAATGCAGCATAAAAGTAATCCATACCACTCCTGTGGTTTAATCCATGCCTTCAGAAGTGATATTATAGGTGTGGGTTAGAAACAGACCTATATATACTTAAAGATGACATCACTCTGAAGTACTGCGTAAAGAATATCCCGCATTCGCCCTTAGGGGGCGCTACAGGCCATGACCAAAATTCCCATTTTCTGGTCAAAAATGTTCTAATTTTGTATATTGATACTACAGGCCAACAGGAATCCACAAACCAAGAATGGCCCACATTCGCCCTTAGGGGGCGCTAAAGGCCATGCCCAAAATTCCCATTTTCTGGTCAAAAATGTTCTAATTTTTTAGATTGATACTACAGGCCAACAGGAATCCACAAACCAAGAATGGCCCACATTCGCCCTTAGGGGGCGCTACAGGCCACGCCCTAAATTCCCATTTGCTGGTCAAAAATGTTCTAATTTGGTACATTGATACTACAGGCCAACAGGAACCCACAAACAAAGAATTGCCCATATTCGCATTAGGGGGCGCTACAGGCTATGCCCAAAATTCCCATTTTATGGTCAAAAATGTTCTAATTTGGTATATTGATACTACAGGCCAACAGGAATCCACAAACCAAGAATGGCCCACATTCGCCCTTAGGGGGCGCTAAAGGCCATTCCCAAATTGCACATTTTTTTGTCAAATACTTTCCAATTTGGTACATTAATACTACAGGCCAACAGGAACCTACAAACCAAGAATGGCTCACATTCACCCTTAGGGGGCGCTACAGGCCATGCCCAAATGTCATTTTTTCAAAGTGATTGTATTTCCAACACATTTATTTAGTTTTTCTGAAACCTGGTGAACATACCTCATTTCTCATTGTAAACAAAAAACCCTACAGGATCCATAAGGTCCGGCATGATGGATTTTCCTGTACACTGAAAATGTTTAGTTTAGGATTAAGACAGAAAGACATGTTTTTTGGATTTTTTCATTGGGAGGGTTTAACCCCAACCCTCTATTGATCAATTTTAAATGATTTGCCATTTTGAGGAGGAATCGCATTGCTGCTTGCAGCTATATTTTTGAGTTGTTGCTGTGTCCATCATCCTTTGTTTTCCGAAAGCCACCAAGTGGAAATGAGCCCGGTAACTAAAGGCACCAGGGTTGCGGTGCCACCGGCTTGGGCCCGTCTTCGCTGCTTGCAGCTTTAATTATTATTATTAGGGCCCAAGCCTTGAAAAGGCGAAGGCCCTATTGTTTTCCTTAGGATTATTATTATTATTATTATTATTATTATTAGGGCCCAAGCCTTGAAAAGGCGAATGCCCTATTGTTTTCCTTAGGATTATTATTAGGGCCCAAGCCTGAAAAGGCGAAGGCCCTATTGTTTTCCTTAGGATTATTATTATTATTATTATTATTATTAGGGCCCAAGCCTGAAAAGGTGAAGGCCCTATAGTTTTCCTTAGGATTATTATTATTATTATTATTATTATTATTATTATTATTAGGGCCCAAGCCTGAAAAGGCGAAGGCCCTATTGTTTTCCTTAGGATTATTATTATTATTATTATTATTATTATTATTATTAGGGCCCAAGCCTTGAAAAGGCGAAGGCCCTATTGTTTTCCTTAGGATTATTATTATTAGGGCCCAAGCCTGAAAAGGCGAAGGCCCTATTGTTTTCCTTAGGATTATTATTATTATTATTATTATTATTATTATTATTATTATTATTAGGGCCCAAGCCTGAAAAGGCGAAGGCCCTATTGTTTTCCTTAGGATTATTATTATTATTATTATTATTATTAGGGCCCAAGCCTGAAAAGGCGAAGGCCCTATTGTTTTCCTTAGGATTATTATTATTATTATTATTATTATTATTATTATTAGTGGTGCTTGCAAAGCAACACTATTGTAATCTCACATACTTATTTTTCTTCTTCTTCTTCTTCTTCTTCTTCTTCCGTACAAAACTTCGGCGCCTAACTCGTCCCGCACCTTTTGGCGTAGACCCATGAATGAGGTGTCAAATCGTGCGGCTCATTGAGGAGAGGTGTGCTATGACTTTTATAAGCGATCGGGTGTACGATGTTCGCACAGCGGACGAAAAAGCGGCCAAAAATGTCCCATTGACTTTACATTGCGGAATGTTCAGAAATTTAAATCCCAACTGACATTTTCACACACACAGACAAAAAAGGGCCTGTCAGCCCTGCGTGTCTCTCTCTCTCTCCCTCAGAGGATTTCTTTTATCAAGCAGCCAATAAAAATCTTCATAGCCACAACATAAAACATGCTAAAAATGTGCTAGCATCATGCTAACATATGCTGGCATCGCCTAGCGAAGTGCTAAAACATGCTAAAAACATGCTAGCAACATGTTAAAACATATTAGTATTGCATAGCGAAGTGCTAAAACATGCTAAAAACATGCTAGCAACATGCTAAAACATATTAGTATTGCATAGCGAAGTGCTAAAACATGCTAAAAACGTGCTAGCAACATGCTAAAACATACTAGTATCGCATAGCGAAGTGCTAAAACGTGCTAGCATCATGCTAACACATGCTGGTATCGCCTAGCAAAGTGCTAAAACATGCTAAAAACGTGCTAGCATCATGCTAACATATGCTGGCATCGTCTAGCGAAGTGCTAAAACATGCTAAAAACATGCTAGCAACATGCTAAAACATTAGAATTGCATAGCGAAGTGCTAAAACATGCTAAAAACATGCTAGCAACATGCTAAAACATACTAGTATCGCATAGCGAAGTACTAAAACATGCTAAAAATATGCTAGCATCATGCTAACATATGCTGGCTTCGGCTAGCGAAGTACTAAAACATGCTAAAAATGTGCTAGCATCATGCTAACACATGCTGGCATCGCCTAGATAAGTGCTAAAACATGCTAAAAACGTGCTAGCAACATGCTAACACATACTAGTATCGCATAGTGAAGTACTAAAACATGCTAAAAATGTGCTAGCATCATGCTAACACATGTTGGCATCGCCTAGCGAAGTGTTTAAACATGCTAAAGCGTGCTAGCATTATGCTAATACATGTTAGCATTGCCTAGGGAATTGTTAAAACATGCTAAAAATGTGCTAGCATCATGCTAACACATGTTAGCATTGCCGAGGGCATTGCTAAAACATGTTAAAAATGTGCTAGCATCATGCTAACACATGTTAGCATCGCCAAACGAAGTGCTAAAACATGCTAAAAACGTGCTAGTATCATGCTAACACATGCTAGCTTTGCCTAGCAAAGTGCTAAAACATTTAAAAATGTGCTACCATCATGAAAAACACATGTTAGCAACATTCTATGACCTTTATTTTAGTGCTTAGAAACAAGTTAGAAAATTTTATTTGATGAGTTTTGCCACGGCAAGCACCACTCACATTTTCTTCAGGAAATGTACATTCTAGTTATTATTAGGGCCCAAGCCTGAAAAGGCGAAGGCCCTATTGTTTTCCTTAGGATTATTATTATTATTATTATTATTATTATTATTATTATTATTATTATTTTATCGACTATTCAGGCACTTTTGGGGGCCTTAACATGCTCTAAAACTCTTGAAACTTTGCACACGGGTCAGAACCTGCGGCCATCAGGGCTGGGCTGAAGATGGTACCCGGGCGTGGCAGGGGGGCTCAGCAGCGCCCCCTGGAAGGGGGTCCGAAACCTTGGTCCATAAATCAAACACACTTGCATGTAATAATATGAAAGTCGGTACACATATAGATCTCATCGTTTCATATATACTTCATGCTCTTACTTTTTACCTCAGCCCAACAGGAAGTCGGCTATTTAGGGTTGTTTGGAAAACGTATACAATGGAATTTGAAATACTCCTCCTAGAGAAATCATTTAATCGCCACGAATCTCAGTCAGCATGAAGTCAAGACATTGAGGATGAAAAATTGCCAGCGGATTTTTGATATCTCGAACGGTTTGGCCGTGGCGAGGAAACAAATTTATGGCGAGAAAAGTGAGACAGGAAGTGTGTTATAACTTCTGCATAAATTAACAGATCTTGATGAAACTTCAGCAGTGTGTTCATTGTAAGAGGCCGATCACATGGATGTGACTATTGTGAGTCAAAGTTATAGCGCCACCAACTGGCAGCAGGAAGTGTGTCACTTTCAAAATGCTTTGAAATCACCCTCTTGTTTTTACCCGATTTGCTTCAAACTTTACGTGTATAATGTAAACACACGGCAGATTTAGACCTGTGAAAGGATTATTGATATCTTAGATACTGTTGCCGTGGCAACGCTTCAAACTTTACTTTTCTTTATTGATGCTTTTGAGACTCTTAACATACTTGAAATTGCATGAAACTCGACAGAGACGTCACATTTATTAGCCAGTAGACATGTGCAAAGTTTCAGAAATGGGTGTGGTGAGGGGCTCAGTAGCGCCACCTTTTGACAAAAAAGTGGGGGGTTAGTTTCATCTACAGGTACAAAAATTGGTATTGATATAGTTCTCCTCAAGCCGGACAACTTTCTAATTTACAGTCATTAGCTCCGACCAACAGAAAGTCAGATATTTTGGTTTGAATGTGGAGAAAATGTCAGAATTTTGCAAGTCACTCTCTAAGACTTTGTGTGTGAGGAGTAGGAAGGGAGGGGGGCTTGTGAAGTAATACATAGGGCTATACCGCCCTCTTGTGTTCAACATAGTATGGGTTACATTAACTTTTGCACGATATTCTAATTTTTCGAGTTTCACCTGTATGCAGAGTTGACAGAAAAATGTTACACACGCCGTAGCAGGTGAATACAACAAAGAACTAAAGCCTAAAAAACTAAAGTTTAATCCACTGTCTGTTCATTCTCTGAGTGGCAATTACAAGAAATGTCCAATAGATGGCATCCAAGCCTCATTGTTCAATGATTTACAACAGGTCTGAGTCCAGAATGGGCAGGGACTGAGTTCAACAGTTGCTTGAGCTCTTTTGCAGTCGAATCCCAGAAAAAAAGGCAAACAATGTGTCCCCACTCAATATATACATCAACTGAGTGGAGGATACAATTTTTAACAACCTTTAACCATTTACAGCCAGAGCGTTCAAATTTGGGAACAATTATTCCCATGGTTCCTGTCTCAGTGTCATCGTCGTCCGATCACCGATTTTATTTCTGAAGTCTGCCCAGATACTCATGACAATACAAGCTAAAGGCACATGTGATTGGTTAAGGGGTTACTGGGCAAGAATAATAACTGTATCGTCATCACCGTCTTCCTTCATTTCAATGGAAAGGTGATATCACGAGAGATTTACTCCAGTGTTGGATTTACTGCTTCAAATTAAATACTGAGGCGATTTTTGCAAGGTAAGAACGTGTGTTGTCTATATTTTCTATAGAAAGTCAAAACGTTTTAGTTACGAAGCATTTATTTGTAGGAGTATTGCTAGTTATTTCTGGAAAAAAATGACAAAACAACTCAAATAAATGTTTGTGAGCAGTTTTGTGTGAAACCGCGAGATGCGTCGCGTCTAACGCACGAGCCCCGATGAGAGATCGCATTCGCTTCTTCTTGCGTTTGAACGGACAATTTCATACTACAAAATGTCAAATTACATGATATATTGTCTGTTTTGTCCCAAGTGAACATAAACAGTTGATGAAGAAATCGCGAATCGAAATCTAGTATCAACACTTCCGAGAATGATTATCAGCGTTGTGTCTGACAGCGCGAGGCATCTCATTTTTACTCGCATCTTCATGGAGGTTTGTCGGTTGTATGTAGTTTCACAATCTCAATCAAGTAATCTCTGAAATGAATACAGATGTAACAGCACGAAAATAATGAGACTTCACAGTTCTCAAAAGATTAAACTCACTAAAACAAGCCGCACAGACTGTGCCTTGAATGAAATGCGTTTAAAATCCTCTTAAAGAGACAGTAACAATTTTCCAAGTAAATAAAAAGTAGGCCTACAAATGGTTTTCACCCCAAAAATAAATTTCTCTCATCGTATACTCACCCTCATTGCATCCCAGATGTGTATTGTTTTCTTTCTTCTAGTGAACACAAATTAAGCTTTTTAGAAGATTATCTCAACCCTGTTGGACCTTTCAATGACTTGAATGGTGATCAGAACTCAGAAGCTACAAAAATCAAATAAATGCAGCATAAAAGTAATCCATACCACTCCAGTGGTTAAATCCATGCCTTCAGAAGTGATATTATAGGTGTGGGTTAGAAATAGACCTATATATATATACTTCAAGATGACATCACTCTGAAGTACTGCGTAAAGAATATCCCACATTCGCCCTTAGGGGGCGCTACAGGCCATGCCCAAAATTCCCATTTTCTGGTCAAAAATGTTCTAATGTTGTATATTGATACTACAGGCCAACAGGAATTCACAAACCAAGAGTGGCCCACATTCGCCCTTATGGGGCGCTACAGGCCACGCCCTAAATTCCCATTTGCTGGTCAAAAATGTTCTAATTTGGTACATTGATACTACAGGCCAACAGGAACCCACAAACAAAGAATTGCCCATATTCGCCATTAGGGGGCGCTACAGGCTATGCCCAAAATTCCCATTTTATGGTCAAAAATTTTCTAATTTGGTATATTGACACTACAGGCCAACAGAAATCCACCAACCAAGAATGTCTCACATTTGCCCTTAGGGGGTGCTAAAGGACATTCCCAAATTGCACATTTTTTTGTCAAATACTTTCTAATTTGGTACATTAATACTACAGGCCAACAGGAACCTACAAACCAAGAATGGCTCACATTCGCCCTTAGGGGGCGGTACAGGCCATGCCCAAATGTCAATTTTTCAAAGTGATTGTATTTCCACCCCATTTATTTAGTTTTTCTGAAACCTGGTGAACATACCTCATTTCTCATTGTAAACAAAAAACCCTACAGGATCCATAAGGTCCGGCATGATGGATTTTCCTGTACACTGAAAATGTTTAGTTTAGGATTCAGACAGAAAGACATGTTTTTTGGATTTTTTCATTGGGAGGGTTTAACCCCAACCCTCTATTGATCAATTTTAAATGATTTGCCATTTTGAGGAGGAATCGCATTGCTGCTTGCAGCTATATTTTTGAGTTGTTGCTGTGTCCATCATCCTTTGTTTTCCGAAAGCCACCAAGTGGAAATGAGCACGGTAACTAAAGGCACCAGGGTTGCGGTGCCACCGGCTTGGGCCCGTCATCGCTGCTTGCAGCTTTAATTAGGGCCCAAGCCTGAAAAGGCGAAGGCCCTATTGTTTTCCTTAGGATTATTATTATTATTATTATTATTATTATTATTATTATTATTATTTTATCGACTATTCGGGCACTTTTGTGGGCCTTAACATGCTCTAAAACTCTTGAAACTTTGCACACGGGTCAGAACCCGCGGCCATCAGGGCTGGGCTGAAGATGGTACCCGGGCGTGGCAGGGGGGCTCAGCAGCGCCCCCTGGAACGGGGTCCGAAACCTTGGTCCATAAATCAAACACACTTGCATGTAATAATATGAAAGTCGGTACACATATAGATCTCATCGTTTCATATATACTTCATGCTCTTACTTTTTACCTCAGCCCAACAGGAAGTCGGCTATTTAGGGTTGTTTGGAAAACGTATACAATGGAATTTGAAATACTCCTCCTAGAGAAATCATTTAATCGCCACGAATCTCAGTCAGCATGAAGTCAAGACATTGAGGATGAAAAATTGCCAGCGGATTTTTGATATCTCGAACGGTTTGGCCGTGGCGAGGAAACAAATTTATGGCGAGAAAAGTGAGACAGGAAGTGTGTTAAAACTTCTGCATAAATTAACAGATCTTGATGAAACTTCAGCAGTGTGTTCGTTGTAAGAGGCCGATCACATGGATGTGACTATTGTGAGTCAAAGTTATAGCGCCACCAACTGGCAGCAGGAAGTGTGTCACTTTCAAAATGCTTTGAAATCACCCTCTTGTTTTTACCCGATTTGCTTCAAACTTTACGTGTATAATGTAAACACACGGCAGATTTAGACCTGTGAAAGGATTATTGATATCTTAGATACTGTTGCCGTGGCAACACTTCAAACTTTACTTTTCTTTATTGATGCTTTTGAGACTCTTAACATACTTGAAATTGCATGAAACTCGACAGAGACGTCACATTTATTAGCCAGTAGACATGTGCAAAGTTTCAGAAATGGGTGTGGTGAGGGGCTCAGTAGCGCCACCTTTTGACAAAAAAGTGGGGGGTTAGTTTCATCTACAGGTACAAAAATTGGTATTGATATAGTTCTCCTCAAGCCGGACAACTTTCTAATTTACAGTCATTAGCTCCGACCAACAGAAAGTCAGATATTTTGGTTTGAATGTGGAGAAAATGTCAGAATTTTGCAAGTCACTCTCTAAGACTTTGTGTGTGAGGAGTAGGAAGGGAGGGGGGCTTGTGAAGTAATACATAGGGCTATACTGCCCTCTTGTGTTCAACATAGTATGGGTTACATTAACTTTTGCACGATATTCTAATTTTTCGAGTTTCACCTGTATGCAGAGTTGACAGAAAAATGTTACACACGCCGTAGCAGGTGAATACAACAAAGAACTAAAGCCTAAAAAACTAAAGTTTAATCCACTGTCTGTTCATTCTCTGAGTGGCAATTACAAGAAATGTCCAATAGATGGCATCCAAGCCTCATTGTTCAATGATTTACAACAGGTCTGAGTCCAGAATGGGCAGGGACTGAGTTCAACAGTTGCTTGAGCTCTTTTGCAGTCGAATCCCAGAAAAAAGGCAAACAATGTGTCCCCACTCAATATATACATCAACTGAGTGGAGGATACAATTTTTAACAACCTTTAACCATTTACAGCCAGAGCGTTCAAATTTGGGAACAATTATTCCCATGGTTCCTGTCTCAGTGTCATCGTCGTCCGATCACCGATTTTATTTCTGAAGTCTGCCCAGATACGCATGACAATACAAGCTAAAGGCACATGTGATTGGTTAAGGGGTTACTGGGCAAGAATAATAACTGTATCGTCATCACCGTCTTCCTTCATTTCAATGGAAAGGTGATATCACGAGAGATTTACTCCAGTGTTGGATTTACTGCTTCAAATTAAATACTGAGTCGATTTTTGCAAGGTAAGAACGTGTTGTCTATATTTTCTATAGAAAGTCAAAACGTTTTAGTTACGAAGCATTTATTTGTAGGAGTATTGCTAGTTATTTCTGGAAAAAAATGACAAAACAACTCAAATAAATGTTTGTGAGCAGTTTTGTGTGAAACCGCGAGATGCGTCGCGTCTAACGCACGAGCCCCGATGAGAGATCGCATTCGCTTCTTCTTGCGTTTGAACGGACAATTTCATACTACAAAATGTCAAATTACATGATATATTGTCTGTTTTTTCCCAAGTGAACATAAACAGTTGATGAAGAAATCGCGAATCGAAATCTAGTATCAACACTTCCGAGAATGATTATCAGCGTTGTGTCTGACAGCGCGAGGCATCTCATTTTTACTCGCATCTTCATGGAGGTTTGTCGGTTGTATGTAGTTTCACAATCTCAATCAAGTAATCTCTGAAATGAATACAGATGTAACAGCACGAAAATAATGAGACTTCACAGTTCTCAAAAGATTAAACTCACTAAAACAAGCCGCACAGACTGTGCCTTGAATGAAATGCGTTTAAAATCCTCTTAAAGAGACAGTAACAATTTTCCAAGTAAATAAAAAGTAGGCCTACAAATGGTTTTCACCCCAAAAATAAATTTCTCTCATCGTATACTCACCCTCATTGCATCCCAGATGTGTATTGTTTTCTTTCTTCTAGTGAACACAAATTAAGCTTTTTAGAAGATTATCTCAACCCTGTTGGACCTTTCAATGACTTGAATGGTGATCAGAACTCAGAAGCTACAAAAATCAAATAAATGCAGCATAAAAGTAATCCATACCACTCCAGTGGTTAAATCCATGCCTTCAGAAGTGATATTATAGGTGTGGGTTAGAAATAGACCTATATATATATACTTCAAGATGACATCACTCTGAAGTACTGCGTAAAGAATATCCCACATTCGCCCTTAGGGGGCGCTACAGGCCATGCCCAAAATTCCCATTTTCTGGTCAAAAATGTTCTAATGTTGTATATTGATACTACAGGCCAACAGGAATTCACAAACCAAGAGTGGCCCACATTCGCCCTTATGGGGCGCTACAGGCCACGCCCTAAATTCCCATTTGCTGGTCAAAAATGTTCTAATTTGGTACATTGATACTACAGGCCAACAGGAACCCACAAACAAAGAATTGCCCATATTCGCCATTAGGGGGCGCTACAGGCTATGCCCAAAATTCCCATTTTATGGTCAAAAATTTTCTAATTGGGTATATTGACACTACAGGCCAACAGAAATCCACAAACCAAGAATGTCTCACATTTGCCCTTAGGGGGTGCTAAAGGACATTCCCAAATTGCACATTTTTTTGTCAAATACTTTCTAATTTGGTACATTAATACTACAGGCCAACAGGAACCTACAAACCAAGAATGGCTCACATTCGCCCTTAGGGAGCGGTACAGGCCATGCCCAAATGTCAATTTTTCAAAGTGATTGTATTTCCACCCCATTTATTTAGTTTTTCTGAAACCTGGTGAACATACCTCATTTCTCATTGTAAACAAAAAACCCTACAGGATCCATAAGGTCCGGCATGATGGATTTTCCTGTACACTGAAAATGTTTAGTTTAGGATTCAGACAGAAAGACATGTTTTTTGGATTTTTTCATTGGGAGGGTTTAACCCCAACCCTCTATTGATCAATTTTAAATGATTTGCCATTTTGAGGAGGAATCGCATTGCTGCTTGCAGCTATATTTTTGAGTTGTTGCTGTGTCCATCATCCTTTGTTTTCCGAAAGCCACCAAGTGGAAATGAGCACGGTAACTAAAGGCACCAGGGTTGCGGTGCCACCGGCTTGGGCCCGTCATCGCTGCTTGCAGCTTTAATTAGGGCCCAAGCCTGAAAAGGCGAAGGCCCTATTGTTTTCCTTAGGATTATTATTATTATTATTATTATTATTATTATTATTATTATTATTATTATTATTTTATCGACTATTCGGGCACTTTTGTGGGCCTTAACATGCTCTAAAACTCTTGAAACTTTGCACACGGGTCAGAACCCGCGGCCATCAGGGCTGGGCTGAAGATGGTACCCGGGCGTGGCAGGGGGGCTCAGCAGCGCCCCCTGGAACGGGGTCCGAAACCTTGGTCCATAAATCAAACACACTTGCATGTAATAATATGAAAGTCGGTACACATATAGATCTCATCGTTTCATATATACTTCATGCTCTTACTTTTTACCTCAGCCCAACAGGAAGTCGGCTATTTAGGGTTGTTTGGAAAACGTATACAATGGAATTTGAAATACTCCTCCTAGAGAAATCATTTAATCGCCACGAATCTCAGTCAGCATGAAGTCAAGACATTGAGGATGAAAAATTGCCAGCGGATTTTTGATATCTCGAACGGTTTGGCCGTGGCGAGGAAACAAATTTATGGCGAGAAAAGTGAGACAGGAAGTGTGTTATAACTTCTGCATAAATTAACAGATCTTGATGAAACTTCAGCAGTGTGTTCGTTGTAAGAGGCCGATCACATGGATGTGACTATTGTGAGTCAAAGTTATAGCGCCACCAACTGGCAGCAGGAAGTGTGTCACTTTCAAAATGCTTTGAAATCACCCTCTTGTTTTTACCCGATTTGCTTCAAACTTTACGTGTATAATGTAAACACATGGCAGATTTAGACCTGTGAAAGGATTATTGATATCTTAGATACTGTTGCCGTGGCAACACTTCAAACTTTACTTTTCTTTATTGATGCTTTTGAGACTCTTAACATACTTGAAATTGCATGAAACTCGACAGAGACGTCACATTTATTAGCCAGTAGACATGTGCAAAGTTTCAGAAATGGGTGTGGTGAGGGGCTCAGTAGCGCCACCTTTTGACAAAAAAGTGGGGGGTTAGTTTCATCTACAGGTACAAAAATTGGTATTGATATAGTTCTCCTCAAGCCGGACAACTTTCTAATTTACAGTCATTAGCTCCGACCAACAGAAAGTCAGATATTTTGGTTTGAATGTGGAGAAAATGTCAGAATTTTGCAAGTCACTCTCTAAGACTTTGTGTGTGAGGAGTAGGAAGGGAGGGGGGCTTGTGAAGTAATACATAGGGCTATACTGCCCTCTTGTGTTCAACATAGTATGGGTTACATTAACTTTTGCACGATATTCTAATTTTTCGAGTTTCACCTGTATGCAGAGTTGACAGAAAAATGTTACACACGCCGTAGCAGGTGAATACAACAAAGAACTAAAGCCTAAAAAACTAAAGTTTAATCCACTGTCTGTTCATTCTCTGAGTGGCAATTACAAGAAATGTCCAATAGATGGCATCCAAGCCTCATTGTTCAATGATTTACAACAGGTCTGAGTCCAGAATGGGCAGGGACTGAGTTCAACAGTTGCTTGAGCTCTTTTGCAGTCGAATCCCAGAAAAAAGGCAAACAATGTGTCCCCACTCAATATATACATCAACTGAGTGCAGGATACAATTTTTAACAACCTTTAACCATTTACAGCCAGAGCGTTCAAATTTGGGAACAATTATTCCCATGGTTCCTGTCTCAGTGTCATCGTCGTCCGATCACCGATTTTATTTCTGAAGTCTGCCCAGATACTCATGACAATACAAGCTAAAGGCACATGTGATTGGTTAAGGGGTTACTGGGCAAGAATAATAACTGTATCGTCATCACCGTCTTCCTTCATTTCAATGGGAAGGTGATATCACGAGAGATTTACTCCAGTGTTGGATTTACTGCTTCAAATTAAATACTGAGGCGATTTTTGCAAGGTAAGAACGTGTGTTGTCTATATTTTCTATAGAAAGTCAAAACGTTTTAGTTACGAAGCATTTATTTGTAGGAGTATTGCTAGTTATTTCTGGAAAAAAATGACAAAACAACTCAAATAAATGTTTGTGAGCAGTTTTGTGTGAAACCGCGAGATGCGTCGCGTCTAACGCACGAGCCCCGATGAGAGATCGCATTCGCTTCTTCTTGCGTTTGAACGGACAATTTCATACTACAAAATGTCAAATTACATGATATATTGTCTGTTTTGTCCCAAGTGAACATAAACAGTTGATGAAGAAATCGCGAATCGAAATCTAGTATCAACACTTCCGAGAATGATTATCAGCGTTGTGTCTGACAGCGCGAGGCATCTCATTTTTACTCGCATCTTCATGGAGGTTTGTCGGTTGTATGTAGTTTCACAATCTCAATCAAGTAATCTCTGAAATGAATACAGATGTAACAGCACGAAAATAATGAGACTTCACAGTTCTCAAAAGATTAAACTCACTAAAACAAGCCGCACAGACTGTGCCTTGAATGAAATGCGTTTAAAATCCTCTTAAAGAGACAGTAACAATTTTCCAAGTAAATAAAAAGTAGGCCTACAAATGGTTTTCACCCCAAAAATAAATTTCTCTCATCGTATACTCACCCTCATTGCATCCCAGATGTGTATTGTTTTCTTTCTTCTAGTGAACACAAATTAAGCTTTTTAGAAGATTATCTCAACCCTGTTGGACCTTTCAATGACTTGAATGGTGATCAGAACTCAGAAGCTACAAAAATCAAATAAATGCAGCATAAAAGTAATCCATACCACTCCAGTGGTTAAATCCATGCCTTCAGAAGTGATATTATAGGTGTGGGTTAGAAATAGACCTATATATATATACTTCAAGATGACATCACTCTGAAGTACTGCGTAAAGAATATCCCACATTCGCCCTTAGGGGGCGCTACAGGCCATGCCCAAAATTCCCATTTTCTGGTCAAAAATGTTCTAATGTTGTATATTGATACTACAGGCCAACAGGAATTCACAAACCAAGAGTGGCCCACATTCGCCCTTATGGGGCGCTACAGGCCACGCCCTAAATTCCCATTTGCTGGTCAAAAATGTTCTAATTTGGTACATTGATACTACAGGCCAACAGGAACCCACAAACAAAGAATTGCCCATATTCGCCATTAGGGGGTGCTACAGGCTATGCCCAAAATTCCCATTTTATGGTCAAAAATTTTCTAATTTGGTATATTGACACTACAGGCCAACAGAAATCCACAAACCAAGAATGTCTCACATTTGCCCTTAGGGGGTGCTAAAGGACATTCCCAAATTGCACATTTTTTTGTCAAATACTTTCTAATTTGGTACATTAATACTACAGGCCAACAGGAACCTACAAACCAAGAATGGCTCACATTCGCCCTTAGGGGGCGGTACAGGCCATGCCCAAATGTCAATTTTTCAAAGTGATTGTATTTCCACCCCATTTATTTAGTTTTTCTGAAACCTGGTGAACATACCTCATTTCTCATTGTAAACAAAAAACCCTACAGGATCCATAAGGTCTGGCATGATGGATTTTCCTGTACACTGAAAATGTTTAGTTTAGGATTCAGACAGAAAGACATGTTTTTTGGATTTTTTCATTGGGAGGGTTTAACCCCAACCCTCTATTGATCAATTTTAAATGATTTGCCATTTTGAGGAGGAATCGCATTGCTGCTTGCAGCTATATTTTTGAGTTGTTGCTGTGTCCATCATCCTTTGTATTCCGAAAGCCACCAAGTGGAAATGAGCCCGGTAACTAAAGGCACCAGGGTTGCGGTGCCACCGGCTTGGGCCCGTCATCGCTGCTTGCAGCTTTAATTATTATTATTATTATTATTTTATCGACTATTCGGGCACTTTTGGGGGCCTTAACATGCTCTAAAACTCTTGAAACTTTGCACACGGGTCAGAACCTGCGGCCATCAGGGCTGGGCTGAAGATGGTACCCGGGCGTGGCAGGGGGGCTCAGCAGCGCCCCCTGGAACGGGGTCCGAAACCTTGGTCCATAAATCAAACACACTTGCATGTAATAATATGAAAGTCGGTACACATATAGATCTCATCGTTTCATATATACTTCATGCTCTTACTTTTTACCTCAGCCCAACAGGAAGTCGGCTATTTAGGGTTGTTTGGAAAACGTATACAATGGAATTTGAAATACTCCTCCTAGAGAAATCATTTAATCGCCACGAATCTCAGTCAGCATGAAGTCAAGACATTGAGGATGAAAAATTGCCAGCGGATTTTTGATATCTCGAACGGTTTGGCCGTGGCGAGGAAACAAATTTATGGCGAGAAAAGTGAGACAGGAAGTGTGTTAAAACTTCTGCATAAATTAACAGATCTTGATGAAACTTCAGCAGTGTGTTCGTTGTAAGAGGCCGATCACATGGATGTGACTATTGTGAGTCAAAGTTATAGCGCCACCAACTGGCAGCAGGAAGTGTGTCACTTTCAAAATGCTTTGAAATCACCCTCTTGTTTTTACCCGATTTGCTTCAAACTTTACGTGTATAATGTAAACACACGGCAGATTTAGACCTGTGAAAGGATTATTGATATCTTAGATACTGTTGCCGTGGCAACACTTCAAACTTTACTTTTCTTTATTGATGCTTTTGAGACTCTTAACATACTTGAAATTGCATGAAACTCGACAGAGACGTCACATTTATTAGCCAGTAGACATGTGCAAAGTTTCAGAAATGGGTGTGGTGAGGGGCTCAGTAGCGCCACCTTTTGACAAAAAAGTGGGGGGTTAGTTTCATCTACAGGTACAAAAATTGGTATTGATATAGTTCTCCTCAAGCCGGACAACTTTCTAATTTACAGTCATTAGCTCCGACCAACAGAAAGTCAGATATTTTGGTTTGAATGTGGAGAAAATGTCAGAATTTTGCAAGTCACTCTCTAAGACTTTGTGTGTGAGGAGTAGGAAGGGAGGGGGGCTTGTGAAGTAATACATATGGCTATACTGCCCTCTTGTGTTCAACATAGTATGGGTTACATTAACTTTTGCACGATATTCTAATTTTTCGAGTTTCACCTGTATGCAGAGTTGACAGAAAACTGTTACACACGCCGTAGCAGGTGAATACAACAAAGAACTAAAGCCTAAAAGACTAAAGTTTAATCCACTGTCTGTTCATTCTCTGAGTGGCAATTACAAGAAATGTCCAATAGATGGCATCCAAGCCTCATTGTTCAATGATTTACAACAGGTCTGAGTCCAGAATGGGCAGGGACTGAGTTCAACAGTTGCTTGAGCTCTTTTGCAGTCGAATCCCAGAAAAAAGGCAAACAATGTGTCCCCACTCAATATATACATCAACTGAGTGGAGGATACAATTTTTAACAACCTTTAACCATTTACAGCCAGAGCGTTCAAATTTGGGAACAATTATTCCCATGGTTCCTGTCTCAGTGTCATCGTCGTCCGATCACCGATTTTATTTCTGAAGTCTGCCCAGATACTCATGACAATACAAGCTAAAGGCACATGTGATTGGTTAAGGGGTTACTGGGCAAGAATAATAACTGTATCGTCATCACCGTCTTCCTTCATTTCAATGGAAAGGTGATATCACGAGAGATTTACTCCAGTGTTGGATTTACTGCTTCAAATTAAATACTGAGGCGATTTTTGCAAGGTAAGAACGTGTGTTGTCTATATTTTCTATAGAAAGTCAAAACGTTTTAGTTACGAAGCATTTATTTGTAGGAGTATTGCTAGTTATTTCTGGAAAAAAATGACAAAACAACTCAAATAAATGTTTGTGAGCAGTTTTGTGTGAAACCGCGAGATGCGTCGCGTCTAACGCACGAGCCCCGATGAGAGATCGCATTCGCTTCTTCTTGCGTTTGAACGGACAATTTCATACTACAAAATGTCAAATTACATGATATATTGTCTGTTTTGTCCCAAGTGAACATAAACAGTTGATGAAGAAATCGCGAATCGAAATCTAGTATCAACACTTCCGAGAATGATTATCAGCGTTGTGTCTGACAGCGCGAGGCATCTCATTTTTACTCGCATCTTCATGGAGGTTTGTCGGTTGTATGTAGTTTCACAATCTCAATCAAGTAATCTCTGAAATGAATACAGATGTAACAGCACGAAAATAATGAGACTTCACAGTGCTCAAAAGATTAAACTCACTAAAACAAGCCGCACAGACTGTGCCTTGAATGAAATGCGTTTAAAGTCCTCTTAAAGAGACAGTAACAATTTTCCAAGTAAATAAAAAGTTGGCCTACAAATGGTTTTCACCCCAAAAATAAATTTCTCTCATCGTATACTCACCCTCATTGCATCCCAGATGTGTATTGTTTTCTTTCTTCTAGTGAACACAAATTAAGCTTTTTAGAAGATTATCTCAACCCTGTTGGACCTTTCAATGACTTGAATGGTGATCAGAACTCAGAAGCTACAAAAATCAAATAAATGCAGCATAAAAGTAATCCATACCACTCCAGTGGTTAAATCCATGCCTTCAGAAGTGATATTACAGGTGTGGGTTAGAAATAGACCTATATATATATACTTCAAGATGACATCACTCTGAAGTACTGCGTAAAGAATATCCCACATTCGCCCTTAGGGGGCGCTACAGGCCATGCCCAAAATTCCCATTTTCTGGTCAAAAATTTTCTAATGTTGTATATTGATACTACAGGCCAACAGGAATTCACAAACCAAGAGTGGCCCACATTCGCCCTTATGGGGCGCTACAGGCCACGCCCTAAATTCCCATTTGCTGGTCAAAAATGTTCTAATTTGGTACATTGATACTACAGGCCAACAGGAACCCACAAACAAAGAATTGCCCATATTCGCCATTAGGGGGCGCTACAGGCTATGCCCAAAATTCCCATTTTATGGTCAAAAATTTTCTAATTTGGTATATTGACACTACAGGCCAACAGAAATCCACAAACCAAGAATGTCTCACATTTGCCCTTAGGGGGTGCTAAAGGACATTCCCAAATTGCACATTTTTTTGTCAAATACTTTCTAATTTGGTACATTAATACTACAGGCCAACAGGAACCTACAAACCAAGAATGGCTCACATTCGCCCTTAGGGGGCGGTACAGGCCATGCCCAAATGTCAATTTTTCAAAGTGATTGTATTTCCACCCCATTTATTTAGTTTTTCTGAAACCTGGTGAACATACCTCATTTCTCATTGTAAACAAAAAACCCTACAGGATCCATAAGGTCTGGCATGATGGATTTTCCTGTACACTGAAAATGTTTAGTTTAGGATTCAGACAGAAAGACATGTTTTTTGGATTTTTTCATTGGGAGGGTTTAACCCCAACCCTCTATTGATCAATTTTAAATGATTTGCCATTTTGAGGAGGAATCGCATTGCTGCTTGCAGCTATATTTTTGAGTTGTTGCTGTGTCCATCATCCTTTGTTTTCCGAAAGCCACCAAGTGGAAATGAGCCCGGTAACTAAAGGCACCAGGGTTGCGGTGCCACCGGCTTGGGCCCGTCATCGCTGCTTGCAGCTTTAATTATTATTATTATTATTATTTTATCGACTATTCGGGCACTTTTGGGGGCCTTAACATGCTCTAAAACTCTTGAAACTTTGCACACGGGTCAGAACCTGCGGCCATCAGGGCTGGGCTGAAGATGGTACCCGGGCGTGGCAGGGGGGCTCAGCAGCGCCCCCTGGAACGGGGTCCGAAACCTTGGTCCATAAATCAAACACACTTGCATGTAATAATATGAAAGTCGGTACACATATAGATCTCATCGTTTCATATATACTTCATGCTCTTACTTTTTACCTCAGCCCAACAGGAAGTCGGCTATTTAGGGTTGTTTGGAAAACGTATACAATGGAATTTGAAATACTCCTCCTAGAGAAATCATTTAATCGCCACGAATCTCAGTCAGCATGAAGTCAAGACATTGAGGATGAAAAATTGCCAGCGGATTTTTGATATCTCGAACGGTTTGGCCGTGGCGAGGAAACAAATTTATGGCGAGAAAAGTGAGACAGGAAGTGTGTTAAAACTTCTGCATAAATTAACAGATCTTGATGAAACTTCAGCAGTGTGTTCGTTGTAAGAGGCCGATCACATGGATGTGACTATTGTGAGTCAAAGTTATAGCGCCACCAACTGGCAGCAGGAAGTGTGTCACTTTCAAAATGCTTTGAAATCACCCTCTTGTTTTTACCCGATTTGCTTCAAACTTTACGTGTATAATGTAAACACACGGCAGATTTAGACCTGTGAAAGGATTATTGATATCTTAGATACTGTTGCCGTGGCAACACTTCAAACTTTACTTTTCTTTATTGATGCTTTTGAGACTCTTAACATACTTGAAATTGCATGAAACTCAACAGAGACGTCACATTTATTAGCCAGTAGACATGTGCAAAGTTTCAGAAATGGGTGTGGTGAGGGGCTCAGTAGCGCCACCTTTTGACAAAAAAGTGGGGGGTTAGTTTCATCTACAGGTACAAAAATTGGTATTGATATAGTTCTCCTCAAGCCGGACAACTTTCTAATTTACAGTCATTAGCTCCGACCAACAGAAAGTCAGATATTTTGGTTTGAATGTGGAGAAAATGTCAGAATTTTGCAAGTCACTCTCTAAGACTTTGTGTGTGAGGAGTAGGAAGGGAGGGGGGCTTGTGAAGTAATACATAGGGCTATACTGCCATCTTGTGTTCAACATAGTATGGGTTACATTAACTTTTGCACGATATTCTAATTTTTCGAGTTTCACCTGTATGCAGAGTTGACAGAAAACTGTTACACACGCCGTAGCAGGTGAATACAACAAAGAACTAAAGCCTAAAAAACTAAAGTTTAATCCACTGTCTGTTCATTCTCTGAGTGGCAATTACAAGAAATGTCCAATAGATGGCATCCAAGCCTCATTGTTCAATGATTTACAACAGGTCTGAGTCCAGAATGGGCAGGGACTGAGTTCAACAGTTGCTTGAGCTCTTTTGCAGTCGAATCCCAGAAAAAAGGCAAACAATGTGTCCCCACTCAATATATACATCAACTGAGTGGAGGATACAATTTTTAACAACCTTTAACCATTTACAGCCAGAGCGTTCAAATTTGGGAACAATTATTCCCATGGTTCCTGTCTCAGTGTCATCGTCGTCCGATCACCGATTTTATTTCTGAAGTCTGCCCAGATACTCATGACAATACAAGCTAAAGGCACATGTGATTGGTTAAGGGGTTACTGGGCAAGAATAATAACTGTATCGTCATCACCGTCTTCCTTCATTTCAATGGAAAGGTGATATCACGAGAGATTTACTCCAGTGTTGGATTTACTGCTTCAAATTAAATACTGAGGCGATTTTTGCAAGGTAAGAACGTGTGTTGTCTATATTTTCTATAGAAAGTCAAAACGTTTTAGTTACGAAGCATTTATTTGTAGGAGTATTGCTAGTTATTTCTGGAAAAAAATGACAAAACAACTCAAATAAATGTTTGTGAGCAGTTTTGTGTGAAACCGCGAGATGCGTCGCGTCTAACGCACGAGCCCCGATGAGAGATCGCATTCGCTTCTTCTTGCGTTTGAACGGACAATTTCATACTACAAAATGTCAAATTACATGATATATTGTCTGTTTTGTCCCAAGTGAACATAAACAGTTGATGAAGAAATCGCGAATCGAAATCTAGTATCAACACTTCCGAGAATGATTATCAGCGTTGTGTCTGACAGCGCGAGGCATCTCATTTTTACTCGCATCTTCATGGAGGTTTGTCGGTTGTATGTAGTTTCACAATCTCAATCAAGTAATCTCTGAAATGAATACAGATGTAACAGCACGAAAATAATGAGACTTCACAGTGCTCAAAAGATTAAACTCACTAAAACAAGCCGCACAGACTGTGCCTTGAATGAAATGCGTTTAAAATCCTCTTAAGGAGACAGTAACAATTTTCCAAGTAAATAAAAAGTTGGCCTACAAATGGTTTTCACCCCAAAAATAAATTTCTCTCATCGTATACTCACCCTCATTGCATCCCAGATGTGTATTGTTTTCTTTCTTCTAGTGAACACAAATTAAGCTTTTTAGAAGATTATCTCAACCCTGTTGGACCTTTCAATGACTTGAATGGTGATCAGAACTCAGAAGCTACAAAAATCAAATAAATGCAGCATAAAAGTAATCCATACCACTCCAGTGGTTAAATCCATGCCTTCAGAAGTGATATTACAGGTGTGGGTTAGAAATAGACCTATATATATATACTTCAAGATGACATCACTCTGAAGTACTGCGTAAAGAATATCCCACATTCGCCCTTAGGGGGCGCTACAGGCCATGCCCAAAATCCCCATTTTCTGGTCAAAAATGTTCTAATGTTGTATATTGATACTACAGGCCAACAGGAATTCACAAACCAAGAGTGGCCCACATTCGCCCTTATGGGGCGCTACAGGCCACGCCCTAAATTCCCATTTGCTGGTCAAAAATGTTCTAATTTGGTACATTGATACTACAGGCCAACAGGAACCCACAAACAAAGAATTGCCCATATTCGCCATTAGGGGGCGCTACAGGCTATGCCCAAAATTCCCATTTTATGGTCAAAAATTTTCTAATTTGGTATATTGACACTACAGGCCAACAGAAATCCACAAACCAAGAATGTCTCACATTTGCCCTTAGGGGGTGCTAAAGGACATTCCCAAATTGCACATTTTTTTGTCAAATACTTTCTAATTTGGTACATTAATACTACAGGCCAACAGGAACCTACAAACCAAGAATGGCTCACATTCGCCCTTAGGGGGCGGTACAGGCCATGCCCAAATGTCAATTTTTCAAAGTGATTGTATTTCCACCCCATTTATTTAGTTTTTCTGAAACCTGGTGAACATACCTCATTTCTCATTGTAAACAAAAAACCCTACAGGATCCATAAGGTCCGGCATGATGGATTTTCCTGTACACTGAAAATGTTTAGTTTAGGATTCAGACAGAAAGACATGTTTTTTGGATTTTTTCATTGGGAGGGTTTAACCCCAACCCTCTATTGATCAATTTTAAATGATTTGCCATTTTGAGGAGGAATCGCATTGCTGCTTGCAGCTATATTTTTGAGTTGTTGCTGTGTCCATCATCCTTTGTTTTCCGAAAGCCACCAAGTGGAAATGAGCCCAGTAACTAAAGGCACCAGGGTTGCGGTGCCACCGGCTTGGGCCCGTCATCGCTGCTTGCAGCTTTAATTATTATTATTATTATTATTATTATTATTATTATTATTTTATCGACTATTCGGGAACTTTTGGGGGCCTTAACGTGCTCTAAAACTCTTGAAACTTTGCACACGTGTCAGAACCTGCGGCCATCAGGGCTGGGCTGAAGATGGTACCCGGGCGTGGCAGGGGGGCTCAGCAGCGCCCCCTGGAACGGGGTCCGAAACCTTGGTCCATAAATCAAACACACTTGCATGTAATAATATGAAAGTCGGTACACATATAGATCTCATCGTTTCATATATACTTCATGCTCTTACTTTTTACCTCAGCCCAACAGGAAGTCGGCTATTTAGGGTTGTTTGGAAAACGTATACAATGAAATTTGAAATACTCCTCCTAGAGAAATCATTTAATCGCCACGAATCTCAGTCAGCATGAAGTCAAGACATTGAGGATGAAAAATTGCCAGCGGATTTTTGATATCTCGAACGGTTTGGCCGTGGCGAGGAAACAAATTTATGGCGAGAAAAGTGAGACAGGAAGTGTGTTATAACTTCTGCATAAATTAACAGATCTTGATGAAACTTCAGCAGTGTGTTCGTTGTAAGAGGCCGATCACATGGATGTGACTAATGTGAGTCAAAGTTATAGCGCCACCAACTGGCAGCAGGAAGTGTGTCACTTTCAAAATGCTTTGAAATCACCCTCTTGTTTTTACCCGATTTGCTTCAAACTTTACGTGTATAATGTAAACACACGGCAGATTTAGACCTGTGAAAGGATTATTGATATCTTAGATACTGTTGCCGTGGCAACACTTCAAACTTTACTTTTCTTTATTGATGCTTTTGAGACTCTTAACATACTTGAAATTGCATGAAACTCGACAGAGATGTCACATTTATTAGCCAGTAGACATGTGCAAAGTTTCAGAAATGGGTGTGGTGAGGGGCTCAGTAGCGCCACCTTTTGACAAAAAAGTGGGGGGTTAGTTTCATCTACAGGTACAAACATTGGTATTGATATAGTTCTCCTCAAGCCGGACAACTTTCTAATTTACAGTCATTAGCTCCGACCAACAGAAAGTCAGATATTTTGGTTTGAATGTGGAGAAAATGTCAGAATTTTGCAAGTCACTCTCTAAGACTTTGTGTGTGAGGAGTAGGAAGGGAGGGGGTCTTGTGAAGTAATACATAGGGCTATACTGCCCTCTTGTGTTCAACATAGTATGGGTTACATTAACTTTTGCACGATATTCTAATTTTTCGAGTTTCACCTGTATGCAGAGTTGACAGAAAAATGTTACACACGCCGTAGCAGGTGAATACAACAAAGAACTAAAGCCTAAAAAACTAAAGTTTAATCCACTGTCTGTTCATTCTCTGAGTGGCAATTACAAGAAATGTCCAATAGAGGGCATCCAAGCCTCATTGTTCAATGATTTACAACAGGTCTGAGTCCAGAATGGGCAGGGACTGAGTTCAACAGTTGCTTGAGCTCTTTTGCAGTCGAATCCCAGAAAAAAGGCAAACAATGTGTCCCCACTCAATATATACATCAACTGAGTGGAGGATACAATTTTTAACAACCTTTAACCATTTACAGCCAGAGCGTTCAAATTTGGGAACAATTATTCCCATGGTTCCTGTCTCAGTGTCATCGTCGTCCGATCACCGATTTTATTTCTGAAGTCTGCCCAGATACTCATGACAATACAAGCTAAAGGCACATGTGATTGGTTAAGGGGTTACTGGGCAAGAATAAGAACTGTATCGTCATCACCGTCTTCCTTCATTTCAATGGAAAGGTGATATCACGAGAGATTTACTCCAGTGTTGGATTTACTGCTTCAAATTAAATACTGAGGCGATTTTTGCAAGGTAAGAACGTGTGTTGTCTATATTTTCTATAGAAAGTCAAAACGTTTTAGTTACGAAGCATTTATTTGTAGGAGTATTGCTAGTTATTTCTGGAAAAAAATGACAAAACAACTCAAATAAATGTTTGTGAGCAGTTTTGTGTGAAACCGCGAGATGCGTCGCGTCTAACGCACGAGCCCCGATGAGAGATCGCATTCGCTTCTTCTTGCGTTTGAACGGACAATTTCATACTACAAAATGTCAAATTACATGATATATTGTCTGTTTTGTCCCAAGTGAACATAAACAGTTGATGAAGAAATCGCGAATCGAAATCTAGTATCAACACTTCCGAGAATGATTATCAGCGTTGTGTCTGACAGCGCGAGGCATCTCATTTTTACTCGCATCTTCATGGAGGTTTGTCGGTTGTATGTAGTTTCACAATCTCAATCAAGTAATCTCTGAAATGAATACAGATGTAACAGCACGAAAATAATGAGACTTCACAGTTCTCAAAAGATTAAACTCACTAAAACAAGCCGCACAGACTGTGCCTTGAATGAAATGCGTTTAAAATCCTCTTAAAGAGACAGTAACAATTTTCCAAGTAAATAAAAAGTAGGCCTACAAATGGTTTTCACCCCAAAAATAAATTTCTCTCATCGTATACTCACCCTCATTGCATCCCAGATGTGTATTGTTTTCTTTCTTCTAGTGAACACAAATTAAGCTTTTTAGAAGATTATCTCAACCCTGTTGGACCTTTCAATGACTTGAATGGTGATCAGAACTCAGAAGCTACAAAAATCAAATAAATGCAGCATAAAAGTAATCCATACCACTCCAGTGGTTAAATCCATGCCTTCAGAAGTGATATTATAGGTGTGGGTTAGAAATAGACCTATATATATATACTTCAAGATGACATCACTCTGAAGTACTGCGTAAAGAATATCC
Organism: Moxostoma hubbsi; assembly: GCA_032164185.1. NCBI lineage: Eukaryota > Metazoa > Chordata > Actinopteri > Cypriniformes > Catostomidae > Moxostoma > Moxostoma hubbsi. Next base: position 10,547,097 of record JAVLUX010000218.1, on the reverse strand, counting down.
CACATTCGCCCTTAGGGGGCGCTACAGGCCATGCCCAAAATTCCCATTTTCTGGTCAAAAATGTTCTAATGTTGTATATTGATACTACAGGCCAACAGGAATTCACAAACCAAGAGTGGCCCACATTCGCCCTTATGGGGCGCTACAGGCCACGCCCTAAATTCCCATTTGCTGGTCAAAAATGTTCTAATTTGGTACATTGATACTACAGGCCAACAGGAACCCACAAACAAAGAATTGCCCATATTCGCCATTAGGGGGCGCTACAGGCTATGCCCAAAATTCCCATTTTATGGTCAAAAATTTTCTAATTTGGTATATTGACACTACAGGCCAACAGAAATCCACAAACCAAGAATGTCTCACATTTGCCCTTAGGGGGTGCTAAAGGACATTCCCAAATTGCACATTTTTTTGTCAAATACTTTCTAATTTGGTACATTAATACTACAGGCCAACAGGAACCTACAAATCAAGAATGGCTCACATTCGCCCTTAGGGGGCGGTACAGGCCATGCCCAAATGTCAATTTTTCAAAGTGATTGTATTTCCACCCCATTTATTTAGTTTTTCTGAAACCTGGTGAATATACCTCATTTCTCATTGTAAACAAAAAACCCTACAGGATCCATAAGGTCCGGCATGATGGATTTTCCTGTACACTGAAAATGTTTAGTTTAGGATTCAGACAGAAAGACATGTTTTTTGGATTTTTTCATTGGGAGGGTTTAACCCCAACCCTCTATTGATCAATTTTAAATGATTTGCCATTTTGAGGAGGAATCGCATTGCTGCTTGCAGCTATATTTTTGAGTTGTTGCTGTGTCCATCATCCTTTGTTTTCCGAAAGCCACCAAGTGGAAATGAGCCCGGTAACTAAAGGCACCAGGGTTGCGGTGCCACCGGCTTGGGCCCGTCATCGCTGCTTGCAGCTTTAATTATTATTATTATTATTATTATTATTATTATTTTATCGACTATTCGGGCACTTTTGGGGGCCTTAACATGCTCTAAAACTCTTGAAACTTTGCACACGGGTCAGAACCTGCGGCCATCAGGGCTGGGCTGAAGATGGTACCCGGGCGTGGCAGGGGGGCTCAGCAGCGCCCCCTGGAACGGGGTCCGAAACCTTGGTCCATAAATCAAACACACTTGCATGTAATAATATGAAAGTCGGTACACATATAGATCTCATCGTTTCATATATACTTCATGCTCTTACTTTTTACCTCAGCCCAACAGGAAGTCGGCTATTTAGGGTTGTTTGGAAAACGTATACAATGGAATTTGAAATACTCCTCCTAGAGAAATCATTTAATCGCCACGAATCTCAGTCAGCATGAAGTCAAGACATTGAGGATGAAAAATTGCCAGCGGATTTTTGATATCTCGAACGGTTTGGCCGTGGCGAGGAAACAAATTTATGGCGAGAAAAGTGAGACAGGAAGTGTGTTATAACTTCTGCATAAATTAACAGATCTTGATGAAACTTCAGCAGTGTGTTCGTTGTAAGAGGCCGATCACATGGATGTGACTATTGTGAGTCAAAGTTATAGCGCCACCAACTGGCAGCAGGAAGTGTGTCACTTTCAAAATGCTTTGAAATCACCCTCTTGTTTTTACCCGATTTGCTTCAAACTTTACGTGTATAATGTAAACACACGGCAGATTTAGACCTGTGAAAGGATTATTGATATCTTAGATACTGTTGCCGTGGCAACACTTCAAACTTTACTTTTCTTTATTGATGCTTTTGAGACTCTTAACATACTTGAAATTGCATGAAACTCGACAGAGACGTCACATTTATTAGCCAGTAGACATGTGCAAAGTTTCAGAAATGGGTGTGGTGAGGGGCTCAGTAGCGCCACCTTTTGACAAAAAAGTGGGGGGTTAGTTTCATCTACAGGTACAAAAATTGGTATTGATATAGTTCTCCTCAAGCCGGACAACTTTCTAATTTACAGTCATTAGCTCCGACCAACAGAAAGTCAGATATTTTGGTTTGAATGTGGAGAAAATGTCAGAATTTTGCAAGTCACTCTCTAAGACTTTGTGTGTGAGGAGTAGGAAGGGAGGGGGGCTTGTGAAGTAATACATATGGCTATACTGCCCTCTTGTGTTCAACATAGTATGGGTTACATTAACTTTTGCACGATATTCTAATTTTTCGAGTTTCACCCGTATGCAGAGTTGACAGAAAAATGTTACACACGCCGTAGCAGGTGAATACAACAAAGAACTAAAGCCTAAAAAACTAAAGTTTAATCCACTGTCTGTTCATTCTCTGAGTGGCAATTACAAGAAATGTCCAATAGATGGCATCCAAGCCTCATTGTTCAATGATTTACAACAGGTCTGAGTCCAGAATGGGCAGGGACTGAGTTCAACAGTTGCTTGAGCTCTTTTGCAGTCGAATCCCACAAAAAAGGCAAACAATGTGTCCCCACTCAATATATACATCAACTGAGTGGAGGATACAATTTTTAACAACCTTTAACCATTTACAGCCAGAGCGTTCAAATTTGGGAACAATTATTCCCATGGTTCCTGTCTCAGTGTCATCGTCGTCCGATCACCGATTTTATTTCTGAAGTCTGCCCAGATACTCATGACAATACAAGCTAAAGGCACATGTGATTGGTTAAGGGGTTACTGGGCAAGAATAATAACTGTATCGTCATCACCGTCTTCCTTCATTTCAATGGAAAGGTGATATCACGAGAGATTTACTCCAGTGTTGGATTTACTGCTTCAAATTAAATACTGAGGCGATTTTTGCAAGGTAAGAACGTGTGTTGTCTATATTTTCTATAGAAAGTCAAAACGTTTTGGTTACGAAGCATTTATTTGTAGGAGTATTGCTAGTTATTTCTGGAAAAAAAATGACAAAACAACTCAAATAAATGTTTGTGAGCAGTTTTGTGTGAAACCGCGAGATGCGTCGCGTCTAACGCACGAGCCCCGATGAGAGATCGCATTCGCTTCTTCTTGCGTTTGAACGGACAATTTCATACTACAAAATGTCAAATTACATGATATATTGTCTGTTTTGTCCCAAGTGAACATAAACAGTTGATGAAGAAATCGCGAATCGAAATCTAGTATCAACACTTCCGAGAATGATTATCAGCGTTGTGTCTGACAGCGCGAGGCATCTCATTTTTACTCGCATCTTCATGGAGGTTTGTCGGTTGTATGTAGTTTCACAATCTCAATCAAGTATTCTCTGAAATGAATACAGATGTAACAGCACGAAAATAATGAGACTTCACAGTTCTCAAAAGATTAAACTCACTAAAACAAGCCGCACAGACTGTGCCTTGAATGAAATGCGTTTAAAATCCTCTTAAAGAGACAGTAACAATTTTCCAAGTAAATAAAAAGTAGGCCTACAAATGGTTTTCACCCCAAAAATAAATTTCTCTCATCGTATACTCACCCTCATTGCATCCCAGATGTGTATTGTTTTCTTTCTTCTAGTGAACACAAATTAAGCTTTTTAGAAGATTATCTCAACCCTGTTGGACCTTTCAATGACTTGAATGGTGATCAGAACTCAGAAGCTACAAAAATCAAATAAATGCAGCATAAAAGTAATCCATACCACTCCAGTGGTTAAATCCATGCCTTCAGAAGTGATATTATAGGTGTGGGTTAGAAATAGACCTATATATATATACTTCAAGATGACATCACTCTGAAGTACTGCGTAAAGAATATCCCACATTCGCCCTTAGGGGGCGCTACAGGCCATGCCCAAAATTCCCATTTTCTGGTCAAAAATGTTCTAATGTTGTATATTGATACTACAGGCCAACAGGAATTCACAAACCAAGAGTGGCCCACATTCGCCCTTATGGGGCGCTACAGGCCACGCCCTAAATTCCCATTTGCTGGTCAAAAATGTTCTAATTTGGTACATTGATACTACAGGCCAACAGGAACCCACAAACAAAGAATTGCCCATATTCGCCATTAGGGGGCGCTACAGGCTATGCCCAAAATTCCCATTTTATGGTCAAAAATTTTCTAATTTGGTATATTGACACTACAGGCCAACAGAAATCCACCAACCAAGAATGTCTCACATTTGCCCTTAGGGGGTGCTAAAGGACATTCCCAAATTGCACATTTTTTTGTCAAATACTTTCTAATTTGGTACATTAATACTACAGGCCAACAGGAACCTACAAACCAAGAATGGCTCACATTCGCCCTTAGGGGGCGGTACAGGCCATGCCCAAATGTCAATTTTTCAAAGTGATTGTATTTCCACCCCATTTATTTAGTTTTTCTGAAACCTGGTGAACATACCTCATTTCTCATTGTAAACAAAAAACCCTACAGGATCCATAAGGTCCGGCATGATGGATTTTCCTGTACACTGAAAATGTTTAGTTTAGGATTCAGACAGAAAGACATGTTTTTTGGATTTTTTCATTGGGAGGGTTTAACCCCAACCCTCTATTGATGAATTTTAAATGATTTGCCATTTTGAGGAGGAATCGCATTGCTGCTTGCAGCTATATTTTTGAGTTGTTGCTGTGTCCATCATCCTTTGTTTTCCGAAAGCCACCAAGTGGAAATGAGCCCGGTAACTAAAGGCACCAGGGTTGCGGTGCCACCGGCTTGGGCCCGTCATTGCTGCTTGCAGCTTTAATTATTATTATTATTATTATTATTATTATTATTATTATTTTATCGACTATTCGGGCACTTTTGGGGGCCTTAACGTGCTCTAAAACTCTTGAAACTTTGCACACGGGTCAGAACCCGCGGCCATCAGGGCTGGGCTGAAGATGGTACCCGGGCGTGGCAGGGGGGCTTAACAGCGCCCCCTGGAACGGGGTCCGAAACCTTGGTCCATAAATCAAACACACTTGCATGTAATAATATGAAAGTCGGTACACGTATAGATCTCATCGTTTCATATATACTTCATGCTCTTACTTTTTACCTCAGCCCAACAGGAAGTCGGCTATTTAGGGTGGTTTGGAAAACGTATACAATGGAATTTGAAATACTCCTCCTAGAGAAATCATTTAATCGCCACGAATCTCAGTCAGCATGAAGTCAAGACATTGAGGATGAAAAATTGCCAGCGGATTTTTGATATCTCGAACGGTTTGGCCGTGGCGAGAAAACAAATTTATGGCGAGAAAAGTGAGACAGGAAGTGTGTTATAACTTCTGCATAAATTAACAGATCTTGATGAAACTTCAGCAGTGTGTTCGTTGTAAGAGGCCGATCACATGGATGTGACTATTGTGAGTCAAAGTTATAGCGCCACCAACTGGCAGCAGGAAGTGTGTCACTTTCAAAATGCTTTGAAATCACCCTCTTGTTTTTACCCGATTTGCTTCAAACTTTACGTGTATAATGTAAACACACGGCAGATTTAGACCTGTGAAAGGATTATTGATATCTTAGATACTGTTGCCGTGGCAACACTTCAAACTTTACTTTTCTTTATTGATGCTTTTGAGACTCTTAACATACTTGAAATTGCATGAAACTCGACAGAGACGTCACATTTATTAGCCAGTAGACATGTGCAAAGTTTCAGAAATGGGTGTGGTGAGGGGCTCAGTAGCGCCACCTTTTGACAAAAAAGTGGGGGGTTAGTTTCATCTACAGGTACAAAAATTGGTATTGATATAGTTCTCCTCAAGCCGGACAACTTTCTAATTTACAGTCATTAGCTCCGACCAACAGAAAGTCAGATATTTTGGTTTGAATGTGGAGAAAATGTCAGAATTTTGCAAGTCACTCTCTAAGACTTTGTGTGTGAGGAGTAGGAAGGGAGGGGGGCTTGTGAAGTAATACATATGGCTATACTGCCCTCTTGTGTTCAACATAGTATGGGTTACATTAACTTTTGCACGATATTCTAATTTTTCGAGTTTCACCCGTATGCAGAGTTGACAGAAAAATGTTACACACGCCGTAGCAGGTGAATACAACAAAGAACTAAAGCCTAAAAAACTAAAGTTTAATCCACTGTCTGTTCATTCTCTGAGTGGCAATTACAAGAAATGTCCAATAGATGGCATCCAAGCCTCATTGTTCAATGATTTACAACAGGTCTGAGTCCAGAATGGGCAGGGACTGAGTTCAACAGTTGCTTGAGCTCTTTTGCAGTCGAATCCCACAAAAAAGGCAAACAATGTGTCCCCACTCAATATATACATCAACTGAGTGGAGGATACAATTTTTAACAACCTTTAACCATTTACAGCCAGAGCGTTCAAATTTGGGAACAATTATTCCCATGGTTCCTGTCTCAGTGTCATCGTCGTCCGATCACCGATTTTATTTCTGAAGTCTGCCCAGATACTCATGACAATACAAGCTAAAGGCACATGTGATTGGTTAAGGGGTTACTGGGCAAGAATAATAACTGTATCGTCATCACCGTCTTCCTTCATTTCAATGGAAAGGTGATATCACGAGAGATTTACTCCAGTGTTGGATTTACTGCTTCAAATTAAATACTGAGGCGATTTTTGCAAGGTAAGAACGTGTGTTGTCTATATTTTCTATAGAAAGTCAAAACGTTTTGGTTACGAAGCATTTATTTGTAGGAGTATTGCTAGTTATTTCTGGAAAAAAAATGACAAAACAACTCAAATAAATGTTTGTGAGCAGTTTTGTGTGAAACCGCGAGATGCGTCGCGTCTAACGCACGAGCCCCGATGAGAGATAGCATTCGCTTCTTCTTGCGTTTGAACGGACAATTTCATACTACAAAATGTCAAATTACATGATATATTGTCTGTTTTGTCCCAAGTGAACATAAACAGTTGATGAAGAAATCGCGAATCGAAATCTAGTATCAACACTTCCGAGAATGATTATCAGCGTTGTGTCTGACAGCGCGAGGCATCTCATTTTTACTCGCATCTTCATGGAGGTTTGTCGGTTGTATGTAGTTTCACAATCTCAATCAATTAATCTCTGAAATGAATACAGATGTAACAGCACGAAAATAATGAGACTTCACAGTTCTCAAAAGATTAAACTCAATGAAACAAGCCGCACAGACTGTGCCTTGAATGAAATGCGTTTAAAGTCCTCTTAAAGAGACAGTAACAATTTTCCAAGTAAATAAAAAGTAGGCCTACAAATGGTTTTTACCCCCAAAATAAATTTCTCTCATCGTATACTCACCCTCATTCCATCCCAGATGTGTAATATTTTCTTTCTTCTGGTGAACACAAATTAAGCTTTTTAGAAGATTATCTCAACCCTGTTGGACCTTTCAATGACTTGAATGGTGATCAGAACTCAGAAGCTACAAAAATCACATAAATGCAGCATAAAAGTAATCCATACCACTCCAGTGGTTTAATCCATGCCTTCAGAAGTGATATTATAGGTGTGGGTTAGAAACAGACCTATATATATATATACTTCAAGATGACATCACTCTGAAGTACTGCGTAAAGAATATCCCACATTCTCCCTTAGGGGGCGCTACACGCCAAGCCCAAAATTCCCATTTTCTGGTCAAAAATGTTCTAATTTTGTATATTGATACTACAGACCAACAGGAATCCACAAACCAAGAATGGCCCACATTCGCCCTCAGGGGGCGCTACAGGCCACGCCCTAAATTCCCATTTGCTGGTCAAAAATGTTCTAATTTGGTACATTGATACTACAGGCCAACAGGAACCCACAAACAAAGAATTGCCCATATTCGCCATTAGGGGGCTCTACAGGCTATGCCCAAAATTCCCATTTTATGGTCAAAAATGTTCTAATTTGGTATATTGACACTACAGGCCAACAGAAATCCACAAACCAAGAATGTCTCACATTCGCCCTTAGGGGGCGCTAAAGGCCATTCCCAAATTGCAATTTTTTTTTGTCAAAAACTTTCAAATTTGGTACATTGATACTACAGGCCAACAGGAACTCACAAACCAAGATTGGCCCACATTCACCCTTTGGGGGCGCTATAGGCCATGTCAAAAATTCCCATTTTCTGGTCAAAAATGTTCTAATGTGGTACATTGATACTGCACGCCAACAGGAACCCACAAACCAAGAATTGCCCATATTCATCATTAGGGGGCGCTACAGGCTATGCCTTAAAGTCCTATTTTTTGGTCAAACATTTTCAAATTTGGTACATTGATACTACAGGCCAACGGGAACCCACAAACCAAGAATGGCCGACATTCACCCTTAGGGGGCGATATAGGCCATGTCCAAAATTCCCATTTTCTGGTCAATAATGTTCTAATTTGGTACATTGATACTACAGGCCAACAGGAACTCACAAACCAAGAATTGCCCGTATTCACCATTAGGGGGCGCTACAGGCTATGCCCCAATGTCCCACATTCAAAGTGATGGCATTTCCACCCCATTTTTTCAGTTCTTCTGAAACTTAATGTACATAACTCATTTCTCATTGTAAACAAAAAAGCCTCCAGGATCCATAAGATCCCGGCATCATGGATTTTCCTGTACACTGAAAATGTTTAGTTTAGGATTCAGACAGAAAGACACGTTTTTTGAATTTCTTCATTGGGAGAGTTTAACCCCAACCCTCTACTGAACAATTTTAAATGATTTGCCATTTTGAGGAGGAATCGCATTGCTGCTTGCAGCTATATTTATTATTATTATTATTCTCCTTGAGCCCCAATATCTCAAAAAGTCACTGGTCAAAAATTTTCTAAATTGGCACATTGATACTCCATGCCAACGGGTACCCCCAAACCAAGAATGGCCCACATTCGCCCATAGGTGGCGCTACAGGCCACGCCCCAAAAAAACATTTTCAAAGTCATGGCATTTCCAAGCCATTTGTCCAATTATTCTCAAACCTGGTGTACATGCCTCATTTCTCATGGGGAACAAAAAAGCCTCAAGGACCCATAACTTCTGCCCTAATGGATTTTCCTGTACAGTGAAAATTTGCCAAAACCTACAAAACTCTTCTTCTCCTGAACCGTAGCTCCAATATACTTGAAATTTGGTACGCATGTGTAGAATTGATGTCTTTGAAAACGGTACTTAGCAAAAATGAATACGATATAAAATGGCTGAAAGGGGCGTGTTTATGTAAATGTCCACATTTAATCAATATATATGTCAATATATCAAATGTAATTTTGACCCAGGGTTTTTCAAACCTAACATTCTTCAAGATAACATCCCTTTGAAGTACTGTGCAAAGAATTGCCCACATTCGCCCTTAGCGGTTCGCTACAGGCCACGCCCAAATGTCACATTTTCAAAATGATGGCATTTTCACCACAATTTTCCAAATATTCTAAAACTTGGTATACTTGCCTCATTTCTCATTGGGAACAAAAAAGCCTCAAGGACCCATAAGGTACGATTAAAAATGGCTGAAAGGGGCGTGTTTATGTAAATGTCCACATTTAATCAATATATAAGTCAATAAATCAAATGTAATTTTGACTGAGTGATTTTAAACCTGACATGCTTCAAGATAACATCCCTTTGAAGTACTGTGCAAAGAATTGCCGACATTCGCCCTTAGCGGTTCGCTACAGGCCACGCCCAAATGTCACATTTTCAAAATGATGGCACTTTCACCCCAATTTTCCAAATATTCTAAAACTTGGTATACTTGCCTCATTTCTCATTGGGAACAAAAAAGCCTCAAGGACCCATAACTTCTGCCCTAATGGATTGTCCTGTACAGTGAAAATTTGCCAAAACCTACAAAAGTCTTCTTCTCTTGAACCGTAGATCCAATTGACTTGACATTTGGTACCCATGTGTAGAATTGATGTCTTTCAATTTGTTACTTAGCAAAAATGAATACAATACAAAATGGCTGAAAGGTGCGTGTTTATGTAAATGACCACATTGCCTCAATATATTAGTGTCAATAAACCAAATGTAAATTTGATTGATGGTTTTTCAAACCTAACATGCTTCAAGATGACATAACTATGTGTGCTTGAGAAAGCCAACATATTGTTATGTTACATACATTTATTATTATTATTATTATTAATACTATTTTACTTACTAAAATTTCAACAACCTCACCTCTAAGAGCTTTAATGCTATAAGTACCCAACTTGCCACAGACCTGGGGATTGTTCTGAAGTTTGCTGCTATGTCTTTTTTTACCTGATGCGACTTAAGCTTTTTATATAAATGACGATCAAAAATGTAAAAAATCCCATTGATTTACAATGGCTGAGCAAAAATGCCCCCTCTACTGGATCAATACGGTCTACAAGTAAAATCCCATTCACTTACATTGGCTGAGCAAAGAGGCTCCCTCTGCTGGTGTAACTCTGTCTACCAAATGCACTTTTACTGGAGAAATCTCTCTAATGGAGCAATTCTGTCTACTAGTGGGTGGAGCTCCCGACTTTCTCAGCCAGAAGAATTTTGCCTGCGTTTGCACAAAGGTATGTCAATTGTGTGTGTTTAATGCTTGACATTTGGAACATTCACGCGATTTTATACTATTCATCTCAACAAATGGTAAAACAACTCATATAAATGTTTTCGAGCAGTTTGTGTGAAACAGCGATAATCGTCGCGTCTAACGCACGAGCCCCGATGAGAGTTACTGCACAAGGTCAGTGAGATGTATTTTACTGCTTCCCAGTTTGAATATTCAAGCGATTTTACACTATTCAACTCAACAAATGGCAAAACAACTCAAATAAATGTTTGTGAGCAGTTTTGTGTGAAACCGCGAGATGCGTCGCGTCTAACGCACGAGCCCCGATGAGAGTTACTGCACAAATAAGGTCAGTGAGATGTGTTTTACTACTTCCCAGTTTGAATATTCAAGCGATTTTACACTATTCAACTCAACAAATGGCATACAACTCAAATAAATCTTTGCGAGGAGTTTGAAATCGGGAATCATTATTGAATTCTGGCATTATTACGGGGGTCAACAATGGCGCTGTAATGTGCTTTCAGATGCATTGTTCTAAACAGCGGAAAAAACTTAAACAAAATACTGCGTCATTTTTGCCCATTCAGATACATGGAAGAGATCATTACAAACTGTAAAAGGTCTACTTTTATTTGTGTACACTTACAATAACAACAAAACCTTGAGCTTTTGTAAAATAACGAAAATAAACAGGGTAAACCGAATCTGTCTTTGCGATAATCTGTCTGATACACGTCAGAAAAATCAAGTGAAACTCCGCGAACACTTATCACACAAACATGAAACATATGTCTAAAGAAAGAAGGGATGGACGGATCGATCCTAAAGTATCAATACTTCCGAGAATGATGTTTCATCTGCGTGTTCTCTGACAGCACGCGATAGTGACGCGATCTCATTTTTACTCGCGTCTTCAATGCGAGCAATGTTTGTCTGTTGTATGTGTTTTTAACACTTTCCTGTTTGAACTTTCAAGCGATTTTACACCATTCAACTCAACAAATGGCAAAACAACTCAAATAAATATATGTGTGAAACAGCGAGCAGCGTCACGTCTAACTCACGAGCCCCGATGAGAGATCGCATTCGCTTCTTCTTGCGTTTGAACGGACAATTTCTTACAACAAAATGTCAAATTACATGATATATTGTGGAGTCTGTTTTGTCTCAAGTGAACATAAACAGTTGATGAAGAAATCGCGAATCTAAATCTAGTATCAACACTTCCGAGAATGATTATCAGCGTTGTGTCTGACAGCGCGAGGCGATCTCATTTTTACTCGCATCTTCATGGAGGTTTGTCGGTTGTATGTAGTTTCACAATCTCAATCAATTAATCTCTGAAATGAATACAGATGTAACAGCACGAAAATAATGAGACTTCACAGTTCTCAAAAGATTAAACTCAATGAAACAAGCCGCACAGACTGTGCCTTGAATGAAATGCGTTTAAAATCCTCTTAAAGAGACAGTAACAATTTTCCAAGTAAATAAAAAGTAGGCCTACAAATGGTTTTTACCCCAAAAATAAATTTCTCTCATCGTATACTCACCCTCATTCCATCCCAGATGTGTATTATTTCCTTTCTTCTGGTGAACACAAATTAAGCTTTTTAGAAGATTATCTCAACCCTGTTGGACCTTTCAATGACTTGAATGGTGAACTCAGAACTCAGAAGCTACAAAAATCACATAAATGCAGCATAAAAGTAATCCATACCACTCCAGTGGTTTAATCCATGCCTTCAGAAGTGATATTATAGGTGTGGGTTAGAAACAGACCTATATATATATACTTCAAGATGACATCACTCTGAAGTACTGCGTAAAGAATATCCCACATTCTCCCTTAGGGGGCGCTACAGGCCATGCCCAAAATTCCCATTTTCTGGTCAAAAATGTTCTAATTTTGTATATTGATACTACAGACCAACAGGAATCCAAAAACCAAGAATGGCCCACATTCGCCCTTAGGGGGCGCTACAGGCCACGCCCTAAATTCCCATTTGCTGGTCAAAAATGTTCTAATTTGGTACATTGATACTACAGGCCAACAGGAACCCACAAACCAAGAATTGCCCATATTCGCCATTAGGGGGCGCTACAGGCTATGCCCAAAATTCCCATTTTATGGTCAAAAATGTTCTAATTTGGTATATTGACACTACAGGCCAACAGAAATCCACAAACCAAGAATGTCTCACATTCGCCCTTAGGGGGCGCTAAAGGCCATTCCCAAATTGCAAATTTTTTTGTCAAAAACTTTCAAATTTGGTACATTGATACTACAGGCCAACAGGAACTCACAAACCAAGATTGGCCCACATTCGCCCTTAGGGGGCGCTATAGGCCATGTCCAAAATTCCCATTTTCTGGCCAAAAATGTTCTAATTTGGTACATTTATACTACAGGCCAACAGGAACTCACAAACCAAGAATTGCCCGTATTCACCATTAGGGGGCGCTACAGGCTATGCCCCAATGTCCCACATTCAAAGTGATGGCATTTCCACCCCATTTTTTCAGTTCTTCTGAAACTTAATGTACATAACTCATTTCTCATTGTAAACAAAAAAGCCTCCAGGATCCATAAGATCCCGGCATCATGGATTTTCCTGTACACTGAAAATGTTTAGTTTAGGATTCAGACAGAAAGACACGTTTTTTGAATTTCTTCATTGGGAGAGTTTAACCCCAACCCTCTACTGAACAATTTTAAATGATTTGCCATTTTGAGGAGGAATCGCATTGCTGCTTGCAGCTATATTTATTATTATTATTATTATTATTCTCCTTGAGCCCCAATATCTCAAAAAGTCACTGGTCAAAAATTTTCTAAATTGGCACATTGATACTCCATGCCAACGGGTACCCCCAAACCAAGAATGGCCCACATTCGCCCATAGGTGGCGCTACAGGCCACGCCCCAAAAAAACATTTTCAAAGTCATGGCATTTCCAAGCCATTTGTCCAATTATTCTCAAACCTGGTGTACATGCCTCATTTCTCATGGGGAACAAAAAAGCCTCAAGGACCCATAACTTCCGCCATATTGGATTTTCCTGTACAGTGAAAATTTGCGAAAACCTACAAAACTCTTCTTCTCCTGAACTGTAGCTCCAATTGACTTGAAATTTGGTACGCATGTGTAGAATTGATGTCTTTGAAAACGTTACTTAGCAAAAATGAATACGATATAAAATGGCTGAAAGGGGCGTGTTTATGTAAATGTCCAAATTTTATCAATATATATGTCAATATATCAAATGTAATTTTGACCGAGGGTTTTTCAAACCTAACATTCATCAAGATAACATCCCTTTGAAGTACTGTGCAAATAATTGCCCACATTCGCCCTTAGCGGTTCGCTACAGGCCACGCCAAACTGTCACATTTTCAAAAAGATGGCATTTTCACCACAATTTTCGAAATATTCTAAAACTTGGTATACTTGCCTCATTTCTCATTGGGAACAAAAAAGCCTCAAGGACCCATAAGGTACGATTAAAAATGGCTGAAAGGGGCGTGTTTATGTAAATGTCCACATTTAATCAATATATATGTCAATAAATCAAATGTAATTTTGACTGAGGGATTTTAAAACCTGACATGCTTCATGATAAAATCCCTTTGAAGTACTGTGCAAAGAATTGCCGACATTCGCCCTTAGCGGTTCGCTATAGGCCACGCCCAAATGTCACATTTTCAAAATGATGGCACTTTCACCCCAATTTTCCAAATATTCTAAAACTTGGTATACTTGCCTCATTTCTCATTGGGAACAAAAAAGCCTCAAGGACCCATAACTTCTGCCCTAATGGATTGTCCTGTACAGTGAAAATTTGCCAAAACCTACAAAAGTCTTCTTCTCTTGAACCGTAGATCCAATTGACTTGACATTTGGTACCCATGTGTAGAATTGATGTCTTTCAATTTCTTACTTAGCAAAAATGAATACAATACAAAATGGCTGAAAGGTGCGTGTTTATGTAAATGACCACATTGCCTCAATATATTAGTGTCATTAAACCAAATGTAAATTTGATTGATGGTTTTTCAAACCTAACATGCTTCAAGATGACATAACTATGTGTGCTTGAGAAAGCCAACATATTGTTATGTTACATACATTTATTATTATTATTATTATTAATACTAATTTACTTACTAAAATTTCAACAACCTCACCTCTAAGAGCTTTAATGCTATAAGTACCCAACTTGCCACAGACCTGGGGATTGTTCTAAAGTTTGCTGCTATGTCTTTTTTTACCTGATGCGACTTAAGCTTTTTATATAAATGACGATCAAAAATGTAAAAAATCCCATTGATTTACAATGGCTGAGCAAAAATGCCCCCTCTACTGGATCAATACGGTCTACAAGTAAAATCCCATTCACTTACATTGGCTGAGCAAAGAGGCTCCCTCTGCTGGTGTAACTCTGTCTACCAAATGCACTTTTACTGGAGAAATCTCTCTAATGGAGCAATTCTGTCTACTAGTGGGTGGAGCTCCCGACTTTCTCAGCCAGAAGAATTTTGCCTGCGTTTGCACAAAGGTATGTCAATTGTGTGTGTTTAATGCTTGACATTTGGAACATTCACGCGATTTTATACTATTCATCTCAACAAATGGTAAAACAACTCATATAAATGTTTTCGAGCAGTTTGTGTGAAACAGCGATAATCGTCGCGTCTAACGCACGAGCCCCGATGAGAGTTACTGCACAAGGTCAGTGAGATGTATTTTACTGCTTCCCAGTTTGAATATTCAAGCGATTTTACACTATTCAACTCAACAAATGGCAAAACAACTCAAATAAATGTTTGTGAGCAGTTTTGTGTGAAACCGCGAGATGCGTCGCGTCTAACGCACGAGCCCCGATGAGAGTTACTGCACAAATAAGGTCAGTGAGATGTGTTTTACTACTTCCCAGTTTGAATATTCAAGCGATTTTACACTATTCAACTCAACAAATGGCATACAACTCAAATAAATCTTTGCAAGGAGTTTGAAATCGGGAATCATTATTGAATTCTGGCATTATTACGGGGGTCAACAATGGCGCTGTAATGTGCTTTCAGATGCATTGTTCTAAACAGCGGAAAAAACTTAAACAAAATACTGCGTCATTTTTGCCCATTCAGATACATGGAAGAGATCATTACAAACTGTAAAAGGTCTACTTTTATTTGTGTACACTTACAATAACAACAAAACCTTGAGCTTTTGTAAAATAACGAAAATAAACAGGGTAAACCGAATCTGTCTTTGCGATAATCTGTCTGATACACGTCAGAAAAATCAAGTGAAACTCCGCGAACACTTATCACACAAACATGAAACATATGTCTAAAGAAAGAAGGGATGGACGGATCGATCCTAAAGTATCAATACTTCCGAGAATGATGTTTCATCTGCGTGTTCTCTGACAGCACGCGATAGTGACGCGATCTCATTTTTACTCGCGTCTTCAATGCGAGCAATGTTTGTCTGTTGTATGTGTTTTTAACACTTTCCTGTTTGAACTTTCAAGCGATTTTACACCATTCAACTCAACAAATGGCAAAACAACTCAAATAAATATATGTGTGAAACAGCAAGCAGCGTCACGTCTAACTAACGAGCCCCGATGAGAGATCGCATTCGCTTCTTCTTGCGTTTGAACGGACAATTTCTTACAACAAAATGTCAAATTACATGATATATTGTGGAGTCTGTTTTGTCTCAAGTGAACATAAACAGTTGATGAAGAAATCGCGAATCTAAATCTAGTATCAACACTTCCGAGAATGATTATCAGCGTTGTGTCTGACAGCGCGAGGCGATCTCATTTTTACTCGCATCTTCATGGAGGTTTGTCGGTTGTATGTAGTTTCACAATTTCAATCAATTAATCTCTGAAATGAATACAGATGTAACAGCACGAAAATAATGAGACTTCACAGTTCTCAAAAGATTAAACTCAATGAAACAAGCCGCACAGACTGTGCCTTGAATGAAATGCGTTTAAAATCCTCTTAAAGAGACAGTAACAATTTTCCAAGTAAATAAAAAGTAGGCCTACAAATGGTTTTTACCCCAAAAATAAATTTCTCTCATCGTATACTCACCCTCATTCCATCCCAGATGTGTATTATTTCCTTTCTTCTGGTGAACACAAATTAAGCTTTTTAGAAGATTATCTCAACCCTGTTGGACCTTTCAATGACTTGAATGGTGATCAGAACTCAGAAGCTACAAAAATCACATAAATGCAGCATAAAAGTAATCCATACCACTCCAGTGGTTTAATCCATGCCTTCAGAAGTGATATTATAGGTGTGGGTTAGAAACAGACCTATATATATATACTTCAAGATGACATCACTCTGAAGTACTGCGTAAAGAATATCCCACATTCTCCCTTAGGGGGCGCTACAGGCCATGCCCAAAATTCCCATTTTCTGGTCAAAAATGTTCTAATTTTGTATATTGATACTACAGACCAACAGGAATCCAAAAACCAAGAATGGCCCACATTCGCCCTTAGGGGGCGCTACAGGCCACGCCCTAAATTCCCATTTGCTGGTCAAAAATGTTCTAATTTGGTACATTGATACTACAGGCCAACAGGAACCCACAAACCAAGAATTGCCCATATTCGCCATTAGGGGGCGCTACAGGCTATGCCCAAAATTCCCATTTTATGGTCAAAAATGTTCTAATTTGGTATATTGACACTACAGGCCAACAGAAATCCACAAACCAAGAATGTCTCACATTCGCCCTTAGGGGGCGCTAAAGGCCATTCCCAAATTGCAAATTTTTTTGTCAAAAACTTTCAAATTTGGTACATTGATACTACAGGCCAACAGGAACTCACAAACCAAGATTGGCCCACATTCACCCTTAGGGGGCGCTATAGGCCATGTCCAAAATTCCCATTTTCTGGCCAAAAATGTTCTAATTTGGTACATTGATACTACAGGCCAACAGGAACTCACAAACCAAGAATTGCCCGTATTCACCATTAGGGGGCGCTACAGGCTATGCCCCAATGTCCCACATTCAAAGTGATGGCATTTCCACCCCATTTTTTCAGTTCTTCTGAAACTTAATGTACATAACTCATGTCTCATTGTAAACAAAAAAGCCTCCAGGATCCATAAGATCCCGGCATCATGGATTTTCCTGTACACTGAAAATGTTTAGTTTAGGATTCAGACAGAAAGACACGTTTTTTGAATTTCTTCATTGGGAGAGTTTAACCCCAACCCTCTACTGAACAATTTTAAATGATTTGCCATTTTGAGGAGGAATCGCATTGCTGCTTGCAGCTATATTTATTATTATTATTATTATTATTCTCCTTGAGCCCCAATATCTCAAAAAGTCACTGGTCAAAAATTTTCTAAATTGGCACATTGATACTCCATGCCAACGGGTACCCCCAAACCAAGAATGGCCCACATTCGCCCATAGGTGGCGCTACAGGCCACGCCCCAAAAAAATATTTTCAAAGTCATGGCATTTCCAAGCCATTTGTCCAATTATTCTCAAACCTGGTGTACATGCCTCATTTCTCATGGGGAACAAAAAAGCCTCAAGGACCCATAACTTCTGCCCTAATGGATTTTCCTGTACAGTGAAAATTTGCCAAAACCTACAAAACTCTTCTTCTCCTGATCCGTAGCTCCAATATACTTGAAATTTGGTACGCATGTGTAGAATTGATGTCTTTGAAAACGTTACTTAGCAAAAATGAATACGGTATAAAATGGCTGAAAGGGGCGTGTTTATGTAAATGTCCACATTTAATCAATATATATGTCAATATATCAAATGTAATTTTGACTGAGGGTTTTTCAAACCTAACATTCTTCAAGATAACATCCCTTTGAAGTACTGTGCAAAGAATTGCCCACATTCGCCCTTAGCGGTTCGCTACAGGCCACGCCCAAATGTCACATTTTCAAAATGATTGCATTTTCACCACAATTTTCGAAATATTCTAAAACTTGGTATACTTGCCTCATTTCTCATTGGGAACAAAAAAGCCTCAAGGACCCATAAGGTACGATTAAAAATGGCTGAAAGGGGCGTGTTTATGTAAATGTCCACATTTAATCAATATATATGTCAATAAATCAAATGTAATTTTGACTGAGGGATTTTAAACCTGACATGCTTCAAGATAACATCCCTTTGAAGTACTGTGCAAAGAATTGCCGACATTCGCCCTTAGCGGTTCGCTACAGGCCACGCCCAAATGTCACATTTTCAAAATGATGGCACTTTCACCCCAATTTTCCAAATATTCTAAAACTTGGTATACTTGCCTCATTTCTCATTGGGAACAAAAAAGCCTCAAGGACCCATAACTTCTGCCCTAATGGATTGTCCTGTACAGTGAAAATTTGCCAAAACCTACAAAAGTCTTCTTCTCTTGAACCGTAGATCCAATTGACTTGACATTTGGTACCCATGTGTAGAATTGATGTCTTTCAATTTGTTACTTAGCAAAAATGAATACAATACAAAATAGCTGAAAGGTGCGTGTTTATGTAAATGACCACATTGCCTCAATATATTAGTGTCAATAAACCAAATGTAAATTTGATTGATGGTTTTTCAAACCTAACATGCTTCAAGATGACATAACTATGTTGGCTTGAGAAAGCCAACATATTGTTATGTTACATACATTCATTATTATTATTATTATTAATACTATTTTACTTACTAAAATTTCAACAACCTCACCTCCAAGAGCTTTAATGCTATAAGTACCCAACTTGCCACAGACCTGTGGACTGTTCTGAAGTTTGCTGCTATGTCTTTTTTTACCTGATGCGACTTAAGCTTTTTATATAAATGACGATCAAAAATGTAAAAAATCCCATTGATTTACAATGGCTGAGCAAAAATGCCCGCTCTACTGGATTAATACGGTCTACAAGTAAAATCCCATTCACTTACATTGGCTGAGCAAAGAGGCTCCCTCTGCTGGTGTAACCCTGTCTACCAAATGCACTTTTACTGGAGAAATCTCTCTAATGGAGCAATTCTGTCTACTAGTGGGTGGAGCTCCCGACTTTCTCAGCCAGAAGAATTTTGCCTGCGTTTGCACAAAGGTATGTCAATTGTGTGTGTTTAATGCTTGACATTTGGAACATTCACGCGATTTTATACTATTCATCTCAACAAATGGTAAAACAACTCATATAAATGTTTTCAAGCAGTTTGTGTGAAACAGCGATAATCGTCGCGTCTAACGCACGAGCCCCGATGAGAGTTACTGCACAAGGTCAGTGAGATGTGTTTTACTGCTTCCCAGTTTGAATATTCAAGCGATTTTACACTATTCAACTCAACAAATGGCATACAACTCAAATAAATCTTTGCGAGGAGTTTGAAATCGGGAATCATTATTGAATTCTGGCATTATTACGGGGGTCAACAATGGCGCTGTAATGTCCTTTCAGATGCATTGTTCTAAACAGCGGAAAAAACTTAAACAAAATACTGCGTCATTTTTGCCCATTCAGATACATGGAAGAGATCATTACAAACTATAAAAGGTCTACTTTTATTTGTGTACACTTACAATAACAACAAAACCTTGAGCTTTTGTAAAATAACGAAAATAAACCGGGTGCGCCGAATCTGTCTTAGCGAACATCTGTCTGATACACGTCAGAAAAATCAAGTGAAACTCCGCGAACACTTATTACACAAACATGAAACATATGTCTAAAGAAAGAAGGGATGGACGGATCGATCCTAAAGTATCAATACTTCCGAGAATGATGTTTCATCTGCGTGTTCTCTGACAGCACGCGATATTGACGCGATCTCATTTTTACTCGCGTCTTCAATGCGAGCAATGTTTGTCTGTTGTATGTGTTTTTAACACTTTCCTGTTTGAACTTTCAAGCGATTTTACACCATTCAACTCAACAAATGGCAAAACAACTCAAATAAATATTTGTGTGAAACAGCGAGCAGCGTCACGTCTAACTCACGAGCCCCGATGAGAGCCTGCATTCGCTTCTTCTTGCGTTTGAACGGACAATTTCATACAACAAAATGTCAAATTACATGATATATTGTGGAGTCTCTTTTGTCTCAAGTGAACATAAACAGTTGATGAAGAAATCGCGAATCTAAATCTAGTATCAACACTTCCGAGAATGATTATCAGCGTTGTGTCTGACAGCGCGAGGCATCTCATTTTTACTCGCATCTTCATGGAGGTTTGTCGGTTGTATGTAGTTTCACAATCTCAATCAATTAATCTCTGAAATGAATACAGATGTAACAGCACGAAAATAATGAGACTTCACAGTTCTCAAAAGATTAAACTCAATGAAACAAGCCGCACAGACTGTGCCTTGAATGAAATGCGTTTAAAATCCTCTTAAAGAGACAGTAACAATTTTCCAAGTAAATAAAAAGTAGGCCTACAAATGGTTTTTACCCCCAAAATAAATTTCTCTCATCGTATACTCACCCTCATTCCATCCCAGATGTGTATTATTTTCTTTCTTCTGGTGAACACAAATGAAGCTTTTTAGAAGATTATCTCAACCCTGTTGGACCTTTCAATGACTTGAATGGTGATCAGAACTCAGAAGCTACAAAAATCACATAAATGCAGCATAAAAGTAATCCATACCACTCCAGTGGTTTAATCCATGCCTTCAGAAGTGATATTATAGGTGTGGGTTAGAAACAGACCTATATATATATATATATATATATATATATATATATATATATATATATATATATATATATATATATACTTCAAGATGACATCACTCTGAAGTACTGCGTAAAAATATCCCACATTCGCCCTTAGGGGGCGCTACAGGCCACGCACTAAATTCCCATTTGCTGGTCAAAAATGTTCTAATTTGGTACATTGATACTACAGGCCAACAGGAACCCACAAAGAATTGCCCATATTCGCCATTAGGGGGCGCTACAGGCTATGCCCAAAATTCCCATTTTATGGTCAAAAATGTTCTAATTTGGTATATTGACACTACAGGCCAACAGAAATCCACAAACCAAGAATGTCTCACATTCGCCCTTAGGGGGCGCTAAAGGCCATTCCCAAATTGCACATTTTTTTGTCAAATATTTTCTAATTTGGTCCATTAATACTACAGGCCAACAGGAACCTACAAACCAAGAATGGCTCACATTCGCCCTTAGGGGGCGCTACAGGCCATGCCCAAATGTCATTTTTTCAAAGTGATTGTATTTCCACCCCATTTATTTAGTTTTTCTGAAACCTGGTGAACATACCTCATTTCTCATTGTAAACAAAAAACCCTACAGGATCCATAAGGTCCGGCATGATGGATTTTCCTGTACACTGAAAATGTTTAGTTTAGGATTCAGATAGAAAGACATGTTTTTTGGATTTTTTTCATTGGGAGGGTTTAACCCCAACCCTCTATTGATCAATTTTAAATGATTTGCCATTTTGAGGAGGAATCACATTGCTGCTTGCAGCTATATTTATTATTATTATTATTATTCTCCTTTGAGCCCCAATATCTCAAAAAGTCACTGGTCAAAAATTTTCTAAATTGGCACATTGATACTCCATGCCAACGGGTACCCCCAAACCAAGAATGGCCCACATTCGCCATAGGTGGCGCTACAGGCCACGCCCCAAAAAAACATTTTCAAAGTCATTGCATTTCCAAGCCATTTGTCCAATTATTCTCAAACCTGGTGTACATGCCTCATTTCTCATGGGGAACAAAAAAGCCTCAAGGACCCATAACTTCCGCCATAATGGATTTTCCTGTACAGTGAAAATTTGCCAAAACCTACAAAACTCTTCTTCTCCTGAACCGTAGCTCCAATTGACTTGAAATTTGGTACGCATGTGTAGAATTGATGTGTTTGAAAACCTTACTTAGCAAAAATGAATACGATATAAAATGGCTGAAAGGGGCGTGTTTATGTAAATGTCCACATTTAATCAATATATATGTCAATATATCAAATGTAATTTTGACCGAGGGTTTTTCAAACCTAACATTCATCAAGATAACATCCCTTTGAAGTACTTTGCAAAGAATTGCCCACATTCGCCCTTAGCGGTTCGCTACAGGCCACGCCCAAATGTCACATTTTCAAAATGCTGGCATTTTCACCACAATTTTCTAAATATTCTAAAACTTGGTATACTTGCCTCATTTCTCAATGGGAACAAAAAAGCCTCAAGGACCCATAAGGTACGATTAAAAATGGCTGAAAGGGGCGTGTTTATGTAAATGTCCACATTTAATCAATATATATGTCAATAAATCAAATGTAATTTTGACTGAGGGATTTTAAAACCTGACATGCTTCAAGATAACATCCCTTTGAAGTACTGTGCAAAGAATTGCCGACATTCGCCCTTAGCGGTTCGCTACAGGCCACGCCCAAATGTCACATTTTCAAAATGATGGCATTTTCACCCCAGTTTTCCAAATATTCTAAAACTTGGTATACTTGCCTCATTTCTCATTGGGAACAAAAAAGCCTCAAGGACCCATAAGGTTCTGCTTGATGGATTGTCCTGTACAGTGAAAATTTGGTGAAACATTTAAAACTCTTCTTCTCTTGAACTGTAGATCCAATTTACTTGACATTTGGTACCCATGTGTACAAATGATGTCTTTCAATTTGTTTCTTAGCAAAAATGAATACAATACAAAATGGCTGAAAGGTGCGTATTTATGTAAATGACCACATTGCCTCAATATATTAGTGTCAATAAACCAAATGTAATTTTGACGGATGGTTTTTCAAACCTAACATGCTTCAAGATGACATAACTATGTTGGCTTGAGAAAGCCAACATATTGTTATGTTACATACATTTATTATTATTATTATTATTAATACTATTTTACTTACTAAAATTTCAACAACCTTACCTCCAAGTGCTTTAATGCTATAAGTACCCAACTTGCCACAGACCTGGGGACTGTTCTGAAGTTTGCTGGAATGTCTTTTTTACCTGATGCGACTTAAGCTTTTTATATAAATGACGATCAAAAATGTAAAAAATCCCATTGATTTACAATGGCTGAGCAAAAATGCCCCCTCTACTGGATTAATACGGTCTACAAGTAAAATCCCATTCACTTACATTGGCTGAGCAAAGAGGCTCCCTCTGCTGGTGTAACTCTGACTACCAAATGCACTTTTACTGGAGAAATCTCTCTAATGGAGCAATTCTGTCTACTAGTGGGTGGAGCTCCCGACTTTCTAAGCTAGAAGAATTTTGCCTGCGTTTGCACAAAGGTATGTCAATTGTGTGTGTTTAATGCTTGACATTTGGAACATTCACGCGATTTTATACTATTCATCTCAGCAAAACAACTCAAATAAATGTTTGTGAGCAGTTTTGTGTGAAACCGCGAGATGCGTCGCGTCTAACGCACGATCCCCGATGAGAGTTACTGCACAAAGGTCAGTGAGATGTTTTACTGCTTCCCAGTTTGAATATTCAAGCGATTTTACACTATTCAACTCAACAAATGGCATTACAACTCAAATAAATGTTTGCGAGGAATCTGAATTCGGGAATCATTATTGAATTCTGGCATTATTACGGGGGTCAACAATGGCACTGTAATGTCCTTTCAGATGCATTGTTCTAAACAGCGGAAAAAACTTAAACAAAATACTGCGTCATTTTTGCCCATTCAGATACATGGAAGAGATCATTACAAACTATAAAAGGTCTACTGTTATTTGTGTACACTTACAATACAACAAAACCTTGAGCTTTTTTAAAATAACGAAAATAAACAGGGTAAACCGAATCTGTCTTTATGATAATCTGTCTGATACACGTCAGAAAAAATCAAGTGAAACTCCGCGAACACTTATCACACAAACATGAAACATATGTCTAATGAAAGAAGGGATGGACGGATCGATCCTAAAGTATCAATACTTCCGAGAATGATGTTTCATCTGCGTGTTCACTGACAGCACGCGATAGTGAGGCGATCTAATTTTTACTCGCATCTTCAATGCGAGCAATGTTTGTCTGTTGTATGTGTTTTTAACACTTTCCTGTTTGAACTTTCAAGCGATTTTACACCATTCAACTCAACCAATGGCAAAACAACTCAAATAAATATTTGTGTGAAACAGCGAGCAGCGTCACGTCTAACTCACGAGCCCCGACTAGAGATCGCATTCACGTCTTCTTGCGTTTGAACGGACATTTTCATACAACAAAATGTCAAATTACATGATATATTGTGGAGTCTGTTTTGTCTCAAGTGAACATAAACAGTTGATGAAGAAATCGCGAATCTAAATCTAGTATCAACACTTCCGAGAATGATTATCAGCGTTGTGTCTGACAGCGCGAGGCATCTCATTTTTACTCGCATCTTCATGGAGGTTTGTCGGTTGTATGTAGTTTCACAATCTCAATCAATTAATCTCTGAAATGAATACAGATGTAACAGCACGAAAATAATGAGACTTCACAGTTCTCAAAAGATTAAACTCAATGAAACAAGCCGCACAGACTGTGCCTTGAATGAAATGCGTTTAAAATCCTCTTAAAGAGACCCCAGACAGCAAAATGTATTTGGGCCAGATCTGGGCCAGGTCTTCATTAGCATTTGGCGCAGATCCGCTAAACGGACCTGGGCCGGGCTCATTCTTTCCAACGGCCCAATACCGGAACAGGTTGGAATTACGGATCAGAGACAGATCTGGGCCAGCACTGGCCCAGTACAGTTATTAATGCCATGACATGTGATGCAGATCTGGCCCAGATCCGTGACTCATATTTTACATCTGGGGCTCATCTGGCCCTGGTCTGTGATTCATATTTAGGCTATCAGACAAGGCACAAACACCCAGACAATTTGTAATATTCAAAAAACTTTTTTATTTTAAAAAGGCAACAGGAAAAAATATAAAAAATAAAAAAACCTAATGTGAACACTGCACTCTCATGTACTCAACTCAACTTTATTTATAGAGCACTTTCAACACCACAAGTGGAACCAAAGTGCTGTGCAGAAGGTATAAAAGAGAAAATAAAAACAAAGACATAAAAACAATGCAAACATATGACATAAAAACTTACAAATCATTATCAAATGCTAAAGAGAACAATGATTGATTTGTAATTTATTGCTCATTAGTTGGGTGTGACCGGGCACGGCGGCCACCCCCACGGTCGCATGCCAGATTAAACCACCTGATGGTATACTGGTTTATCTCGGTGTCGGTGGCTTTGTCAGACTTTCGATTCTTCCTCACTGCTCCTGTAAGATGTACAAAAAGCACACAAAGCAAAGAAACAAAGAGTAAATATTAGATTCAGTATTCAAAGATTCTTTATTACATGACATTATAGTAAATTGCTTGCACAAATAAATTATAATAAATGTGACTAAAGAGTGAGTAGTATTAAGGTAAAAGAGTATCAAAACTCAAGAGCACGTAGATGTGAATTTAAGAACTTGTACAATAAATATTTATACTCACAGCTCCAATGCGAAAACCTGTCAAATAAAATCTGAGATTGAATGTTTAAATTTCCAGAGTTGCAAGTGCACAAGTTAGTTTTGCAACTTGCGAAAAGGGTATCAAAAGTCAAGGCGCGAAATTTGAAATTGCAGTGACAGATTTGAGAAGTTGTAAGTACCTAATTGAGGTTGTACTGCGATTAAATGCATTAGAATAAAAGTCATTGTATTTCTGTGAATGACATTTTACACATTTGTGTATTTGATGTGTCTTCATCTTCAAATTCAGAATACAGGTTTGTGACTTTTGTCAGTGAGTGCAAATTTCAACATTCAACTTCAGATTTTAATTTGACAGGTTTTCACATAGGAGCTGTGAGTGTAAATGTTCACATACAAGTATGAATATTTATTGTACAAGTT
Organism: Moxostoma hubbsi; assembly: GCA_032164185.1. NCBI lineage: Eukaryota > Metazoa > Chordata > Actinopteri > Cypriniformes > Catostomidae > Moxostoma > Moxostoma hubbsi. Next base: position 10,520,753 of record JAVLUX010000218.1, on the reverse strand, counting down.
CTCGTGCTCTCGAGTTTTGTTACTCTTTTACCTTCATAGAGTAGTGAGTGAGTGAATGAATGAGAGAGTGGTGATTAAGTAAAGTTAAAGGCATCTATATATAATACTTACGAGCCATAATGGCCTTGGTTGCCATCTCGCTGAATTTCTTTTTATTATTCATCCCCTTCCAATTGATTGATTTTGCTACACTGTCAGCAAAAATGTGTGCCAAAATGTTAAATATAATGCTTTTGGTATCTCTTCCACCAATGGAGGCCAGCATTCCCACCTGTGGAAATAAGAGACTAAATTAGTGAGAAGTAAGAGCAGGGATGTCAAGTGAAAAAACATTGAAAATAACAGACAACTTACATTGCAGTTTGCAAAGGGGGCAGGACACGGACAAAACCTAAAGGGCACAGTACAGAGAAATGAGAGACACATTATTTTTTATCTACACAAAAGATTAACCTCTTAGACCTTGGTAAACACTGACAGATACTTTGAGAAATATGTATAGTGTAGTTACTGTAGTATATAGTGTAGTGCAAGTAAAAAAAAAAAAAAGCTTTCCTCTTCAAACATTTAAAATATGAGTTAGAAATGATTGTAGCTCAGGCCTAATTGTATTTGTAATCATATTGGGGAGCAGGTACATCATACCATGTAGTGCATTAATACATTGCATTGAAGCTGTCAAGAACATGGGTCATATGTGACCTCCCAGTTAACAATTTTAGGTTCTGGGAACATTAGTTTTTGGTTCCCAGAACGTTGCAAGAACGTTCCATATTGGTGATCCAGGAAAGTTTTCTTAACGTAAATAGAACGTTCCCTTAAGGTTAGGGGAACGTTCTGGGAACGTTCCCTTTAGGTTATAAAAATAGAACCTAAAAATAACCTACAGGGAACATTCCCAGAACGTTCTCCTTAGGTTATAAAATTAAACCTAAAAATAACCTACAGGGAACGTTCCTAGAACGTTCCTGTTTGGTTCCCAAAAAATAACCAAATGGGAACCATACGGAAACGTTAGGGAACGTTAGGGGAACGTTCTGTGTTTGCTGGGAGCACTTCCCAACGCGATAGTTAAGTTGCATTTAATAAATGTTGTAAAACAGGATATTGGAGGGCAGCAGCACTGAACTGTGCGTTAACTTTTTTTGGACATAGCACTGGTGCTACAGAGGCAAAAACATCGGGGGGTTTTAACTGGTTCAATTTTGAGATATTTGTCTTCAATAGCATGTCTTCTTTCAGACTTGTTGTGAAAAAAAGTCCGAAATACACATTTGGGTCTTTATTTTACTGCACTTTGTCTGTTTGCGTCTGTAGATTTCTCATAAATTCAACAAAAGTTGGCGTTTTAAATCATCGCGCTGCTCCGCGATCGCTGTCTGCACCCTGTCATCACACACACACACACCCCCACCCACCTGTAAGGCCTATTATAGAAGCTTGCTTAGGCTGAAAATGATCTAAAAACATTTAGGTCGATTATACAATGAATTACAGGCCTATAATTAAAGTTATTAACAGTATATATAATATGTCCGAACACTGCAATAGTCAGTCATCAATGGAAATTAAAACCCGCTTTAGGCTATTTCACAAACAGCTTGTTTAACAAATTAATAATTTGCAGGTAGTTTGATAGCTAACGTATCGACGTATCGCACTCTACAGACGGTATAATACAGTGAGAATTAATATGGTAGGCTACTAACGTCGAACTAGTTGGACGTGGGAATTAATTTGTTGTTGCAGTAGCTATAGCAGCGGTCACCGCTGGTAACGTTAGAGGGTAACGTAGCGCTATGGCTATACGATTTTGCTACACGATATTCAGCAATTTTGGTGAAAAATAAGCAAATATCACCGATTCAGATAAAAGAACCTAATATATATATATATATATACTACCAGCTAACCGCGTAGGCTATAAGTTAATACCCAGCTTATCCGACAGGTTCGCAGGTTGTCAGAATGTCAGTGTAAACTTTGTAAACTTTTATTTTTGAAATAATTATGTAACAGACTAACATGACATCAACACCAGTTTACATTTATAATGTACTTACTAAATTATACTTGCAAGTATAATTATGTATACATGTATAATGCACTTACCAATTAGCAGTGCAGCCTGCTGCATGTCCAGTCAGCGGGTTTACGCGGTGTGGCGCCCGCGCGTCCGGTCTGCGCAGCTCGCGCCGATCCGGCCCACACCCGCCGGGCGGACTCAATCCAGTCGTGGCGCGTATGGTCTGCGCAGCTGCACCGGATCGGCGCCGCACCCGCCGGACGGACTGTCATGGTCGAAGCTACAGACAAGTCTGGCGCAGAGTTGGTGCAGATCTGCATATTGAGTGCGACTGCTGCGTGAATCTGCTGATTCGAAAACGGACCTGGCACAGATGTAAATGCTGTCTGGGACAGTAACAATTTTCCAAGTAAATAAAAAGTAGGCCTACAAATGGTTTTTACCCCCAAAATAAATTTCTCTCTTCGTATACTCACCCTCATTCCATCCCAGATGTGTATTATTTTCTTTCTTCTGGTGAACACAAATTAAGCTTTTTAGAAGATTATCTCAACCCTGTTGGACCTTTCAATGACTTGAACGGTGATCAGAACTCAGAAGCTACAAAAATCACATAAATGCAGCATAAAAGTAATCCATACCACTCCAGTGGTTTAATCCATGCCTTCAGAAGTGATATTATAGGTGTGGGTTAGAAACAGACCTATATATATATATACTTCAAGATGACATCACTCTGAAGTACTGCGTAAAGAATATCCCACATTCTCCCTTAGGGGGCGCTACAGGCCATGCCCAAAATTCCCATTTTTTGGTCAAAAATGTTCTAATTTGGTATATTGACACTACAGGCCAACAGGAATCCACAAACAAAGAATGGCCCACATTCACCCTTAGGGGGCGCTACAGGCCATGCCCAAAATTCCCATTTTCTGGTCAAAAATGTTCTAATTTGGTATGTTGATACTACAGGCCAACAGGAATCCACAAACAAAGAATGGCCCACATTCACCCTTAGGGGGCGCTATAGGCCATGTCCAAAATTCCCATTTTCTGGTCAAAAATGTTCTAATTTGGTATGTTGATACTACAGACCAACAGGAATCCACACACCAAGAATGGCCCACATTCGCCCTTAGGGGGCGCTACAGGCCATGCCCAAAATTCCCATTTTCTGGTCAAAAATGTTCTAATTTGGTATGTTGATACTACAGGCCAACAGGAACCCACAAACCAAGAATTGCCCATATTCGCCATTAGGGGGCGCTACAGGCTATGCCTTAATGTCCTATTTTCTGGTCAAACATTTTCAAATTTGGTACATTGATACTACAGGCCAACAGGAACCCACAAACCAAGATTGGCCCACATTCACCCATAGGGGGCCCTATAGGCCATGTCCAAAATTCCCATTTTCTCTTCAAAAATGTTCTAATTTGGTACATTGATACTGCACGCCAACAGGAACCCACAAACCAAGAATTGCCCATATTCGTCATTAGAGGGCGCTACAGGCTATGCCTTAAAGTCCTATTTTTTGGTCAAACATGTTCAAATTTGGTACATTGATACTACAGGCCAACGGGAACCCACAAATCAAGAATGGCTGACATTCACCCTTAGGGGGCGCTATAGGCCATGTCCAAAATTCCCATTTTCAGGTCAAAAATGTTCTAATTTGGTACATTGATACTGCACGCCAACAGGAACCCACAAACCAAGAATTGATCATATTCGTGATTAGGGGGCGCTACAGGCTATGCCTTAAAGTCCTATTTTTGGTCAAACATTTTCAAATTTGGTACATTGATACTACATGCCAACAGGAACCCACAAACCAAGAATTGCCCGTATTCTCCATTAGGGGGCGCTACAGGCTATGCCCCAATGTCCCACATTCAAAGTGATGGCATTTCCACCCCATTTTTTCAGTTCTTCTGAAACTTAATGTACATACCTCATTTCTCATTGTAAACAAAAAAGCCTCCAGGATCCATAAGGTCCGGCATCATGGATTTTCCTGTACACTGAAAATGTTTAGTTTAGGATTCAGACAGAAAGACACGTTTTTTGGATTTCTTCATTGGGAGGGTTTAACCCCAACCCACTACTGACCAATTTTAAATGATTTGCCATTTTGAGGAGGAATCGCATTGCTGCTTGCAGCTATATTTATTATTATTATTAGATTCCTCCGATAGGAGGGAATCTATTGTTATTGACAGTTTTATTATTATTATTATTATTAGATTCCTCCGATAGGAGGGAATATATTGTTATTGACAGTTTTATTATTATTATTATTATTATTATTATTATTATTATTCTCCTTGAGCCCCAATATCTCAAAAAGTCACTGGTCAAAAATTTTCTAAATTGGCACATTGATACTCCATGCCAACGGGTACCCCCAAACCAAGAATGGCCCACATTCGCCCATAGGTGGCACTACAGGCCACGCCCCAAAAAAATATTTTCAAAGTCATGGCATTTCCAAGCCATTTGTCCAATTATTCTCAAACCTGGTGTACATGCCTCATTTCTCATGGGGAACAAAAAAGCCTCAAGGACCCATAACTTCTGCCCTATTGGATTTTCCTGTACAGTGAAAATTTGCCAAAACCTACAAAACTCTTCTTCTCCTGAACCGTAGCTCCAATATACTTGAAATTTGGTACGCATGTGTAGAATTGATGTCTTTGAAAACTTTACTTAGCAAAAATGAATACGATATAAAATGGCTGAAAGGGGCGTGTTTATGTAAATGTCCACATTTAATCAATATATATGTCAATATATCAAATGTAATTTTGACCCAGGGTTTTTCAAACCTAACATTCTTCAAGATAACATCCCTTTGAAGTACTGTGCAAAGAATTGCCCACATTCGCCCTTAGCGGTTCGCTACAGGCCACGCCCAAATGTCACATTTTCAAAATGCTGGCATTTTCACCACAATTTTCGAAATATTCTAAAACTTGGTATACTTGCCTCATTTCTCATTGGGAACAAAAAAGCCTCAAGGACCCATAAGGTACGATTAAAAATGGCTGAAAGGGGCGTGTTTATGTAAATGTCCACATTTAATCAATATATAAGTCAATAAATCAAATGTAATTTTGACTGAGGGATTTTAAACCTGACATGCTTCAAGATAACATCCCTTTGAAGTACTGTGCAAAGAATTGCCGACATTCGCCCTTAGCGGTTCGCTACAGGCCACGCCCAAATGTCACATTTTCAAAATGATGGCACTTTCACCCCAATTTTCCAAATATTCTAAAACTTGGTATACTTGCCTCATTTCTCATTGGGAACAAAAAAGCCTCAAGGACCCATAACTTCTGCCCTAATGGATTGTCCTGTACAGTGAAAATTTGCCAAAACCTACAAAAGTCTTCTTCTCTTGAACCGTAGATCCAATTGACTTGACATTTGGTACCCATGTGTAGAATTGATGTCTTTCAATTTGTTACTTAGCAAAAATGAATACAATACAAAATGGCTGAAAGGTGCGTGTTTATGTAAATGACCACATTGCCTCAATATATTAGTGTCAATAAACCAAATGTAAATTTGATTGATGGTTTTTCAAACCTAACATGCTTCAAGATGACATAACTATGTGTGCTTGAGAAAGCCAACATATTGTTATGTTACATACATTTATTATTATTATTATTATTAATACTATTTTACTTACTAAAATTTCAACAACCTCACCTCTAAGAGCTTTAATGCTATAAGTACCCAACTTGCCACAGACCTGGGGACTGTTCTGAAGTTTGCTGCTATGTCTTTTTTTACCTGATGCGACTTAAGCTTTTTATATAAATGACGATCAAAAATGTAAAAAATCCCATTGATTTACAATGGCTGAGCAGAAATGCCCCCTCTACTGGATCAATACGGTCTACAAGTAAAATCCCATTCACTTACATTGGCTGAGCAAAGAGGCTCCCTCTGCTGGTGTAACTCTGTCTACCAAATGCACTTTTACTGGAGAAATCTCTCTAATGGAGCAATTCTGTCTACTAGTGGGTGGAGCTCCCGACTTTCTCAGCCAGAAGAATTTTGCCTGCGTTTGCACAAAGGTATGTCAATTGTGTGTGTTTAATGCTTGACATTTGGAACATTCACGCGATTTTATACTATTCATCTCAACAAATGGTAAAACAACTCATATAAATGTTTTCGAGCAGTTTGTGTGAAACAGCGATAATCGTCGCGTCTAACGCACGAGCCCCGATGAGAGTTACTGCACAAGGTCAGTGAGATGTATTTTACTGCTTCCCAGTTTGAATATTCAAGCGATTTTACACTATTCAACTCAACAAATGGCAAAACAACTCAAATAAATCTTTGTGAGCAGTTTTGTGTGAAACCGCGAGATGCGTCGCGTCTAACGCACGAGCCCCGATGAGAGTTACTGCACAAATAAGGTCAGTGAGATGTGTTTTACGACTTTCCAGTTTGAATATTCAAGCGATTTTACACTATTCAACTCAACAAATGGCATACAACTCAAATAAATCTTTGCGAGGAGTTTGAAATCGGGAATCATTATTGAATTCTGGCATTATTACGGGGGTCAACAATGGCGCTGTAATGTCCTTTCAGATGCATTGTTCTAAACAGCGGAAAAAACTTAAACAAAATACTGCGTCATTATTGCCCATTCAGATACATGGAAGAGATCATTACAAACTGTAAAAGGTCTACTTTTATTTGTGTACACTTACAATAACAACAAAACCTTGAGCTTTTGTAAAATAACGAAAATAAACAGGGTAAACCGAATCTGTCTTTGCGATAATCTGTCTGATACACGTCAGAAAAATCAAGTGAAACTCCGCGAACACTTATCACACAAACATGAAACATATGTCTAAAGAAAGAAGGGATGGACGGATCGATCCTAAAGTATCAATACTTCCGAGAATGATGTTTCATCTGCGTGTTCTCTGACAGCACGCGATAGTGACGCGATCTCATTTTTACTCGCGTCTTCAATGCGAGCAATGTTTGTCTGTTGTATGTGTTTTTAACACTTTTCTGTTTGAACTTTCAAGCGATTTTACACCATTCAACTCAACAAATGGCAAAACAACTCAAATAAATATATGTGTGAAACAGCGAGCAGCGTCACGTCTAACTCACGAGCCCCGATGAGAGATCGCATTCGCTTCTTCTTGCGTTTGAACGGACAATTTCTTACAACAAAATGTCAAATTACATGATATATTGTGGAGTCTGTTTTGTCTCAAGTGAACATAAACAGTTGATGAAGAAATCGCGAATCTAAATCTAGTATCAACACTTCCGAGAATGATTATCAGCGTTGTGTCTGACAGCGCGAGGCGATCTCATTTTTACTCGCATCTTCATGGAGGTTTGTCGGTTGTATGTAGTTTCACAATCTCAATCAATTAATCTCTGAAATGAATACAGATGTAACAGCACGAAAATAATGAGACTTCACAGTTCTCAAAAGATTAAACTCAATGAAACAAGCCGCACAGACTGTGCCTTGAATGAAATGCGTTTAAAATCCTCTTAAAGAGACAGTAACAATTTTCCAAGTAAATAAAAAGTAGGCCTACAAATGGTTTTTACCCCAAAAATAAATTTCTCTCATCGTATACTCACCCTCATTCCATCCCAGATGTGTATTATTTCCTTTCTTCTGGTGAACACAAATTAAGCTTTTTAGAAGATTATCTCAACCCTGTTGGACCTTTCAATGACTTGAATGGTGATCAGAACTCAGAAGCTACAAAAATCACATAAATGCAGCATAAAAGTAATCCATACCACTCCAGTGGTTTAATCCATGCCTTCAGAAGTGATATTATAGGTGTGGGTTAGAAACAGACCTATATATATATATATATATATATATATATATAGGTCTATGTATATACTTCAAGATGACATCACTCTGAAGTACTGCGTAAAGAATATCCCACATTCTCCCTTAGGGGGCGCTACAGGCCAAGCCCAAAATTCCCATTTTCTGGTCAAAAATGTTCTAATTTTGTATATTGATACTACAGACCGACAGGAATCCACAAACCAAGAATGGCCCACATTCGCCCTTAGGGGGCGCTACAGGCCACGCCCTAAATTCCCATTTGCTGGTCAAAAATATTCTAATTTGGTACATTGATACTACAGGCCAACAGGAACCCACAAACAAAGAATTGCCCATATTCGCCATTAGGGGGCGCTACAGGCTATGCCCAAAATTCCCATTTTATGGTCAAAAATGTTCTAATTTGGTATATTGACACTACAGGCCAACAGAAATCCACAAACCAAGAATGTCTCACATTCGCCCTTAGGGGGCGCTAAAGGCCATTCCCAAATTGCTATTTTTTTTTGTCAAAAACTTTCAAATTTGGTACATTGATACTACAGGCCAACAGGAACTCACAAACCAAGATTGGCCCACATTCACCCTTAGGGGGCGCTATAGGCCATGTCAAAAATTCCAATTTTCTGGTCAAAAATGTTGTAATGTGGTACATTGATACTGCATGCCAACAGGAACCCACAAACCAAGAATTGCCCATATTCGTCATTAGGGGGCGCTACAGGCTATGCCTTAAAGTCCTATTTTTTGGTCAAACATTTTCAAATTTGGTACATTGATACTACAGGCGAACGGGAACCCACAAACCAAGAATGGCCGACATTCACCCTTAGGGGGCGATATAGGCCATGTCCAAAATTCCCATTTTCTGGTCAATAATGTTCTAATTTGGTACATTGATACTACAGGCCAACAGGAACTCACAAACCAAGAATTGCCCGTATTCACCATTAGGGGGCGCTACAGGCTATGCCCCAATGTCCCACATTCAAAGTGATGGCATTTCCACCCCATTTTTTCAGTTCTTCTGAAACTTAATGTACATAACTCATTTCTCATTGTAAACAAAAAAGCCTCCAGGATCCATAAGATCCCGGCATCATGGATTTTCCTGTACACTGAAAATGTTTAGTTTAGGATTCAGACAGAAAGACACGTTTTTTTGAATTTCTTCATTGGGAGAGTTTAACCCCAACCCTCTACTGAACAATTTTAAATGATTTGCCATTTTGAGGAGGAATCGCATTGCTGCTTGCAGCTATATTTATTATTATTATTCTCCTTGAGTCCCAATATCTCAAAAAGTCACTGGTCAAAAATTTTCTAAATTGGCACATTGATACTCCATGCCAACGGGTACCCCCAAACCAAGAATGGCCCACATTCGCCCATAGGTGGCGCTACAGGCCACACCCCAAAAAAATATTTTCAAAGTCATGGCATTTCCAAGCCATTTGTCCAATTATTCTCAAACCTGGTGTACATGCCTCATTTCTCATGGGGAACAAAAAAGCCTCAAGGACCCATAACTTCTGCCCTAATGGATTTTCTTGTACAGTGAAAATTTGCCAAAACCTACAAAACTCTACTTCTCCTGAACCGTAGCTCCAATATACTTGAAATTTGGTACGCATGTGTAGAATTGATGTCTTTGAAAACTTTACTTAGCAAAAATGAATACGATATAAAATGGCTGAAAGGGGCGTGTTTATGTAAATGTCCACATTTAATCAATATATATGTCAATATATCAAATGTAATTTTGACCCAGGGTTTTTCAAACCTAACATTCTTCAAGATAACATCCCTTTGAAGTACTGTGCAAAGAATTGCCCACATTCGCCCTTAGCGGTTCGCTACAGGCCACGCCCAAATGTCACATTTTCAAAATGATGGCATTTTCACCACAATTTTCGAAATATTCTAAAACTTGGTATACTTGCCTCATTTCTCATTGGGAACAAAAAAGCCTCAAGGACCCATAAGGTACGATTAAAAATGGCTGAAAGGGGCGTGTTTATGTAAATGTCCACATTTAATCAATATATATGTCAATAAATCAAATGTAATTTTGACTGAGGGATTTTAAACCTGACATGCTTCAAGATAACATCCCTTTGAAGTACTGTGCAAAGAATTGCCGACATTCGCCCTTAGCGGTTCGCTACAGGCCACACCCAAATGTCACATTTTCAAAATGATGGCACTTTCACCCCAATTTTCCAAATATTCTAAAACTTGGTATACTTGCCTCATTTCTCATTGGGAACAAAAAAGCCTCAAGGACCCATAACTTCTGCCCTAATGGATTGTCCTGTACAGTGAAAATTTGCCAAAACCTACAAAAGTCTTCTTCTCTTGAACCGTAGATCCAATTGACTTGACATTTGGTACCCATGTGTAGAATTGATGTCTTTCAATTTGTTACTTAGCAAAAATGAATACAATACAAAATGGCTGAAAGGTGCGTGTTTATGTAAATGACCACACTGCCTCAACATATTAGTGTCAATAAACCAAATGTAATTTTGATTGATGGTTTTTCAAACCTAACATGCTTCAAGATGACATAACTATGTGTGCTTGAGAAAGCCAACATATTGTTATGTTACATACATTTATTAATATTATTATTATTAATACTATTTTACTTACTAAAATTTCAACAACCTTACCTCCAAGAGCTTTAATGCTATAAGTACCGAACTTGCCACAGACCTGGGGACTGTTCTGAAGTTTGCTGGCATGTCTTTTTTTACCTGATGCGACTTAAGCTTTTTATATAAATGACGATCAAAAATGTAAAAAAATCCCATTGATTTACAATGGCTGAGCAAAATTGCCCCCTCTAATGGATTAATACGGTCTACAAGTAAAATCCTATTCACTTACATTGGCTGAGCAAAGAGGCTCCCTCTGCTGGAGTAACTCTGTCTACCAAATGCACTTTTACTGGAGAAATCTCTCTAATGGAGCAATTCTGTCTACTAGTGGGTGGAGCTCCCGACTTTCTAAGTCAGAAGAATTTTGCCTGCGTTTGCACAAAGGTATGTCAATTGTGTGTGTTTAATGCTTGACATTTGGAACATTCACGCGATTTTATACTATTCATCTCAACAAATGGTAAAACAACTCATATAAATGTTTGTGAGCAGTTTGTGTGAAACAGCGATAAGCGTCGCGTCTAACGCACGAGCCCCGATGAGAGTTACTGCACAAAGGTCAGTGAGATGTTTTTCTGCTTCCCAGTTTGAATATTCAAGCGATTTTACACTATTCAACTCAACAAATGGCGTTACAACTCAAATAAATCTTTTCGAGCAGTTTGAAATCGGGAATCATTATTGAATTCTGGCATTATTACGGGGGTCAACAATGGCGCTGTGACGTCCTTTTTGATGTATTTCTCTATACAGCGGAAAAAACTTAAACAAAATACTGCGTCATTTTTGCCAATTCAGATACATGGAAGAGATCATTACAAACTATAAAAGGTCTACTTTTATTTGTGTACACTTACAATAACAACAAATCCTTGAGCTTTTGTAAAATAACGAAAATAAACCGAGTTCGCCGAATCTGTCTTAGCGATCATCTGTCTGATACACGTCAGAAAAATCAAGTGAAACTCCGCGAACACTTATTACACAAACATGAAACATATGTCTAAAGAAAGAAGGGATGGACGGATCGATCCTAAAGTATCAATACTTCCGAGAATGATGTTTCATCTGCGTGTTCTCTGACAGCACGCGATAGTGACGCGATCTCATTTTTACTCGCATCTTCAATGCGAGCAATGTTTGTCTGTTGTATGTGTTTTTAACACTTTCCTGTTTGAACTTTCAAGCTATTTTACACCATTCAACTCAACAAATGGCAAAACAACTCAAATAAATATTTGTGTGAAACAGCGAGCAGCGTCTCGTCTAACTCACGAGCCCCGATGAGAGATCGCATTCGCTTCTTCTTGCGTTTGAAAGGACAATTTCATACAACAAAATGTCAAAATACATGTCTGTTTTGTCTCAAGTGAACATAAACAGTTGATGAAGAAATCGCGAATCTAAATCTAGTATCAACACTTCCGAGAATGATTATCAGCGTTGTGTCTGACAGCGCGAGGCGATCTTATTTTTACTCGCATCTTCACGGAGGTTTGTCGGTTGTATGTGTTTGCTTGAATGTATTTGAACATTCACGCGATTTTACACCATTCACGCAGTCTGTATTTTATCATCTCACACCCAAACAAATGAGGGTGTGAGAGAAGAAACTGATGTTGCTCAGCTTCACTTGACAGCGTTGGAATGATCACGGAAGATCCATCGAGAACAGATGAACTATTAACAGCAGAATTAGTCCTTCAGGTTCTTCATGATTACAAGTATCACAATCTCAATCAATTAATCTCTGAAATGAATACAGATGAAACAGCACGAAAATAATGAGACTTCACAGTTCTCGAAAGATTAAACTCAATGAAACAAGCTGCACAGACTGTGCATTGAATGAAATGCGTTTAAAATCCTCTTAAAGAGACAGTAACAATTTTCCAAGTAAATAAAAAGTACAAATGGTTTTTACCCCAAAAATAAATTTCTCTCATCGTATACTCACCCTCATTCCATCCCAGATGTGTATTATTTCCTTTCTTCTGGTGAACACAAATGAAGCTTTTTAGAAGATTATCTCAACCCTGTTGGACCTTTCAATGACTTGAATGGTGATCAGAACTCAGAAGCTACAAAAATCACATAAATGCAGCATAAAAGTAATCCATACCACTCCAGTGGTTTAATCCATGCCTTCAGAAGTGATATTATAGGTGTGGGTTAGAAACAGACCTATATATATATACTTCAAGATGACATCACTCTGAAGTACTGCGTAAAGAATATCCCACATTCGCCCTTAGGGGGCGCTACAGGCCACGCCCTAAATTCCCATTTGCTGGTCAAAAATGTTCTAATTTGGTAGATTGATACTACAGGCCAACAGGAACACACAAACCAAGAATTGCCCATATTCGCCATTAGGGGGCGCTACAGGCTATGCCCAAAATTCCCATTTTATGGTCAAAAATGTTCTAATTTGGTATATTGACATTACAGGCCAACAGAAATCCACAAACCAAGAATGTCTCACATTCGCCCTTAGGGTGCGCTAAAGGCCATTCCCAAATTGCAAATTTTTTGTCAAAAACTTTCTAATTTGGTACATTGATACTACAGACCAACAGGAATCCACAAACCAAGAATGGCCCACATTCGCCCTTAGGGGGCGCTACAGGCCACGCCCTAAATTCCCATTTGCTGGTCAAAAATGTTCTAATTTGGTACATTGATACTACAGGCCAACAGGAACCCACAAACCAAGCATTGCCCATATTCGCTATTAGGGGGCGCTACAGGCTATGCCCAAAATTCCCATTTTATGGTCAAAAATGTTCTAATTTGGTATATTGACACTACAGGCCAACAGAAATCAACAAACCAAGAATGTCTCACATTCGCCCTTAGGGGGTGCGAAAGGCCATTCCCAAATTGCACATTTTTTTGTCAAATACTTTCTAATTTGGTACATTGATACTACAGGCCAACAGGAACCTACAAACCAAGAATGGCTCACATTCGCCCTTAGGGGGCGCTACAGGCCATGCCCAAATGTCATTTTTTCAAAGTGATTGTATTTCCACCCCATTTATTTAGTTTTTCTGAAACCTGGTGAACATACCTCATTTCTCATTGTAAACAAAAAACCCTCCAGGATCCATAAGGTCCGGCATGATGGATTTTCCTGTACACTGAAAATGTTTAGTTTAGGATTCAGACAGAAAGACATGTTTTTTGGATTTTTTCATTGGGAGGGTTTAACCCCAACCCTCTATTGATCAATTTTAAATGATTTGCCATTTTGAGGAGGAATCGCATTGCTGCTTGCAGCTATATTTATTATTATTATTATTCTCCTTGAGCCCCAATATCTCAAAAAGTCACCGGTCAAAAATTTTCTAAATTGGCATATTGATACTCCATGCCAACGGGTACCCCCAAACCAAGAATGGCCCACATTCACCCATAGGTGGCGCTACAGGCCACGCCCCAAAAAATATTTTCAAAGTCATGGCATTTCCAAGCCATTTGTCCAATTATTCTCAAACCTGGTGTACATGCCTCATTTCTCATGGGGAACAAAAAAGCCTCAAGGACCCATAACTTCCGCCATAATGGATTTTCCTGTACAGTGAAAATTTGCCAAAACCTACAAAACTCTTCTTCTCCTGAACCGTAGCTCCAATTGACTTGAAAGTTGGTACACATGTGTAGAATTGATGTCTTTGAAAACATTACTTAGCAAAAATGAATACGATATAAAATGGCTGAAAGGGGCGTGTTTATGTAAATGTCCACATTTAATCAATATATATGTCAATATATCAAATGTAATTTTGACTGAGGGTTTTTCAAACCTGACATGCTTCAAGATAACATCCCTTTGAAGTACTGTGCAAAGAATTGCCCACATTCGCCCTTAGCGGTTCGCTACAGGCCACTCCCAAATGTCACATTTTCAAAATGATGGCATTTTCCAAACATTCTAAAACTTGGTATACTTGCCTCATTTCTCATTGGGAACAAAAAAGCCTCAAGGACCCATAAGGTTCTGCGTGATGGATTGTCCTGTACTGTGAAAATTTGGGGAAACATTCAAAACTCTTCTTCTCTTGAACCGTAGATCCAATTGACTTGACATTTGGTACCCATGTGTAGAATTGATGTCTTTCAATTTGTTACTTAGCAAAAATGAATACAATACAAAATGGCTGAAAGGTGCGTGTTTATGTAAATGACCACATTGCCTCAATATATTAGTGTCAATAAACCAAATGTAATTTTGATTGATGGTTTTTCAAACCTAACATGCTTCAAGATGACATAACTATGTGTGCTTGAGAAAGCCAACATATTGTTATGTTACATACATTTATTAATATTATTATTATTAATACTATTTTACTTACTAAAATTTCAACAACCTTACCTCCAAGAGCTAATAGAACTTATAGCTAATGCTATAAGTACACAACTTGCCACAGACCTGGGGACTGTTCTGAAGTTTGCTGGCATGTCTTTTTTTACCTGATGCGACTTAAGCTTTTTATATAAATGACGATCAAAAATGTAAAAAAAATCCCATTGATTTACAATGGCTGAGCAAAATTGCCCCCTCTACTGGATTAATACGGTCTACAAGTAAAATCCCATTCACTTACATTGGCTGAGCAAAGAGGCTCCCTCTGCTGGTGTAACTCTGTCTACCAAAAGCACTTTTACTGGAGAAATCTCTCTAATGGAGCAATTCTGTCTACTAGTGGGTGGAGCTCCAAGCCAGATGGATTTAGCCTGTGTCTGCACAAAGGTGTCAATTGTGTGTTTAATGCTTGACATTTGGAACATTCACGCGATTTTATGCTATTCATCTCAACAAATGGCAAAACATCTCAAATACATGTTTGTGAGCAGTTTTGTGTGAAACAGATGCGTCGCGTCTAACGCACGAGCCCCGTTGAGAATTACCGCACAAAGGTCAGTGAGATGTGTTTTACTGCTTCCCAGTTTGAATATTCAAGCGATTTTACACTATTCAACTCAACAAATGACAAAACAACTCGAATAAATCTTTTCGAGCAGTTTGAAATCAGGAATATTGAATTCTGGCATTATTACGGGGGTCAACACTGGCGCTGTGAAGCCCTTTAATTAGATGCATTTTTCTAAACAGCGGAAAAAACTTAAACAAAATACTGCGTCATTTTTGCCAATTCAGATACATGGAAGAGATCATTACAAACTATAAAAGGTCTACTTTTATTTGTGTACACTTAAAATAACAACAAAACCTTAAGCTTTTGTAAAATAACGAAAATAAACCGGGTGCGCCGAATCTGTCTTAGCGGTCTGATACACGTCAGAAAAATCAAGTGAAACTCCGCGAACACTTTTCTTCAATGAACACATCTTCAATGCGAGCAATGTTTGTCTGTTGTATGTGTTTTTAACACTTTCCTGTTTGAACTTTCAAGCGATTTTACACCATTCAACTCAACAAATTGCAAAACTGTTTATGTGAAACAGCGAGCAGCGTCACGTCTAACTCACGAGCCCCGATGAGAGCTCGCATTCGCTTCTTTTTGCGTTTGAACGGACAATTTCATACAACAAAATGTCAAAATACATGATATATTGTGGAGTCTGTTTTGTCTCAAGTGAACATAAACAGTTGATGAAGAAATCGGGAATCTAAATCTAGTATCAACACTTCCGAGATTGATTATCAGCGTTGTGACTTACAGCACGCGCTCCGTGAGGCGATCTCATTTTTACTCGCATCTTCACGAAGGTTTGTCTGTTCTATGTGTTTTTAACACTTTCCTGTTTGAACATTCACGCAATAAATAATGAGACTTCACAGTTCTCAAAAGATTAAACTCAATGAAACAAACTGTGCCTTGAATGCATGCGATAACCATCTCTTAAAGAGACAGAAACAATTGAGCTTTCGTCCTGAACATTGACATTCCAAGTAAATAAAAAGGTCAAATGGTATTTACCCCCAAAATAAATTTCTCTCATCATTTACTTACCCTCATTCCATCCCAGATGTGTATTATTTTCTTTCTTCTGGTGAACACAAATTAAGCTTTTTAGAAGAATATCTCAACACTGTTGGACCTTTCAATGCACTTGAATGGTGATCAGAACTCAGAAGCTACAAAAATCACATAAATGCAGCATAAAAGTAATCCATGCCACTCCAGAGGTTTAATCCATGCCTTCAGAAGTGATATTATAAGCGTGGGTTAGAAACAGACCAATATATATATATATATATATATATATATATATATATATATATATATATATATATATATATATAAAAAAACAGAAAAAGAACTCTTAAGAGAGAAGTGCGCTTCTGAAAGTCAAAGTAGCGATTTATAGTTAAAAAATGACTAAATTAATGATCTGTTTCTCACCACTTCTCATTTACTTACAACAGAGCTGAGATATTCTTCTAAACATCTTCATTCAATTTCAGCAGAAGAAAGTCATACACATCTGGGACTGCATGAGGGTGAGGAAATGATCAAATATCCCTTTAACATTCACTTATTTTTACAAAGCATGCAATGAAGTCTTAGGACAAAATGAAAATCTTAGTGAATGGCATATGTGGTATAATGACATGGAGAGCTTAAATAATTTTCAATTTATTGCATTTATTTAATATTTTTGCTGTGATCTTGTTTTATTGTTATCATCAAGTTCCAGTCTTGGTTCAAGGTTCGGTCTTTCTCAAGCCAACATCAAAGTTTGTCTTGACTTTTTTTTCTAGTTCTGAAGTACTATACAAAGAATGGCTCACATTCGCCCATAGTCGCTACAGGCCATGCCCAAAATTAACATATACTGGTCAAAAATGTTCTAATTTGGTATATTGATACTACAGGCCGACAGGAATCCACAAACCAAGAATGGCCCACATTCGCCCTTAGGGGGCGCTACATTTCCGCCCAAAATTCCCATTTTCTGGTCAAAAATTTTCTAATTTGGTATATTGATACTACAGGCCAACAGGAACCCACAAACCAAGAATGGCCCACATTCACCCTTAGGGGGCGCTATAGGCCATGTACAAAATTCTCATTTTCTGTTCCAAAATTTACTAATTTGGTACATTGATACTACAGGCCAACAGTAACACTCAAACCAAGAATGGTCCACATTCACCCTTAGGGGGCGCATCAGACCATGCCCAAATGTCATTTTTCAAAGTTATTGTATTTTCACCCCATTTATTTAGTTCTTCTGAAACCTGGTGAACATACCTCATTTCTCATTATAAACAAAAAACCCTCCAGGATCCATAAGGTCCGGCATGATGGATTTTCCTGTACACTGAAAATGTTTAGTTTAAGATTCAGACAGAAAGACATGTTTTTTGAATTCCTTCAATGGGAGGGTTTAACCCCAACCCTCTACTGATCAATTTTAAATTATTTGCCATTTTGAGGAGGAATCGCATTGCTGCTTGCAGCTATATTTATTATTATTATTATTCTCCTTGAGCCCCAATATCTCAAAAAGTCACTGGTCAAAAATTTTCTAAATTGGCACATTGATACTCCATGCGAACGGGTACCCCCAAACCAACAATGGAAAACATTCACCCATAGGTGGCGCTACAGGCCACACCCCAAAAAAATATTTTCAAAGTCATGGCCTTTCCAAGCCATTTGTCCAGTTATTCTCAAACCTGGTGTACATGCCTCATTTCTCATGGGTAACAAAAAAGCCTCAAGGACCCATAACTTCCGCCATGATGGATTTTCCTGTACAGTGAAAATTTGCCAAAACATACAAAACTCTTCTTCTCCTGAATCGTAGCTCCAATTGACTTGAAATTTGGTACGCGTGTGTAGAATTGATGTTTTTGAAAACGTTACTTAGCAAAAACGAATACGATATAAAATGGCTGAAAGGGGCGTGTTTATGTAAATGTCCACATTTAATCAATATATATGTCAATATATCAAATGTAATTTTGACTGAGGGTTTTTCAAACCTAACATTCTTCAAGATAACATCCCTTTGAAGTACTGTGCAAAGAATTGCCCACATTCGCCCTTAGCGGTTCGCTACAGGCCACGCCCAAATGTCACATTTTCAAAATGATGGCATTTTCACCACAATTTTCTAAATATTCTAAAACTTGGTATACTTGCCTCATTTCTCATTGGGAACAAAAAAGCCTCAAGGACCCATAAGGTACGATTAAAAATGGCTGAAAGGGGCGTGTTTATGTAAATGTCCACATTTAATTAATATATATGTCAATAAATCAAATGTAATTTTGACTGAGGGATTTTAAACCTGACATGCTTCAAGATAACATCCCTTTGAAGTACTGTGCAAAGAATTGCCAACATTCGCCCTTAGCGGTTTGCTACAGGCCATGCCCAAATGTCACATTTTCAAAATGATGGCATTTTCACCCCAATTTTCCAAATATTCTAAAACTTGGTATACTTGCCTCATTTCTCATTGGGAACAAAAAAGCCTCAAGGACCCATAAGGTTCTGCGTGATGGATTGTCCTGTACTGTGAAAATTTGGGGAAACATTCAAAACTCTTCTTCTCTTGAACCGTAGATCCAATTGACTTGACATTTGGTACCCATGTGTAGAATTGATGTCTTTCAATTTGTTACTTAGCAAAAATGAATACAATACAAAATGGCTGAAAGGTGCGTGTTTATGTAAATGACCACATTGCCTCAATATATTAGTTTCAATAAAACAAATGTAATTTTGATTGATGGTTTTTCAAACCTAACATGCTTCAAGATGACATAACTATGTGTGCTTGAGAAAGCCAACATATTGTTATGTTACATACATTTATTAATATTATTATTATTAATACTATTTTACATACTAAAATTTCAACAACCTTATCTCCAAGAGCTTTAATGCTATAAGTACCCAACTTGCCACAGACCTGGGGACTGTTCTGAAGTTTGCTGGCATGTCTTTTTTTACCTGATGCGACTTAAGCTTTTTATATAAATGACGATCAAAAATGTAAAAAAATCCCATTGATTTACAATGGCTGAGCAAAATTGCCCCCTCTACTGGATTAATATGGTCTACAAGTAAAATCCCATTCACTTACATTGGCTGAGCAAAGACGCTCCCTCTGCTGGTGTAACTCTGTCTACCAAATGCACTTTTACTGGAGAAATCTCTCTAATGGAGCAATTCTGTCTACTAGTGGGTGGAGCTCCAAGCCAGATGGATTTAGCCTGTGTCTGCACAAAGGTGTCAATTGTGTGTTTAATGCTTGACATTTGGAACATTCACGCGATTTTATGCTATTCATCTCAACAAATGGCAAAACATCTCAAATACATGTTTGTGAGCAGTTTTGTGTGAAACAGATGCGTCGCGTCTAACGCATGAGCCCCGATGAGAATTACCGCACAAAGGTCAGTGAGATGTGTTTTACTGCTTCCCAGTTTGAATATTCAAGCGATTTTACACTATTCAACTCAACAAATGACAAAACAACTCGAATAAATCTTTTCGAGCAGTTTGAAATCAGGAATATTGAATTCTGGCATTATTACGGGGGTCAACACTGGCGCTGTGAAGCCCTTTAATTAGATGCATTTTTCTAAACAGCGGAAAAAACTTAAACAAAATACTGCGTCATTTTTGCCAATTCAGATACATGGAAGAGATCATTACAAACTATATAAAAGGTCTACTTTTATTTGTGTACACTTAAAATAACAACAAAACCTTAAGCTTTTGTAAAATAACGAAAATAAACCGGGTGCGCCGAATCTGTCTTAGCGGTCTGATACACGTCAGAAAAATCAAGTGAAACTCCGCGAACACTTTTCTTCAATGAACACATCTTCAATGCGAGCAATGTTTGTCTGTTGTATGTGTTTTTAACACTTTCCTGTTTGAACTTTCAAGCGATTTTACACCATTCAACTCAACAAATTGCAAAACTGTTTATGTGAAACAGCGAGCAGCGTCACGTCTAACTCACGAGCCCCGATGAGAGCTCGCATTCGCTTCTTCTTGAGTTTGAACGGACAATTTCATACAACAAAATGTCAAAATACATGATATATTGTGGAGTCTGTTTTGTCTCAAGTGAACATAAACAGTTGATGAAGAAATCGGGACTCTAAATCTAGTATCAACACTTCCGAGATTGATTATCAGCGTTGTGTCTTACAGCACGCGCTCCGTGAGGCGATCTCATTTTTACTCGCATCTTCACGAAGGTTTGTCTGTTCTATGTGTTTTTAACACTTTCCTGTTTGAACATTCATGCAATAAATAATGAGACTTCACAGTTCTCAAAAGATTAAACTCAATGAAACAAACTGTGCCTTGAATGCATGCGATAACCATCTCTTAAAGAGACAGAAACAATTGAGCTTTCGTCCTGAACATTGACATTCCAAGTAAATAAAAAGTACAAATGGTATTTACCCCCAAAATAAATTTCTCTCATCATTTACTTACCCTCATTCCATCCCAGATGTGTATTATTTTCTTTCTTCTGGTGAACACAAATTAAGCTTTTTAGAAGAATATCTCAACACTGTTGGACCTTTCAATGCACTTGAATGGTGATCAGAACTCAGAAGCTACAAAAATCACATAAATGCAGCATAAAAGTAATCCATGCCACTCCAGAGGTTTAATCCATGCCTTCAGAAGTGATATTATAAGCGTGGGTTAGAAACAGACCAATATATATATATATATAAAAAAAAACAGAAAAAGAACTCTTAAGAGAGAAGTGCGCTTCTGAAAGTCAAAGTAGCGATTTATAGTTAAAAAATGACTTAATTAATGATCTGTTTCTCACCACTTCTCATTTACTTACAACAGAGCTGAGATATTCTTCTAAACATCTTCATTCAATTTCAGCAGAAGAAAGTCATACACATCTGGGACTGCATGAGGGTGAGGAAATGATCAAATATCCCTTTAACATTCACTTATTTTTACAAAGCATGAAATGAAGTCTTAGGACAAAATGAAAATCTTAGTGAATGGCATATGTGGTATAATGACATGGAGAGCTTAAATAATTTTCAATTTATTGCATTTATTTAATATTTTTGCTGTGATCTTGTTTTATTGTTATCATCAAGTTCCAGTCTTGGTTCAAGGTTCGGTCTTTCTCAAGCCAACATCAAAGTTTGTCTTGACTTTTTTTTCTAGTTCTGAAGTACTATACAAAGAATGGCTCACATTCGCCCATAGTCGCTCGCTACAGGCCATGCCCAAAATTAACATATACTGTTCAAAAATGTTTGACTGGTATAATGTTTGACTGGTATAATTTGGTATATTGATACTACAGGCCAACAGGAACCCACAAACCAAGAATGGCCCACATTCACCCTTAGGGGGCGCTATAGGCCATGTCCAAAATTCTCATTTTCTGTTCCAAAATTTACTAATTTGGTACATTGATACTACAGGCCAACAGTAACACTCAAACCAAGAATGGTCCACATTCACCCTTAGGGGGCGCATCAGACCATGCCCAAATGTCATTTTTCAAAGTTATTGTATTTTCACCCCATTTATTTAGTTCTTCTGAAACCTGGTGAACATACCTCATTTCTCATTATAAACAAAAAACCCTCCAGGATCCATAAGGTCCGGCATGATGGATTTTCCTGTACACTGAAAATGTTTAGTTTAAGATTCAGACAGAAAGACATGTTTTTTGAATTCCTTCAATGGGAGGGTTTAACCCCAACCCTCTACTGATCAATTTTAAATGATTTGCCATTTTGAGGAGGAATCGCATTGCTGCTTGCAGCTATATTTATTATTATTATTCTCCTTGAGCCCCAATATCTCAAAGTCACTGGTCAAAAATTTTCTAAATTGGCACATTGATACTCCATGCCAACGGGTACCCCCAAACCAAGAATGGCCCACATTTGCCCATAGGTGGCGCTACAGGCCACGCCCAAAAAAAATATTTTCAAAATTATGTCATTTCTACGCCATTTGTCCAATTATACTGAAACTTGGTGTACATGCCTCATTTCTCATGGGAAACAAAAAAGCCTCAAGGACACATAACTTCCGCCATGATGGATTTTCCTGTATTGTGAAAATTTGCAAAAACCTACAAAACTCTTCTTTTCCTGAACCGTAGCTCCAATTGACTTGACTTTTGGTACACATGTGTAGAATTGATGTCTTTGAAAACTTTACTTAGGAAAAATGAATTCAATACAAAATGGCTGAAAGGGCCGTGATTATGTGAATGTCCACATTTTATCAATATACATGTGTCAATAAATCAAATGTAATTTTGACTAATGGTTTATCAAACCTAACACGCTTCAAGATGACATCACTCTGAAGTACTGCGTAAAGAATATCCCACATTCTCCCTTAGGGGGCGCTACAGGCCATGCCCAAAATTCCCATTTTCTGGTCAAAAATGTTCTAATTTGGTATATTGATACTACAGGACAACAGGAATCCACAAACAAAGAATGGCCCACATTCGCCCTTAGGGGGCGCTACAGGCCACACCCTAAATTCCCATTTTTTGGTCAAAAATTTTCTAATGTGGTACATTCATACTACAGGCCAACAGGAACCCACAAACCAAGAATTCCCCATATTCGCCATTAGGGGGCGCTACAGATTATGCCTTAAAGTCCTATTTTCTGGTCAAAAATGTTCTAATTTGGTACATTGATACTACAGGCCAACTGGAACCCACAAACCAATAATGGCCCACATTCACCCTTAGGGGGCGCTATAGGCCATGTCAAAAATTCTCATTTTCTGTTCAAAAATTTACTAATTTGGTACATTGATACTACAGGCCAACAGTAACCCTCAAACCAAGAATGGCCCACATTCACCCTTAGGGGCCCATCAGACCATGCCCAAATGTCCCATATTCAAAGTGATGGCATTTCCTCCCCATTTGTCCAATTCTTCTGAAACTTGGTGTACATGACTCATTTCTCATGGGGAACAAAAAGCCTCAAGGCGCCATAGTTTCCACCATGACAGATTTTCCAGTACACTGAAAAATTGGGAAAACCTACAAAAATCTTCTTCTTCTGAACTGTTG
The DNA here is from genome assembly GCA_032164185.1 of Moxostoma hubbsi. Lineage (NCBI taxonomy): Eukaryota > Metazoa > Chordata > Actinopteri > Cypriniformes > Catostomidae > Moxostoma > Moxostoma hubbsi. The sequence continues at coordinate 10,497,139 of JAVLUX010000218.1, read as the reverse complement.
ATCCAATTGACTTGAAATTTGGTACACATGTGTAGAATTGATGTCTTTGAAAATGTTACTTAGCAAAAATGAATACGATAGAAATTGGCTGAAAGGGGCATGTTTATGTAAATGTCCACATTTTATCAATATATGTGTGTCAATAAATCAAATGTAATTTTGACTGATGGGTTTTTCAAACCTAAAATGCTTCAAGATGACATCACTCTGAAGTACTGCGCAAAGAATGGCCCACATTCACCCTTAGGGGGTGCTACAGGCCACTCCCAAATTTCCCATTTTCTTGTCAAAAACTTTCTAATTTGGTACATTGATACTACTGGCCAAGACAAACCCACAAACCAAGAATGGCTCAAATTCGCCCTTAGGGGGCGCTACAGGCCATACCCAAATGTCCTATTTTCAAAGTGATGGCATTTCCACCCCATTTATTCAGTTCTTCTAAATCTTAATGTACATACCTTATTTCTTATTGTAAACAAAAAAAGCCTCCAGGATCCATAAGGTCCGGCATGATGGATTTTCCTGTACACTGAAAATGTTTAGTTTAGGATTCAGACAGAAAGACATGTTTTTTGGATTTTTTTAATTAGGAGGGTTTAACCACAACCCTCTACTGATCAATTTTAAATGATTTGCCATTTTGAGGAGGAATCGCATTGCTGCTTGCAGCTATATTTATTATTATTATTATTATTATTATTATTATAATTCTTCTTCTGCTTGAGCCCCAATATCTCAAAAAGTCACTGGTCAAAAATTTTCTAAATTGGCACATTGATACTCCATGCCAACGGGTACCCCCAAACCAAGAATGGCCCACATTCGCCCATAGGTGGCGCTACAGGCCACGCCTCAAAAAATATTTTCAAAGTCATGGCATTTCCAAGCCATTTGTCCAATTATTCTCAAACCTGGTGTACATGTCTCATTTCTCATGGGGAACAAAAAAGCCTCAAGGACCCATAACTTCCGCCATAATGGATTTTCCTTTACAGTGAAAATTTTTCAAAACCTACAAAACTCTTCTTCTCCTGAACCGTAGCTCCAATTGACTTGAAATTTGGTACACATGTGTAGAATTGATGTCTTTGAAAACTTTACTTAGCAAAAATGAATACGATATAAAATGGCTGAAAGGGGCGTGTTTATGTAAATGTCCACATTTAATCAATATATATGTCAATATATCAAATGTAATTTTGACTGAGTGTTTTTCAAACCTAACATTCTTCAAGGTAACATCCCTTTGAAGTACTGTGCAAAGAATTGCCCACATTCGCCCTTAGCGGTTCGCTACAGGCCACGCCCAAATGTCACATTTTCAAAATGATGGCATTTTCACCACAATTTTCTAAATATTCTAAAACTTGGTATACTTGCCTCATTTCTCATTGGGAACAAAAAAGCCTCAAGGACCCATAAGGTTCTGCGTGATAGATTGTCCTGTACAGTGAAAATTTGGGGAAACATTCAAAACTCTTCTTCTCTTGAACCGTAGATCCAATTGACTTGACATTTGGTACCCATGTGTAGAATTGATGTCTTTCAATTTGTTACTTAGCAAAAATGAATACAATACAAAATGGCTGAAAGGTGCATGTTTGTGTAAATGACCACAATGCCTCAATATATTAGTGTCAATAAGCCAAATGTAATTTTGACTGATGGTTTTTCAAACCTAACATGCTTCAAGATGACATAACTATGTTGGCTTGAGAAAGCCAACATATTGTTATGTTACATACATTTATTATTATTATTATTATTAATACTATTTTTGTATTTTTCTGAGACTAAAATTTCAACAACCTTACTTCCAAGAGCTTTAATGCTATAAGTACCCAACTTGCCACAGACCTGGGGACTGTTCTGAAGTTTGCTGGTATGTCTTTTTTTACCTGATGCGACTTAAGCTTTTTATATAAATGACAATCAAAAATGTAAAAAATCCCATTGATTTACAATGGCTGAGCAAAAATGCCCCCTCTACTGGATTAATATGGTCTACAAGTAAAATCCCATTCACTTACATTGGCTGAGCAAAGAGGCTCCCTCTGCTGGAGTAACTCTGTCTACCAAATGCACTTTTACTGGAGAAATCTCTCTAATGGAGCAATTCTGTCTACTAGTGGGTGGAGTTCCAGACTTAGAATCCAGATGAATTTTGCCTGTGTCTGCACAAAGGTGTCAATTGTGTGTTTAATGCGTGACATTTGGAACATTCACGCGATTTTTTACTATTCATCTCAACAAATGGCAAAACATCTCAAATACATGTTTGTGAGCAGTTTTGTTTGAAACCGCGAGATGTGTCGCGTCTAACTCACGAGTCCCGATGAGAGTTACTGCACAAAGGTCAGTGAGATGTGTTTTACTTCTTCCCAGTTTGAATATTCAAGCGATTTTACACTATTCAACTCAACAAATGGCAAAACAACTCAAATAAATCTTTTCGAGCAGTTTGAAATCGGGAATCATTATTGAATTCTGGCATTATTACGGGGGTCAACGCTGGCGCTGTGATGTCCTTTTAGATGCATTTTTCTAAACAGCGGAAAAAACTTAAACAAAATACTGCGTCATTTTTCCCAATTCAGATACATAGAAGAGATCATTTCAAACTATAAAAGGTCTTCTTTTATTTGTGTACACTTACAATAACAACAAAACCTTGAGCTCAAGGCCTCAAGGACCCATAAGTTTCTGCGTGATGGATTGTCCTGTACAGTGAAAATTTGGGGAAACATTCAAAACTCTTCTTCTCTTGAACCGTAGATCCAATTGACTTGACATTTGGTACCCATGTGTAGAATTGATGTCTTTCAATTTGTTACTTAGCAAAAATGAATACAATACAAAATGGCTGAAAGGTGCATGTTTGTGTAAATGAACACATTGCCTCAATATATTAGTGTCAATAAACTAAATGTAATTTTGACTGATGGTTTTTCAAACCTAACATGCTTCAAGATGACATAACTATCATTATTTAATTCTGGCATTATTATGGGGGTCAACACTGGCGCTGTGATGTCCTTTTAGATGCATTTTTCTAAACAGCGGAAAAAACTTAAACAAAATACTGCGTCATTTTTCCCAATTCAGATACATAGAAGAGATCATTTCAAACTATAAAAGGTCTTCTTTTATTTGTGTACACTTACAATAACAACAAATCCTTGAGCTCTTGTAAAATAACGAAAATAAACCGGGTGCGCCGTCAATGTCTTAGCAATCATCTGTCTGATACACGTCAGAAAAATCAAGTGAAACTCCGCGAATACTTATCACACAAACATGAAACATATATCTAAAAAAGAAGGGATGGGGCCGGATCGATCCTAAAGTATCAATACTTCCGAGAATGATGTTTCATCTGCGTTGTCTCTGACAGCACACGCTCCGTGAGGCGATCTCATTTTTACTCGCATCTTCACGGACGTTTGTCTGTTGTATGTGTTTTTAACACTTTCCTGTTTGAACTTGCAAGCGATTTTACACCATTCAACTCAACAAATGGCAAAACAACTCAAATAAATGTTTTGGCGCAGTTTGTGTTAAACAGCGAGTAGCGTCTAACGCACGCACCCCGATGCGAGATTGCTTTCGGTTCTTTTTGCGTTTGAACGGACAATTTCATACAACAAAACGTCAAACTACATGATATATTGTGGAGTCTGTTTTGTCTCAAGTGAACATAAACAGTTGATGAAGAAATCGGGAATCTAAATCTAGTATCAACACTTCCGAGAATGATTATCAGCGTTGCCTCTGACAATGCTATTAACGAGGCGATCTCATTTTTACTTGCATCTTCATGGAGGTTTGTGTTTGCTTGAATGTATTTGAACATTCACGCGATTTTTACACCATTCACGCAGTCTGTATTTTATCATCTCACAGCCAAACAAATGAGGGTGTGAGAGACGAAACTGATGTTGCTTAGCTTCACTTGACAGCGTTGGAAGGATCATGGAAGATCCATTGAGAACAGATCAACTATACTAATAGCTGAATGTGCTTCAAGCTCGACATCATTACAAGTTTAATACTGACTGCAGTCTCACACTCTCAATCAATTAATCTCTGAAATGAATACAGATGTAACAGTACGAAAATAATGAGACTTCACAGTTCTCAAAAGATTAAACTCAATGAAACAAACTGCACAGATCGTGGTTTTCAGTACTTTTGGGGTTCATAACATTCGTGAAAACTCTTGAAAGTTTGCACACGCATCTGAGTCGCTGGCCATAAGGGCGTGGGAGAGCTACAGTTGGGGGGGGGCATGTTCGGGGGACTATCTACCACATCCCTTTTGAGGTACAGTCACTAAACTTTGTAAACATATAGACCTAATCAAGATGGACAACTTTCGCGCTGACTGTCATAGGCTCTGCCAAAAAGGAAGTTGGCATTTTGGATTGTTTGAAAAAGGCATGCTGAGGAATTTGAAATACTCCTCCCAGGGATTTAATGGTACAGGTACCAAATGTGGGTGACATAATGCCAAGAGACTGACGATGCTAAACTGTGAAGGGATTTTTGATATATCGAACGGTGTTGCAAAATAACGTAAAAAAATTTAATAAGGAAATGTCTCATATCTTCTGTGTGTAGAAAATTAAAAACATCAAAATTGAGCCAAATGTTTGTCCTTGCTGGCTGATCACTTTGATGTGACTAATGTGGGTCACGGTTGTAGCGCCACCAACTGGTGGAAGGAAGTGTGTCACTTTTAACAGACGTTGAAAAATCCCTATTATGTTAGCCTGAATTGCTTTAAAAAATACAGACTAATGTCAAGGCATTGCACATTTTAAATTCTTTATATCTTAAGGGTTTCTTGATATCTTAAATACTGTTGGCATGGCAACGCATTAATTGTCATATTTTGTGGTATTTGGAATAATTTAATTTAAAGTTTAATGTTAATAAACATATTTATTACATTTTATATAAATAAAATATCGTAATCATATCAACTGAAATGTAAAAATACAAGAAAACCTATGTCTAATCCACTGTGTATTAATTCTCTGAGTGGCAATTACAAGAAATGTCCAATAGAGGGCATCCAAACTCCATTGTTGAATGATTCCCAACAGTTCTGAGTCTGAGTCTAGAATGGGCGGGTACTGAGTTCATGAGTTGGTTGAAGACTTTTGCAGTCGAATCCCATAAAAAAATGCAAACAATATGTCCCCACTCAATATATACATCAACTGAGGTGCGGATGCAATCTTTGTTATTGGGCGGATTAGAACCTTTAACCTTTTCCAGCTGGAGCATTCAAATTTGGGAACAATTTTTCCCATGATTCCTGTCTTCGCCATCCAATCACCAATTTTATTTCTGAAATCTTCCTGATACTCATGACAATATAAGCTAAAGGCATATATGATTGGTATAAAGAAATGCAACTGGACGGAGAATCTCACATGCGCGTGCGCATCTCCTTTCCTCCTTGTCTGCCTGTCAGACATGTCAACTTGCATCACACACAAACACACACACATGCAGCGGAGAAAATGTCAGAGATAAGCGAGGTGAGCGGGTCTGACATGAGTGTGTGTGTGAGTTAAAGCAGTGTTTCTCAAGTGGTCTATTCGGACTGGGTCGCGGACAGAAAGGAAAGAACAATGGTTCTCCCATTGAAGGTATTTCGGCGCCGCCCAAGTGATAGACTATTTAGGACTGCCGAGGCAGATTTAATGATAATATCACAAACAGCTAAAGCAGACATGGGCAATTTACCTCCCGTTGGCTGGATCAGACCCTCCACATGGTTTAATGTGGCCCGTGGCTCATTTATTGTAAAAGCATTTTGTTTTCGTTGGATATTTCAGTTAACTTGCATTGGGGCCTAACGTGTCTCCACAAGCATTTTCCATGCTCAGGGTTGCCAGATACGAGACTTATTTTGTGCAATCTGGCAACCATGCACACATGTGCACTTTTCTGTCTCTCGCTTTCCCCTTTGAACAAACTTAGCGATCTATAGAGAGACGTAGCAACGGGGTAGGCAAACCAGGCAATTGCCTTGGGCCCCGAGATGGAAGGGGCCCCCTCAAGGACGGCTGGTTACATTGAACCACAGCAATTACAACATGGAACCCCCTTAAATTCTTTGATGGTCCAAGACCATGCAATGACATGTCCAGAATCCCCCCCAAAGGGACACCCATGCTACGAGCTTGCTAGTTTCAGAGCAGCAATTAAATGATGTACCATGAATCTAATTTACCCATCTGGGAATATTAAAAGGAAACGAAATCTAGAGGAAGAGAAAAATGAAAAGACAAGACAGTGGTAATTAAGAATCTGTTACATTGAATGAAGTAGTAATGTCATGTGTTTTAATTTGTCATACCACGCATCAGAAAAGTTGATTGACATTTGTCATTTCAATGCTAAAAACAACTTGTTAATCAGTAGACTAGCTTACTCTGTCTAAACTAGGGTTTCACGTATACCATGGTATGAAAATATTATTATACCATGTACATTTTCTTATCAAGGGTTTTGAGAAAAAAATGCAAATGCATGTGTGTGTGAGTTAAAGCAGTGTTTCTCAACTGGTGGGTCGCAGGTCTATTTGGACTGGGTCGCGGACAGCAGAGAAAGAACAATGCCATGGTTCTCCCTTTGAAGATATTTCGGCGGTCACCCAAGTGATAGCCTATTTAGGACTGCCAAGGCAGCTTTAATGATAATCTTGTAATCAGCTAAAGGCTTCTCATCTGCACTTTTGCACGAGTGTAACGGAACCAGCTCGCGATCACGATCTGATCTGCTCTTTGATGCACGTGTGCAACAACCAGGCTTCCCTCGATATTTCGGAGAGGAGACCTAAAATCTGATGTGACTAATTTCAATTCTAGTGAGACTTTTCTAGTTTAAAGTGTTACAGAGAAAGTTAAGTTGAACCTCTCAAACAGCCTTGACATGCCAAACAGCACTGAGGAGGTGCACTCAAAAATCATTACACATCATCAACTTTACAAAATTGTTTCATGATTTTACATGAGTAAAAGTAACTGTTATATTTTGACAAACTGTTATAGTTTTTTATGAAATAATTTAAAGGTAGAATCTATTAGACCTCATTTTATATCAGCAGTGGCAGTTGTAGTTAAAGTTTCAAGATGTGTTTCAGCTAGTATTTATTTTTTCTTAAATACATTAATTTATTATTATTATTACTATTATTTAAGACTAGCACACTGACCTAAGCATGTTAACGAGGATTATTTCCTTCTGTGTAATATGTGTATAAATATGTAATATTAGGTAACAAACGGGATAATAATGGGCTCATAAATGTAAATATTCTCTTCGATTTTTAAAAGGGGGAGAGAAAACTTCCTGTCGCTTTTGTTGTTGACATCAGCATAACAAAATAATATCACTTGATGCATGTCCTTGTACTTGAAAACCATGAACAAAACTATGCATACTATAATCTATGGCAGGTCGACACTTGATGTCCAATGTAAAATATGGTCCTGAAGCAAAACCAGTTGAGAAGCACTGAGTTAAAGGTACAGAGAGGAGCAGTCTGGCTGTGCTGTCGCGCATCTACAGTATATGTTAACTGTTAATAATCAAAGGACATTACTTCAAAAGCTCACACAGCTGATGTTATTTTTAATTTAGTAGTTTATTTAACATGTAAACTAACATGCTTTAGTTATATAACATGTTATAGTTACATTATATTTTTTTTATCATGTTTATAATTCTGTTTATTATAATTCTGTTAGGTTTCTTATTTTTTCTATTTAATTTATTATTTTTTTGGACTCAAGATGGCGCCGAGTATGGCTGCTGCGTTGCGAACTCCGATACAGCACTGCAGTTTGTTGTTTGTTTTGTTTACAGTTTTGTGTTTTTTTGTCTTGGATGTTGTCTGCCTTATTGTTTACGACAGACAAATGCTTTTGGACATTGGTTTGGCAATTACACACTGAAAACCGGACTTCAAATTCCTCAAGGCCGACCTGCTGTTTACAAACACGCCAGCGGAGCCCTTTGTCTGGGCTGCCTGGCCGCGGAAACGCAGAAGGAAAATGGGAAAAAGAGCCGGCATTCTCATCAGAGTAAGACGTCGCACAATTCGACCCCCGTTACCCAGTATACTACTTGCAAATGTTCAATCTCTGGACAACAAGCTCTGCGAGCTGAGAACACAGATCTCTTTCCAACGAGAGATGAGAGATTACTGCATTATCTGCCTTACAGAAACCTGGATGTCTGCGGAGATTCCAGACTTGGCCATCGAACCTGCGGGGTTCTCTGTGCACCGAGCGGACAGAGCGAAAGACCTCTCAGGTAAAAGCAGGTGGTGGTGTATGTTTTATGATCAACAAATCATGGTGTGACCAGAGGAACGTACATTTTATCAAGTCTTTCTGCTCTCCTGATCTGGAATATCTCATGCTTCTGTGTCGACCATTCTGGCTACCGAGGGAATTCACAGCGGTCATTATCACTGCTGTGTACATCCCCCCACAAGCCGACACAGACCGGGCACTCAAGGAAATGTATGGGAGCATAAGTGAGCAGGAAACCGCGCACCCTGAGGCCACATTCATTGTTACCTGGGATTTAACAAAACCAATTTCAAAACAATAGCACCAAAATACCACCAACATATCAACTTCAACACACAAGGTGACCGGGTTTTGATCATTGCTATTCTCCTTTCCGGGATGGCTACAAATCCCTCCCCCACCCACCATTTGGCAAATCAGACCACTCTTCCGTTCTGCTTCTGCCCGCTTACAGGCAGAAACTGAAACGGGAAGTACCCACCCTCAGAACGATCCAGTGCTGGTCGGACCAGTCAGACTTTATGCTACAAGACTGTTTTGATCATGCGGACTGGGAGATGTTCTGGTCCACCTCTGATGACGACATCGAGGTTTACGCTGATAGCGTAACGTGTTTCATCAGGAAGTGCATAGAGGACGTTGTGCCAACCAAAACAATACTGATCTACCCCAACCAGAAACCATGGGTTAACAGCGATGTTCGCACGGCACTTAGTGCACGGACCTCCGCTTTTAATTCCGGGAACACGGAGGAGCGTAAACAAGCCAGTTATGCCCTCCGTAACTCTATCAGTGCAGTCAAACGCCAGTACAGGCACAAAATTGAAGGACAGTTCAACACCACTGACACTAGAAGCATGTGGCAGGGAATTAACATCATCACGGATTACAAAGGGAATAAAAACTCTGCCGTGAACACCGCTGCCTCTCTCCCGGATGAGCTTAACACATTTTATGCTCGTTTCGAGGACAATAACAACACCGCCCTCATGGAGAGAGTACTCGCGGCCGACGCTACAGAGGTTGGTTCACTCTCCGTCTCTGTTGCGGATGTAACCCGATCCTTCCGACGGGTGAACATCCATAAAGCCACGGGCCCAGGCGGCATTCCGGGCCACATCATCAGAGCGTGCGCGAACCAACTGGTTGGTGTTTTTATGGACATTTTCAACCTGTCCCTCTCCCTGTCTGTAGTCCCCACATGCTTCAAAATGTCCACCATTGTGCCTGTACCGAAGCAATCAAAAATCACTTGTTTAAATGACTTGCATCCTGTTGCTCTGAGCCCCATCATCAGCAAATGTTTTGAGAGGTTAATCAGAGATCACATCTGCTCTGTGCTGCCCACCTCTTTGGACCACAACAACCGCTCCACTGATGATGCCATTGCATCTACAGTACACACTGCTCTCTCCCACCTAGAAAAAAGGAACACATATGTGAGAATGCTGTTTGTAGAGTACAGCTCAGCATTCAACACCATAGTGCCCTCCAAACTTGATGAGAAACTCCGGGCTCTGGGCTTAAACAGCTCGCTGTGAAGCTGGATCCTGGATTTCCTGTCAGGCAGACGACGTCAGGTGGTTAGAATGGGCAGCAACATCTCCTCATCACTGACCCTCAACACTGGAGCCCCGCAGAGCTGTGTTCTCAGCCCACTCCTGTATTCACTGTACACACATGACTGTGTGGCAACACATAGCTCCAATGCCATCATTAAGTTTGCTGACGATACGACAGTGGTAGGTCTGATCACTGACAATGATGAAACAGCCTACAGAGAGGAGGTGCACACTCTGACACGCTGGTGTCAGGAGCACAACCTCTCCCTCAACATCAGTAAAACCAAGGAGCTTGTAGTGGACTTCAGGAAGAAAGACAAATAACACAGCCCCAACACCATTAATGGAGCACCGGTGGAGAGAGTCAGCAGTTTCAAGTTCCTTGGTGTCCACATTACTGAGGAACTCACATGGTCCGTCCCCACTGAGGCCGTTGTGAAGAAGGCTCACCATCGCCTCTTCTTCCTGAGACGGCTGAGGAAGTTTGGAATGAACCAGCACATCCTCACACGGTTCTACACCAGCACCGTAGAGAGCATCCTGACTGGCTGCATCACCGCCTGGAACGGCAATAGCACCGCCCACAACCACAAAGCCCTGCAAAGGGTGGTGCGAACTGCCAGAAACATCATCGGAGGTGAGCTTCCCTCCCTCCAGGACATATATAACAGGTGGTGTGTGAAAAAAGCTCGGAGGATCATCAGAGACTCCAGCCACCTGAGTCATGGTTTGCTCTCACTGCTTCTATCAGGCAGGCGGTATTGCAGCATAAGGACCCACACCAGCCGGCTACATGACAGCTTCTTCCCCCAAGCAATCAGACTTTTGAACACTTGATCTCTCACGATCAACAATCAGCACTGCACTTTATTAATCTATCATCTCACACTGGACTGTCATAATTATATTCTCCACAATATAACAACTGCATATATATTTTTATATACTCTTATTTTTTATTTTTATTGTATGTGTATTCTATATTGTGTGTATTGTTTACTGTACATTATATAATAGGATTGTGTTGTGTAAGTATATGTACTTTTGATATGTAAATTGTGTTGTGTAAACATGTTGTTTTATTGTAACTGGTATATGTCTCGTCACTGTCATGACTGCTATGTTGCTCGGAACTGCACACAAGAATTTCTTACTGGTGCACTTGTGTACAAGGATCATCATCAATCCTTTATTTAATTCTCGGGAGAACATTAAGGGAAAAACCCTCATGACCCTCATACATGTCATAACAGGATAAACACAGCTGCAGTTAATACAATTATTAAATGGTTGGTTTGATTTTGGTGTACCAATGGCTTTTTATTTATTTATTTTTTAGCTACAGCTGTGTTTACCTTGCTATAATACATGCATCAAAGATCCAACTGATTACTGGCAATTTAGGGGAGGATTGTTCTTTATCTGCTACGTTGCATGGTCACAGATTCATTGACCTTTTGTGCTATGCTTTGATTTGACTTATTAATACATTGTATATCTAGGTTCCCCGTCTGTCGCTCACTTTGACATCGTGTCGAAGAAGCGACACTAGGGGTGTCTCTTGAGCGCCGAATATGCCTCTGATCTATGAAAAAAGGCCAATGACAAGTTGGCAGACAGTATTTGCATACCCTGCCCCCGGACATACGGGTATAAAGGCAGGGAAATACGTCTAGTTCATTCAGAAATTTTTGATGGTCGTGTATGCAGTGAGCTGCGAGTCACACACCTGTTCCTCTTCCTCTGAGCTGATTCTGCTGTTGGATCTACAGCGCACTTCAGCGGCTTTCTACTTCTCTGCACGGCAGTGCAGTTTGCCCCTGGGCGCTTCGACAGTGCAAAACTTAAGAGTTTATTGTTAAAAGAGTGATTTTCTCAGTAAAAGAGTATTTTCCTCTAAAAGAGCAATACACAGTGACGTTGAACGTCCTTTTCAGGACGCATCTTTATAAAGAAGCCCTTCCGCCCTGTGTAGTTTCTGGATGTGGTAGAGTGTTTCCATTTCAGACGGCCACAGGCGTTGTCTCGTGTCTGGGCTGCGATCACACCGAGGCAGCGTTTGTGGATGGTTCATGTTCTCACTTCGAGAACATGACCATGGCAACGTTGCAGTCGCGGCTTTCCTTCAACCGAACAAGGCAAACTGGGAATGGCAGTGGGTACGGTACCGCCGGGTACGCCATCCGACCACCCGCCCCCCAGCACGCTCGTTGACTCCCGTCCTTCCTCACGGCCAGCCTGCCTATCCTCTAGAGCTCGAGGTGGATGAGCTCGCTGCTGCATCAGAGAGCGGTCCGGCGTCTGACACGGAAAACTTGCCTGGGCTGCTGCCTTCGGGCCAGCACGCCCAGGCTGAGGCTGACATGCAGATGTCTGTCATGCTTGCCCGGGCCGCCGCCAGCGAGGGGTTGGACTGGAACCCTCTATCCTCCCCACAGCTGTGACGGCTGGATGACTGGTTCCTGGGGTCTGCGCGCCGCTCAAAGCCACACCCCCCCTGGTTTTTCCCGGAGGTGCATGATGAGCTGACGACTTCATGGAGGGCACCCCTCTCCACTCGTCACAAAGTGCTCATCCGCTCTCACTACCCTCGACGGTGGAGCGGCCCACAGGTACACGGAGATTCCCCAGGTGGACATGGCGGTTGCGATCCACCTATGCCCCGAGAACGGTCACCCTGTGCTCCCCTCCAAGGCCTGTAGACAACGTCATCACTGACTGCCAAAGCCTACAGCACCACCGGACAGGCCACTTCTGCAAGTCCAAACTTAAAGAGCTGCACGTGGGTAGTCCTGATCCTGATGTGCTGCAGGAACTGCGCTCAGCGAACGACCTCACCCTCAGGGCCACGAAGACCACAGCACAGTCACTCGGTCAGGCGATGGCCACACTTGGGTTTCAGGAACGTCATATGTGGCTGAACTTGTTCGTGATGCGTGAGACAGACAAGACATGATTCCTCAATGCCCCTGTCTCCCAGATCGGCCTCTTCGGCGACACCGTCGAGGACTTCGCCCAGCAGTTCTCCGTGGTGAAGAAGCAGACGGAGGCCATTTTACATATCCTGCCCTGCCGCAAACCTGCCGCCACGGGCCATGCCCTGTCTGTTCGCCGAGGGTGTCCTCCTGCGGCGAAGAAACACCCTGTTCTGCCGCAACCCGGGCCCAGCTCTCAGCCCGTGCATCGAGAACCCCGCAGGAAGCACACGCCCCCCATCTCCCGGACCCCCTCAAGGACCCGGAAGGCTCCCAGGTGCGATCGACCCGGGGACCAAGACGTTAGCTCCGGAGCTGGTAAGAAGACCACGCCGTCCCCCGGTGGAGGGCCAGGAGGAAAATCTTTTGTTGAATTAATTTCATTTGCCGTACCCACATTCTCAGTAAAAGAGCTATTTCCTTTGTCTCTAGGTCATCTGGCCCGCAATTGCCCTTCTCACGGTACTCTGCCGCCACACCTCAACAGTCCCCTCCAAGGCCTGTCCCCTCCACGTTGGACGCGGACCCCCCCCCCCCCGCCCTCAGACCCACGACCCCACCGGACCTCCTCCTCAGTCACTAACACACCCCCTGCCGGGTGTGAGGAGGTAGGAAAGTGCTTTGAGTCTTTTCTCAGCACCAGAGCCTCGGGACACACACTCACCTCCCGACGCCATATTACCTTCTCTTCCCCTCCAGGTATGTCAAAGATAATCATCCCCTTAGTGCACCTAGCGTGGAGTTTGGATGCGTGGCTTTCACTTCCCAACCTGTCATGCTGGCTGGCCAGGATCATCTGATTCAGTTACGCAAATCAGTTTGCCAGGCCCCCCCACCTCCTTCGGGGACATACACTTTACCGCAGTACACTGCGAACATGCCAAATCCCTGCCTGTGGAAATCGCGACCCTCTTACTCAAAGACGCGATAGAGCCTGTCCCTCCAACTGAGATGAAGAAGGGTTTCTACAGCCCTTACTTCATCGTACCCAAGAATGGCGGCAGCTTACGACCGATCTTGGACTTGCAAGTTTTCAACCAGGCTTTGCACAAACTCCCATTCAAGAAGCTCACGCAAAAACACATCTTAACTTGCGTTCGGCATCTATATTTGTTCGCAGCGGTAGACCTGAAGGACGTGTACTTCCTTGTCTCAATTCTGCCTCAACACGACCCTTCCTACGGTTCGCGTCGACGGCCAGGCGGATCAGTACAAAGTCCTCCCCTTCAGCATGTCCCTGCCCCCTCGTGTCTTTATGAAAAGCGCGGAGGCAGCCCTTGCCCCGCTCCGAGAAGCCGGCATCCGCATACTTAACTACCTCAATGACTGGCTCATCCTGGCCCACTCCCGAGAGTTGCTATGTGCTCACAGGGACCAGGTGCTCAGGCACCTCAGCCGCCTAGGTCTTCAGGTCAACTGGGAAAAGAGCAAGCTCGCCCCGGATCAGAGCATCTCTTTTCTCGGCATGGAGTTAGACTCAGTCTCAATATCAGCACGCCTCACCAACGAGCATGCGCAGTCAGTGCTGGAATGCCTTGCCGCCTTCAGGCCAGGCACAGCGGTCCTTTAAAATTTTTCAGAGGCTCCTGGGGCATATGGCATCCTCCTCGGCGGTTGCACCACTGGAGTTGATGCATATGAGACCGCTTCAGCACTGGCTCCAGACTCGAGTTCCGAGACGAGCATGGCGCCGCGGCACAAACGGGACAAACACATCTTGATCAGGTCAGACAGCACCACCGTGGTAGCGTACATAAATCGGCAAGGCGGCGTACGCTCCCACCACATATCACAACTCACCCGTCGTCTCCTCCATCCGTCGCCGACTCAAGCCGCTGCACACCACTCACATCCCGGACAACCTCAATGTGGTAACGGATGTGCTGTCACGACAACGCTTGCCCAGTGGAGAGTGGAAGCTTCACCCCCAGTTGGTTCAGCTGATTTGGGAACGGTTCGGCAAGGCTCAGGTAGACCTGTTCGCCTCCCAAGAGAGCTCCCATTGCCCGCTCTGGTATGCCCAAACAGAGGCTCCCCTAGGAGTAGACGCACTGGCACACAGCTGGCCCTCAGGGCTGCGCAAGTACGCATTTCCTCCAGTGAGACTTCTTGCACAGGTGCTGTGCAAGGTCAGAGAGGATGAGGAACAAGTCACCCTAGTGACTCCATACTGGCCCACCCGAGCTTGGTTCTCGGACTTTGTACTCCTCGCGACAGACCCTCCCTGGCAAATTCCCCTGAGAAAGGACCTTCTTCCGCCATTGCTGCCAGTCATTTGACCATTTTGTATTATATTTTTTTTACTATCTATCTATCTATCTGGCTTTCTAGCAATTCATTCATTCATTTTATTGTCTGGCTTACTTAAAGCATTCTGATGGAATAAAAGCTAATATTAACTTAAGAAGAGGCATTTCCTCGTGTTTCTTTTATTGCGGGTACAGTTGTAAGATGTCTGTACGCTGACCACCTTGCATATTTACCTGATTTTATCAAATTTTCCCAAAATATGATCATTTTAATAAGACAGAACAATAATTAAAACAAATTTCATGGTCAGGCAGAAATAATGATATATTCACACTGAAAATGGAGTAAGAAAATTGTGACTATGCGACAGCAGCAATAGTGCACAAGAACACCCACAAAAATACCAACCACCAGTGGAGAGGACAGAATGCAGTCAGGCCAGCCTCCACTTGGAAATCGTGATCAAGCTAGCCCCCACATTTTGTGGTAGTATATACTATGCAGTACGGTAAGTAAGAACTGATTTCAAAATAAAAGCGACCTTCCGGTGAATGTCATTTCCCAGTCAGTCAGTCTGTCAATAATAAATGAATGAAAATGAAAATAAAACTTATAAGAAAAAAATAACACCAGCAAACTTAATAATAAAGAATATATTTCCATAGACCATCTGACTTTTGAGCACCAAAATGATAGACTGTCATTCAGAAACGTCCTGTTTACACAGACCAATTTCACTTCAGAATGATAGTACACCACCTCGGAGTGCCACTCACACAATGCCAGGACTGTCTAATGTTGAATTTCAAAATGAAAGCCCTTTAAAATGTCATAGATAAGATGTGTTTCGTCTGCATTAAAAGGATACTTCCTGTTTCCAAAGAACAATTTAAATTCAGAATGATAGTACGCCACCTCAGAGTGTCACTCACACAATATCATTACGAGTCTTATGAAGAATTTCAAAATTAAAGTCCTATTAATTGTCATCTGTATTCGTTCTTATTCAGATGGATAGTAAAAGGAAACTCCCAGTTTCCAAAGAACAATTTCACTTCAGATTGATAGTACACCACCTCAGAGTGTCACTCACACAATGTCAGGACTGTGTGAATTTGTGTGAGTGGTGTACTATCATTCTGAAGTGAAATTGTTGGTGTACTATCATTCTGAAGTTAAATTGTTCTTTGTAAACAAGTAGTTACCTTAAAATATCTATCTGAATTTATAGAAAAGCAAGTATATGACATTTTAGAGGGTTTTAATTTTGAAATTCAGCTGGTCTGTATAAACAGGAAGTTTATCAATGAGAGTCTGCCATTTTGGTGCTTAAAATGTTTTAAGTTTGAAGGCCTTATTTACTTATTAAAATAGTTAGCATTTTTGTTTCATATTTATTCATTTTGTTTTATGTAGTTATTTATGTATTTTTATTTATTAATTAATTTATTTTTTCATTCATTCGTGCATTATTGACAGACTGACTGAATGTGAAATGATATATACCGGAAGGTCACTTTTATTTTAAATCATTCTTACATGTTCCTAACGTAATGCATAGTATATTTGAACCCGAAATCGCTATAAATTTAGACTATATTTTACGTAAGCATATAGGCAATATTCGTATGAGTACTGATACAGTAAACATACACCGTTGTAACAAGAATGTATGAATGTTACATTTATATAGTGCTTTTTCTGACACTACACTCAAAGTGATTTACACAGTGAACAGGGGACTCTCCTCATGGAGAGCAGCCCCTTGTACACTAGAGCAGAAGGGAAAAAAGCATTGACTTACTGTTTATTTGATGAAACTTCACTTGGTGCAGAACAATGTGGAATAACGTTCTTGTTTAGAACGTTCAATCTTTGTGACAACTGTGCTAAAACAATCTGACCAGTGCAAAGAATGAAACAGTGCACAGGTGTCTCAACATGTGTTTTTGAAATTTTGAAGTTCTTTTTAACTTGACATGGTGTTTAAAATGTGCCGGTCCTGCACGAAACGCTGAAGAAAAAGTGAGACGTAGTGTAGAGAGAGAGAGAGAGAGAGAGGCATCTGAGCAGCAACTCTAAATATGAGCTCCTGAACAATTAAGAGAGATTAAACCAAAAAAGTGAGACAGAGAGTAAACTTATAACAGCAAACAAGAAAAAACAATAGAGGAACATTTGAAGATATATTTTTACCAAGAAAAATATATATTTTGACTGCAAAGAAGATAAAAACATCGAGATTAGCATCTGGCTACTGGAACATCACTATATGAGCTACCTGCATTTTCCCTCCAAAACCTGAAAGGAATAATTAAATTGACTACAGCTAAAAAATCATCCTACAACAGAGATCTCCAAATGCTAAACAAACAGCTGAGCTTTAACTGGCATACAACAACATTAAAACTATAAATTTGGACTATATATATATCAAAATATCCCATCATTGCAAGCTAAGGCTAAAGCTAAAGAAAAAACGGCAGTTGGTCAGTTCTGGCAGAGTTCCCAGAGTGATCACCATGACGACTAGAGGCCAATCAGAGTGCAGGGAGGTGATCTACCCTGAGAAGTGTAAAAGTGTGCAGGCAAGGAAAAAGCACAAAGAGAAAACACTGAAAGAAAATCCTGATGTTCTTTATGCAGACTACATTCAACTGAATGGGAAGAGAATAAAAAATAATTTAATTTTTTACACTACAATGATTACTGGATGGAAATCAGCCATCTGTGATCATTTTAAGCATGTTTTTAAAGAAGGAATTGGCAGAGGTGGGAGATTAACTGTGTGTGAAGATGAAATGCTGGACACAGACAACCCTAAAGGCACTATTCTTCTTCAAGGCAATGAGGCAAGCTTGAACTCATTTGAGGAGATCTTTACTATACCGTTAGCCAGAGTAGATAAGGAGAGAGATAAGACCCCTGCAAACTGCTCCGACTCTGAGGAGGAAAGTGTAGAAAAACCCCCAACATGCCCGTCTGAGTGTCAGGTGAGAGACAGTCTGGCCCTGCTGGAACTGGACTTTATTGAGTTCAGAGAACACATTCAAAACAGACAGTCAGACACACACAACAAAAACATCTGCATCCAACAGCTCAAAGATGAACTCCAGCAGCTGAAGAAAGAGAGCAACACCTCCATCACTAATCTCACAGAAGCTCTCAATGAACTAAAAGAAGAAAACCAAACTCTCCGTGCACAGATTCACAAATTAACAAAAGACACAGAGTAATAATAAAAACTTCTCCATAAAGTTTAAAGAGCAAAGAGATCAACAGGAGAATAGCAGAGATAATACACCTCACTGCAGCACTACAAAGCCTGTAACCCCTAAAAACAACACATACGCAGACACACAGTCTGCACCAAACACACAGACACCTGTGAAAACACAGGCATCATCACCCCAGCCTCCTCACTGTAATCCATCAGACCCTGGTCCAGATGTTTTAATTCTGATGGACTCTAATGGGAAGTTCCTGGACCCACAGAAGCTCTTCCCACATCACAAAGTTTCAGCGAAGCGATGCAGCACAACAGGCCACGCCCACCAGATCCTTAGAGACTTCTCGGGAAACCCCTTGTGTGTGATTATTCACACGGGAACTAATGACCTTCACACACTGCGCAACAGTACTGCTGATGCTGTGAAGAAAGTTGCAGAAATCACCAGCAAAAAGTTCCAGAGACCCGTATTGTGATCTCCACACTCCTGCCGAGACGTGACACACCACCTCATGTCATCAACAACATCAACTCTGAAATCTCACGAGGATGTTCCACGCTCCCTAATGTGCACCTGGCCCACCACCACCACATCGGCCTCCACCACCTCTTTGATGGAAAACACCTACACAAAGACGGAGTGCGTGTATTTGCAAAAAACCTTAAGGATGCTGCCCTGGGCCGCAATCCAACGTCACTGAGTCCCTTTCCAACGACACCAGGACACTACCGGCCCATCCACCCCTACATGCCCAGATATGCCCCTTTGACCCCGGTGAGGAAAGACAACAGCTGGACAAGCAACTTACGTCGTCCAATACCCCCAACACACCTACCTGAGGCTCCTTACACACCTGCAAACCCACACATACCTGCCCCACATCCACCTGCTGGCCATCAACACCCCACAAGGAAAAGGAAACAAAAAACTGCCCCAAACCAGGAGAGACCCCCACAGCAGAGAGCACAGAGCTATGCTGAAGCTGTGACCCGACCCCCTGCCACACCCACGACAACCAACGAGCTGGGGCACATTAAAGAGATGCTACAAACACTGTGCAACCAGCTACTACAGAGATAAGAACACTATTCAAACACCCTTACACACACACTCACACATACACAGACACACACACACACTTACTCACTCACACACACACACACACTCACTCATACGCTTTCACTCTCACACTCGCACGCACACACACAAACACACACACTTACTCTCACACAGACACACACTCACTCACACACACACTCACTCTCACACACACTCACTCACACACACAGACACACACACACACACACTCACACACTCACTCTCACACACACACACACACTTTCACACACACACTCGCACACAGACACACACACACTCACTTACTCACACACACACATGCACACACACTCTCACACAAGCACACACTCTCACACAAGCACACACACACAGACACAGACACAGACAGACACGACAATCAGTGAGCTGGGGCACTATTAAAAGAGACGCAACAAACACTGGGCAACCAGCTTTTACATAGATAAGAACACTACTCAAACACATTTACACTCATTCCCACTCACACACACTCATCGTCACACACACATACTCACACCCACAAACACACACACAGCTAAATTAAAGAAAAATAAAAAAGGGGAAAAAATTAAATAAATTATAATAATAATAACAATATTCACTTATGTAAATTGTTTGCCATGCATATGTTTTCATATGCAATATATTGTACATGTTTTCTCTCTGTCTTACCAAATAGGTTTATCTTTATTAATATCAATACGTTCATTAATTATAAGTTGTTGGAACATTCAGGGTCTTCATTCTACCACATTTGGCTTTAAAAGCACAGACCCTGAATTTGTAAAAAATATTAAAGATGTGGACATTATTGTTCTCACTGAAACCTGGTGTCGACAAGATGTGCTTACCCACTGTCCCTCAGGCTACTATGAAATAATTGTGCCCTCAGTTAAACTAAGTACAGTCCATCGCGGTCGAGACTCGGGAGGGATTTTGGTGTGGTACAGGGAGGATCTGGCCAAACACATCTCTAATATTACAATAGGAAAATTCCACTGCTGGCTAAAATTAAACACTGAAATTGGCATTGGCACCACTGACACATATCTCTGTGCCATCTACAATCCTCCAGCAGAATCCCCATACCATGATGAGGAATATCTGAACAACATCCACACAGAAATTAGCCATTTCCAGGCCCAAGGGAGTGTGCTTCAGTATGGAGACTTTAATGCAAGAACTGGAACCGAACCGGATAATATTGACCCAAAGGGCAATAAACGTGTGTTTGGCCAGAGCCCCCTGAGCCTCACGAAAAACCTCCCAGCACGGAACAATCTCGACCATACTGTAAACAAAAATGGTACAGAATTAGTGCACCTCTGCCAAGCCTCAGGCCTGTACATACTTAATGGCAGGATCAGAGGGGACTCATTAGGGAGGTTCACATGTTATTCAGGTCTTGGAGCTAGTGTAGTTGACTATGCCATCACTGACATGGACCCCTCCTCCTTCAATGCATTTACTGTCAGACAGCAAACTCCACTCTCAGATCATAACCAAACTAATATATATATTAAAAGACACCACACACCAAAACATATAAGAATGGAGAACTGTCAAATGTATCAAGTCCAGCAGAGATACAGATGGACTCCAGACAGCACAGACAAATATATCCAGGCCCTCAATTCTGCAGAACTGAAAAACCTAATCACTACATTTATGCACAAACAATTTGGAATGAACAAGGATGGTGTAAATTCGGCTACAAATGAAATCAATAATATATTTAAAAAAGCAGCATGTAAAACGGAGTTGAAAAGAAAGGCAAAAAACATCCTAAAAAAACATCCAAAACGGAAAAGTGGTTTGACACAGACTGCAAAACATTAAGAAAACAACTCCGAAAATTATCAAATCAGAAACACAATGAACCAAAAAATACAGACATAAGAATTGACTACTGCTCCAAATTACAACAATACAAACAAACAATCAGAGTAAAAAAGCATCACCATCTCACCAAAAGCTTACAGGAAATTGAACAATCAAATAAATCAAAATCAGTTCTGGGATTTGTGGAATAATTTGAGCACAACAAAACAACAACATTTGCCAATCCAAAATGGAGAAATCTGGAAAAAACATTTTGAAAAGTTATATAAAGAAATCCCACCAAAACAACTAAATGACAGTTATAATCGGGTCAAACAAAAACTACAAATATATGAAAACACAATAAAAAATAACCAGAATCCACTGGACTTTACAATTACACAGGATGAATTAGTCCAAAAACTTAAAAACCAAAAGTGCAAAAAATCCTGTGGTGCTGACAACATCTTAGGTGAAATGCTGACACAGCACACCTGAGCTGCAGACGGCTGTGCTCAAATTATTCAACCTTGTACTTAGTTTGGGCTGTTTCCCTGACATCTGGAGCCAAGGACTTATTACCCCAATTCACAAGAGTGGGGACAAATTGGACCCGAATAATTTCAGAGGCATTTGTGTGAGCAGTAATCTGGGGAAGTTAATAAGTAGTATTTTAAATAATAGAATTGTAAACTTCCTTAACGAACACAATGTCCTGAGCAAGAGTCAGATTGGCTTCCTTCCAAATTATAGAACTACGGACCACATTTAAACCCTACACACCCTAATCAGTAAACACGTAAACCAGACCAAACAAGGGAAAATATTTGCATGCTTTGTTAATTTCAAAAAAGCATTTGATTCTATTTGGCATGACGGACTATATTACAAATTATTACAAAGTGGTGTAGGGGGTAAAGTTTATGACATCGTTAAATCGATGTATTCGGACAACAAATGTGCAATAAAAATTGGCAACAAACATACAGAGTTCTTCACCCAGAAGAGAGGAGTGAGGCAGGGCTGTAGTCTGAGTCCAACACTCTTCAACATTTACATTAATGAATTAGCCGTGCAGTTGGAACAGTCTACAGGCCCTGGACTCACTCTGCAAGACAAAGACATCAAGTTTTTGCTCTATGCAGATGACCTGGTGCTGCTGTCACCCACTGCACAGGGACTACAGCAACATCTGGACCTACTGGAGAACTACTGCCAGAACTGGGCCCTGGCAGTCAACCTGAAGAAGACAAATATTATCGTCTTTCAGAAAATGCCCAGATGTCAGGAACACAGATACCAGTTCTCTCTAGGCAGCACCGCACTAGAGCACACTATGCAGTATACTTACCTTGGGCTGGTCATCACTGCATCAGGGAGTTTCAGTAAGGCAGTGAATGCAATTAAAGCAAAAGCTCGAAGAGCTCTATACGCTATTAAAAGAAAGTTCTATAATACTGAATTACCAATTCCAATCTGGTGTAAGATCTTTGATAGTGTCATACAGCCCATAGCGCTGTATGGAAGTGAGGTATGGGGTCCACTCAGTGATCAGAACTACACTAGATGGGACAAACATCCAACAGAAGCCCTACACACAGAATTCTGCAAATTAATTCTGAAATTACAAAGGAAAACTCCCAATAATGCATGCAGGGCAGAATTAGGACGATTCCCATTGATTATTAATATACAGATTATTAATATAAAGATCTCTAAATTTTTGGAAGCATTTAAGATCAAGTCCCACAGAGTCGCTACATTACAAACCCAAGAACTGAACCCTGAAAAAAGTCCCCTCAGTCAGCTGGTCCTGAGACTCAATAACCCGGTTAACACTACTAACACTAACCAGCCTCAGACCAGCACTGCTTTACAACCAAACATCAGAATAAATCAGATCATCAA
The DNA here is from genome assembly GCA_032164185.1 of Moxostoma hubbsi. NCBI lineage: Eukaryota > Metazoa > Chordata > Actinopteri > Cypriniformes > Catostomidae > Moxostoma > Moxostoma hubbsi. The sequence goes on along the minus strand of JAVLUX010000218.1, from coordinate 10,473,959 downwards.
ACAATCTCAAATCAACTATCTGGAACATTGGGATCAAGAAACTAAAACACAAAGCAAATTACAATTCTATCGGACTCTAAAATCAAAGTATGAATTGGAAGAGAATCTCCTGACTGTCAGAGATACAAAGCAGAGACAGATCCTGAGCAAGTACAGGCTCAGTGAGCACAGTCTCGCCATCGAGAGAGGCAGACACAGAAAAACATGGTTACCCAGAGAAGAAAGGGTGTGTGCTCACTGTACGACAGGTGAGGTTGAGACAGAGGTGCACTTTCTCCTTTACTGCCCAAAATACCAAGAGACAAGGGACATTTATGTAACTAAATTAACAAACAGCATTGACAAATTTACAACAATGACAGAACAAGAACAAATAAATATAATACTTGGAGAGGGACACACAGTAGCACTGGCTGCAAGATACGTTTTAATGTGTCACAGCCTGAGAGACAGTGGGTGAATCTGTGTTATGTGTACCACCCCCGTGTGCCACCCCAATGTCCACCACAGTGACCCTCAGTTTATGTGTGTATATTAATTTATATGTAGTATATGTCAGTTATTTAAACACTGTGGTCTTCAGCAGTTCTGAACCTGTTCTGTATGTATTTTTATTATTTATTTTTATATTTGTCAAATTTATTAATTATAGATTAAGGTGTATTTCTGTTTTTTACACAGCCTCTGCTTTGGCAATATTGTATTGTTTACATTCATGCCAATAAAGCCCCTTTGAATTGAATTGAATTGAAGTGTAAATGCATTCATCCAGCATGTGTTTACATAGGAAAACAATGGGAAAACAGAACCAACGTGTGCAAAAACTTGTTTGATGTGAAAGGTCCCTTACTCATACGTTTGCACATGTTTGTGAAGCACGTACATGAAACAAGTTCGGTAAGCCTATTTGTTTTTTCATTCATACAAACCTGAAGTCCTACTTGAAAAACTGACCCAAACCTGGTCCGAAACCTGTTGTGCCCGTGTTAGGTTGCAGACCACTAACAGTGATGAAGATAATTCAAATTTATAGGGGATTATTTAGAAGCCATGATGGACAGAGGCCAATGGGAAAATTTGGCCAGGAAACCGGGATTACACTCCTCCTCTTTTCGAGAAATGCCATAGGATTTTTAATGACCAAAGGTAGTCAGGACCTCGATTTAACGTCTCATGTGAAAGACGGTGCTACTGTAAACTGTGAGCAAATGACCTTTTTTGGCACCACCCGATAGTGTAGTTGGGCATTCGCAGGCATACGGCTTTTGCTTACTAATCTATCAAAGATTTTCCAAATGCCCACCTAAAATTAGTTATGATACCGCCAGAACACCAGGGAGACTTTTGACCCATAACTTTTAATTATGCTGAGGTGATGAGTGACTCCAGCCAGGTCTCCTAAGCAACCAAATTGGCCTGGTTGCTAGGGAGGGTAGAGTCACATGGGGTAACCTCCTCATGATTGCGATTAGTGGTTCTCACTCTCAATGGGGCACATGGTAAGTTGTGCATGGATCGTGGAGAGTAAAGGCGGGTGCACACTGTACGATTTTGGCCATGATTCTGCCGTCTGAGACAAATTTCGGAAATCCTAAAGGATTCACAGGGCAAAATCGGCAATCTTACAACATTCAGTGTGACATGTTCACAGACAGCAGATTAATATCCTTTGCGATGAACTTCAGCCTCCTACGTAGTACTGGCAGTGTCTGAAATTTAGAATCGTAGCCGTACAGTGTGACTGCTATTACGACAGGTTGAGATATTCCACTCCTCTCTCACACCCGAAAGAAACCTCCCCCGCGTTTGCACCATCGCAACATTTCTGCCCAGTTGTCACTCTACTCAATTACTTTCAATGTTTTTTCTTCTTTTCATTTTATATAAAATGTTTTAATAAATAAATAAGAAAATACTTGGAGAAATGTGTAACCCATCAGCAATATGAAAGCAGTATTCTCTGAATTAAATAAATAGCTTAGAAAACGAAAATAAATAATTGATAGCATTTTCTCTTTATTTTTCTTTACATTTATCATGCATTTTCTTTACACGTTATTATAATTACTATTTTACTTTTAAGAAATTTACTTTAAACATCTGTAAATGTCTAAAATTAAGATTCACACCACTCCGATTTTATTTATAAATAAATAAATAAAATAAAATAGAAAGATTGAACAATTTATACTGATAAGTATTTATGGGACGTTTTAATCCAAATCAGCAAATACAGTTGGATACAATTATAGAAATCTATGTCATATTTGTGCATCATCCATAGGGAATTTGCAAGCATGATGTATTATCAGCCTTAATAAATGTAAACATTTTTGCATGGCCTATTGGTTACTAATTGTCATATTCCCTGTTGTCTTTCGTTTTTGCACTTTTATGTTGAAATTCTTGTTTAGTTCCTGTTTCCTGTTAGTTTTGTAGTCCTTTGTAGTTTTATTCCTTTATTAGTTCTCCCTGATTATTTCTCATTCCGTGATTGTTTCCCCAGGTGTTTCTCGTTCCCTTGTTTGTTCCCTTATGTATATAAGCCCTTGGTTTCCCTGTTTCCTGTGTCAGTTCTTGCATGTATTAGTGTTTTTGTCTGTGCGCTGTGCCAGGTTCCAAATGTTTTTCTTTTCCTTTTGCTCTGAGTTTATTTGTTTGTTTTTCAGTTTAATAAAGCTGCGTTTAGATCCTTATTCCTTGCCTACCTAGTCACAGATGAGCTGACCAAAAGATGGATCTAGCAGCATTATTTATCCAGTTGAGCCAAGCAAACCTCCCTATAGTTGAATACATCTGTTCAGCACCATAGCCAGATGAACTGGTTTTGCTGATGGCCACTTAAAGTCCCTATACCAGATCGCTCTACTTGCCAATGAATTGAGGGAATTACCAGAGACCGGGAACTACATGTGGGAAGAGTACATAAATTAAATTTTAGAGATGTTCGCCTCTGAGAATCCTCTTAATGAGCCAACACCCATGCCTGCCATGGCCAACGAGCTAACGGCCACACCTGCCATGGCCAACGAGCCAACACCAACACCTGCCACGGCCAATGAGCCACAGTCCATGGCTCTGCCTTCCACAGCTCCGCCCCCCAGAGCCTTCCACAGCTGCTCCTTCCACGGTTCTGCCCCCAGAGCCATCCACGGCTCTACCTTCCATTGCTCCGCCCCCAGAGCCATCCACTGCTCTGCCTTCCATGGCTCCGCCTCCAGAGCCTTCCACGGCTCCACCCCCAGGGCCTTCAATGGCTCTGCCCTCAGAGCCATCCATTGCTCTGCCATCCACGGCTCTGCCCGCTTCCCCAGAGACTATTCCTACTAATGCGACTCCTACAGCGGCTCTAGCTCCTGACCCAGTCCCTGTCCTGTGGCCGCCTCCCAGGCCTCCTGACCCAGTCCCTGTTCTGTGTCCCCCTCCCAGGCCTCCTGACCCAGTCCCTGTCCTGTGTCCGCCTCCCACGCCTCCTGACCCAGTCCCTGTCCTGTGTCCGTCTCCCAGGCCTCCTGACTCAGTCCCTGTTCTTAAGTCTTTTTATTTCCATGATAAAATGAATATTTGCTTGTGGAAGCTCATTATTAGGCTACCTCCCGGACTCACGTTTATTCTCAACATCTGTAAATTTCTGTATTTGTGAACAAGCTGACTTTTTATTGGCCTATTTGACAAAATCCATACAGTCTGATATAACGTCTCACAGTGTGCCATGGCGACATCAATGTGCTCATATCGTCCAGTCTGACAAGCAACAATCGTAAAGGACTATTATAATATATACACATACATATACACATACTATATATACATATACACATACTATATATATATATATATATATATATATATATATATATATATATATATATATACACACACACACACACACACACACACACAGATGGATGTATATGTGTGTGTGTGTGTGTGTGTGTATATCAGTGTTTCCCCTAGGTTTACAGCTTTGGGGGGGGGATTGACACAGAAACAAACACTTAAAGGAACTGAACTGTACATTAAACTAAACATTGGAACATTTATTTGTATGTACTTTATCCACAAAGTGTGCAGCTTTTGTCACTGCAGTGTATCTTTCTGGGCTTCTGGAAGAACATTTCCAGAGCCTCTTGATATGTGAAGTCAGAAAAGTCTGGCCCATTTATTGAGATCCGCATGATTGCTGCAAGATGGTCTCCTTGCAGCCTATTGCGGATGTTTGTCTTGACCTGCAAATGCATTAACTGTTAAATGTGATAGCTTAACATATAGCTAAAAGCAGCAAATCCTATTATGAAAAGTTTGTATTGCCCTGTTCATGGTCGAGAAGTCCCTTTCACAGTTTACACTACTGACTGGTACCGTCAGAGCAATAGAAGGCAGCAGGCTGTTAGTCTGAGCAGACAGTCAGAACAAATGTCAAATGTGACAAATGTGTGTGATTGAGCATTAAGGCCTATATTATTTAATTTTTTCGTTCTTTGAATTAGTTAATTATATTAATTTAAATCTTTTGATTGTTCATATCTTAATTTTTTTTTAAATTATTTTTATTAATAGATCCGGCTCTTCTGATATGCGAGCCGGCTCCCAACGTTCACCTACAAGAGTCGGCTCTTAGAGCCGACTCGTTCGCGAACGACCCATCACTAGTGACTGGACTTTGTATTTATCCTACACGTAGCTTGTAGCTTATCTCTTTAGAAATAGATAACAGTCGTAGTGCCTCTATTTTGTAATTATGCATACCTCCGTACCAGAAAACCTGGAATCGAACACCCCTATGCTCACCTGTGTGCGCGCGCGAACGTGTCTGTGTGTGTGTGTGCAGGCGTGTGTGTGTGTGTGCGCATAGGGGCGGAACTGCCGTGCGCGATACAGAGAGCTGAGGAGAATAGTAAACGTGCAACCATGTAGAGACGGAAATGACATGCCGTCGTGTAAATAAGATAAATAACTTAAGGGCTATTTAGTTTGTTTAATAAAAGAACAAGGTATATACCTGTTCTATTGGAAAGGTAACCTTAAATTACTTCTGTTGTGATCTGGCGTTATATAGAAAATATAATTAACTTTACCTTCAAGGGGGGGCGGCGCGGGGCGCCCCCCTAAAATAATGGCAGGGGAAACACTGCATATATATATATATATATATATATGTGTGTGTGTGTGTGTGTGTGTGTATTTATATTGTAAATATATCAAGGTCGCGGGCAAGGAAGCAGCAAGAAACCGGCTTGACATATGAAATAATAGGTTTAATGGAAACACATACACATAGGACGACGGACATGTCCGTGAACGATCTCTCTCTCTCCCATCGCCGTCCGCGAGTGGCCTTTATCCCTCTTGACGGCTTAATTAGCCTAATACGGGACCGGGCGTGCGTAATCACGCCCCGGTCCCACCCTCCACCGTGCCACACATATATATATGTGTATATCTATATGTGTGTGTGTGTGCGTGTGTGTGTGTATATATATATATATATATATATATATATATATATATATATATATATATATAATGTGTGTGTGTGTATATTTATATGTATATATATATATATATATATATATATATATATATATATATACACAGCTAGTTCCGGTCCTCGAATCCTTGATATTCCTTGATATATTGGACAAGAGACGTTCCATGAGCACTGATGGTTTGACACCATCAGCACTCGGTTGCTTCACTGTGTGTGTATCACTCTGCTTGTGTTCGTGCCATTCTAAACTAAAATGTAAGAGCAGTACATATGTTAAGAGCTAATGTGGGCTATGTGTCTCTTTTTACATCTGTTTTTTTTTTACATTACATATGTTAGCCAGCATATGGTGGCAAAATATCATTTTTGTGTGTAATATGAGCTAGTTGGTGATGTGCAGTGAATACGTAAGTCATTGTTTACATAGAAAAGATCTCCATGATTGCTCGTATTACTACTACATTACTAAAGCTAGAAAATAACTTTAAACGGCTTTAAACAAACATCTTTAAGGTTCATCACAGCTGAGAGGCACAACAGACTGATCGATTACAGAACTCAAGGTGGTTTCCTCTTAGCGGAGTCTCCACATTGGATACATACTGTTTAAAATGGTGGAGGACATTTCGGTTTCTGTAGGGAATGACTTTTGCACACTGGCTTCCGTGAAATAGAGGAATACCCTTGCTTGGACGGCTATTTTAGCACTGAGAAAGCTGACCTTCAGAAAGCTGACAGCATCTCTGCTTGGGTGTGGCAGCAGGTGATCGCACACGCTCTGTCTTTAACTGTCTCTCTCTCTCACACACACATCCATCCATTCTTGTGTATCCAATAACTTGATCGAAACAGCACAAGACGTGATACTATTTCTGAAGAGACATTTTTGAATTACTAACGAAGGCTTGGACACATAATTTGTTTTGAACTAGCAATGGCAGATTGTGATCAGTCTCGTAAGAAAGTAGTTCCATGCACAAATGCGTTTTTAATCAGTCCGTAATCAGTTTTTCCTAATTTTGTAATATTTACTTGTTCATTGAATTGTTGTATATAAGCCTATAGCCTCGTGCCTGTGGCCGAATCTCAGCAGTGCTGATCTAGGGCCATATCGCACTCTTGCTCATGTGATATTGCTTATATATATATATATATATGTAGATTGACTTATTGTGTATTCTATATGTAGTTTATTTTCTATTAAATGTTTATTTATTTATTATTCTTATTGTTATTTTTTATTACATTTTTTTATAATTTTTTATTATTATCTATGTCTTGTTGCTGTTTTGTATTGTTTTGCACTGGAACCACCTGTCATCAAGACAAATTCCTTGTATGTGTAAGCATACTAGGCAATAAAGCTCATTCTGATTCTGATTCTCAGTTATACATATACAATGCTTAACAGTTTACTGTGTATAAGGTTTTGTATGTATTAGTTCATCAATTAGAGTAAGTATAAAGCCCGTTTTTACTGTTAAAAGAGCAGTTAATCAAAACGATTTATTAAAATAGATATTTAATATCAAACTTTAGTAGTGTACTCTACACCTTGCCAGCAAGAAACTGTCTGTCACAAAATGTATGTCAGAGTAAAACAGACTATAATTACAACGAACCATATATTGTTAATATTATTTGTTTATATATTGAAAAATATAATTTTCTTAAATCTATATTAGTGGAAATATATGCCCTTTTGAGAAAGGGTGTAGTATAAATTATTTTAATTTTTTTTTGCCCAACTCTTCAGTCACTACTACACCACTGGCACCACAGTGGCATGACCAACTTTTCACCTTGCTCTTATGTGAGTTGGGAGAGGGAGAAAAACAGGGTGAAAGAACACAATCAATAAAATAATGGTAACACAGCCATTATGTTGCTGACATCAACCCAACTTTACACATTTCTCGAATTTCTTAATTATAATAATTGAGGTAAGTTTTCTTAGGCATTTATTGTTATGTAAACAAATGACTAAGCAAAACGATTAATGAAGGAAAAACATCAACCGCATATTTTCTCAAATGCACAGTTTAATCAATAATTGTGAATAAATAAATTTTAATGTTTACACACGACAGTGTTGACAAGCCATACAGATAATTTGTCCATGAACTCACAGTGAGTCAGCATGTGTGATCATGATTCAACACCCAAACCCCCCCCCCCCCCGTGGCGAAATGCCCAGTTATAACACATCAGCATGCCATGTCGTAAATAGAAATGCTATAAAACAAATATACTGTGGTCAGCTTGTCATTAATTTAACTACGTATGTATCTGTTTTGATGAAAGATATGTTTGTTATGAAAAATAGGAGAATCATACAGATTATTTGCAATGTTTTACATCATTTTGTTATTCAGGTTCCAGCTGAAAATGAAAATGTGCATACAATCCATGGTATTCCATTATAAATATGTTATAAGACCTATAAAAATGTAACATTCCACTGAATATGATTCTACCTGAAATCTCTATTACATTTGATACAACTTCTTTATTGCTTATTTCTGGAACTGGTTTCTAATAAGGCTCTACATCCATTCTTAACTGTAAATGGACAGCTTCTATACACAGTAATTAAAACTCTAATGACTGTCCATATTTAGTATCTGCTTAGTGTGCGAGTAAATCTTAATATAAGAGAGGTCAGTATGATCAGCCCATTAGAAGACTGAAGGAGCTCCTGCTGGTGGTAAGTTTGCATGGATGTTGGCATACACTTGGCAAGATTTATGTTAACCACTTCAAACCTGCAGCTGAAGCAAAACAGGAAAAACTAATAATACATCTAGGATCCTGTTTATTTTGTAATGAAGCAGTATCAATAAAAAAAAAGCTCTGTTTTTACAAAATTCATCATTTGGTTAATCATGGATGTTTAACTGTTTTATTTTGTAGGAAATTTAATCTGGTCTCAAAAAGAGGGAAGGTAGGTGGATGTCCCTATATTAATTATATTTGTGCTTTGTAGATAATTTCATACTGATTGGGGGGCATTAGATAGTGTACAGAGATAGAACCTCTTGATTGCAGAGTTTATCAGACATTTATCATTGCTATCAGACTTGTTTTGAAACTAAAATAAATTTTTGTAATTTATTGTTAATTTAGTATAGTATTTTAGATGAAAATGTAGGTACAAAATTGCAAATCACTTTGTTAATATTGTGCTTGGTTTAATGGTTATGTTACTACATCAACACAATACAATTTCCCAGTAAGCCGGCACCATGAGTACGGACGCGGAGATGGCCGTTTATGGCAAGGCTGCCATATATCTACGCAAGCCTGAGAAGGAGAGAATTGAGGCTCAGAACAAGCCCTTTGATGCTAAGTCTGCTTGCTATGTGGTTGATACCAAAGAGTTGTATGTCAAAGGAACAATCAAGAGCAAAGATGGTGGCAAAGTCACCGTTATTGTGCTTGACACTAAGGAGGTGAATTAAACTTATTGCATGTAAACAAGATGCTCAATAAATTACTCATTGCCATTTTCACTGGTAAATCTAATATATGCTGGATGACATTTACAGGAGAGAGTTGCTAAGGAGGATGATGTCTTCCCAATTAATCCTCCCAAGTACGACAAGATTAAGGACATGGCCATGATGACCCATCTCAATGAAGCCTCTGTGCTGTATAACCTCAAAGAGCGTTATGCAGCATGGATGATCTACGTAAGTAAAAATAATAAAAATAATAATAATTTAAAATTCATTTTGACTGTGATGTTGTAATCTGACCTCTTCTCTGCTCATTTCAGACCTACTCTGGACTGTTTTGTGCTACTGTGAACCCCTACAAGTGGCTCCCAGTGTATGATTCAGAAGTGGTGTCTGCCTACAGAGGCAAAAAGCGTATGGAGGCCCCACCCCACATCTGTTCATGCAAACTGGTAACATCTTAGTTTTGTACAAATTATTTTGATTTGTGTAATTATGGATTTTAGTTTTTATAAAACAACTATTAAAAAGTATTACCTTTGAATTTACAGACAGAGAGAACCAGTCTGTCCTGATTACGTATGTATCTACTGTTATAAGGTGTAAAGAACAGTAATATTTTCTTCTCATGTAAAATTGCACATATCTGATCATCTTCTGTCTTATCATCTCTCATAAACCAGTGGAGAATCTGGTGCTGGAAAGACTGTGAACACCAAACGTGTCATCCAATACTTTGCCACAGTTGCAGTGGCGGGTGGTGACAAGAAGAAAGATCAAGCTCCTGGCAAAATGAAGGTATAAAACTATGTTCATATCTATGTATGTAAAAAATAGAAAATAATTATTATGAACTGCAGTTGTCAATATAATATAATATAATATAATATAATATAATATAATATATGACTATTATATTGAAAATTTCCAGCTGAATTAGTAAAAAAACTGCACCTTTTGTAAAATATTTGTACCTATATCATTTGTAAAACACAAATCAATAAATTAATAAAAATCCTGACTAAATTTAGACATGAAGCATAGAATACATTAAAACACTTCACACGATACAGGGATCACTTGAAGACCAGATCATTGCCGCCAACCCTCTACTTGAGGCTTATGGTAATGCCAAGACTGTGAGAAGTGACAACTCTTCTCGTTTTGTAAGTTCACCATTTTTATTTATACAGAGCACTCGGCCAGTTTTGCTGGGTTTTTCTGTTGCACTGTAACAACAATGTTATTTTGTTTTAAACAGGGTAAATTCATCAGAATTCACTTTGGCTCAACTGGAAAACTGGCACGTGCTGATATTGAGACATGTAGGTGGACATGTTTTTAATTTATCAATCTGTATATTTTTCTCTGTCTATCACTCTTCAGATCATGACTTTCTTACATTTTCTCAACAGATCTACTGGAGAAGTCTAGAGTGACATTCCAACTTTCAGATGAGAGAGGCTACCACATCTTCTACCAGATGATGACCAACCATAAGCCTGAGCTGATTGGTAGGTGAACACATTTCATTCAAAGTTCATTCAAAAAATGTAAAATAATATTGTTAAATAATTATAATATTGTTAAATACTTTTTCATAAATGCTCTGTGTATTTTACAGAAATGACACTCATTACCACCAACCCCTATGACTTCCCCATGTGCAGTCAGGGTCATATCACTGTGGCAAGCATTGATGATAAAGAGGAGCTGGTTGCAACTGATGTGAGTAATTGAGTTGAGTTGAGTTTATTCACAATACCACTTCAAACATTACAACAATACAATTTAGAATACAAAATCAATTGGGTAGAGTGAATGGGTATCCCAAAGAAGCTAAAAAAAGCTTATATGTGGGGCCCATGGTTTATGAAAAGGTAGTGGCACAGACAAGGCATATACAATTACCACCTGTAACCAGATGATGAATAAATGCATGCACAGCACACCAGAACATACATAACAATACATACACATACAACCATACACATACATCCCAGTAATCCATGAGAAAACAGTTTGATATTAAATATAGGTTAATATAAAAAGATTTTTTTAGTTGTTTTTTAAAGTTGGAGATAAAAGGCAACACCTTGAGGCCATCATCAATCCTGTTCCAGATCTGCGGCCCCCTACAGATAACAGACATTCTGGCGCGCACATGTCGACGACATTTTCCTAATATAAGTAGTTTGATTCTCGTTTGGTATGTGTGCTGGGGGCAGGAGATAGGAACAAGACTACTCAATCCAGAGTTCAGCCTATTTACAATTTGAAACATAAGGCAGGCATTATGATATTCATTTAGCTCAGCTAATCTCAATAACTCAAAGCGATAGAATAGAGGGCGGGTGGGGGAATTTATCTCTGACCAGGACAGTGCCCGTATGGCTTTTTTTTGCAAACATACAAGTTTTTTAAGATGACTTGAAAAGGTGTTGCACCATATCACATTACAGTAGTTAAGATGTGGTTCGAAGAGAGTTTTGTTCAACATGAGAAGGGCAGAAAGAGGAAGAAAATGTCTGATCTTATAGAACAAGCCAACATACTTTGATAATTTGTTTACAAGATGGTCAATATGACATTTAAAACTAAGTGAGTCGTCAATGAGGACCCCCAGAAATTTAGTGAAATGCACTCTTTTTATCACCTGCCCATTAATTTTAATCAGGCAGTGAGCAGTGTAGTTAATTTTTTTTTTTGTTCGATTTGAATAAAATGAAATTTGTTTTGCTGACGTTTAATGAAAGTTTATTACATTTAAACCAGGAGTCAACTTTGGTTAACTCTGAGTCAGTGGCGGCTGCTGGTCTTTCAAAGAGGGGAAGCTCATTTTCGGCCTACATTATAAACTTGTCCATTTATTTAAAAGTAAATTCTGCCCTACGTTCCTTTTCGAGAAAATGCACTGTGACCATGTCGTAGGCCTACCAACTAGGCGTCTTTTCCAGTGACTTGACCAGTGTCTTCTCAATGGCCAGCAGAGCTATAAATAATCTCTTACATTGATCATCTTGCATTTTATTTAAACATAGTTGTGACACATTAACTCGAGCGAATCAAACGACAAATTCTCAAAGTGCAAAAGTATAACCAAGAAGCGTGTTCTTCAGTGCAAAATGAATGCAACATAAAAGCATCAATGATTATGTATTCATAAACAGAGTAAATTATATTAATAAACCAAGAAAGAAGGATGTGTTCAACCAAACAATGTTAGAATCTCAAATAACCACTTGGATGTTCCTCTAAGCTCAGATGTCGTTTAGTTGCATTTAATTCGATGTGACAATTAATGTAAAAATGGACTAACAAACAGTGTACATGATGATTTGTTTCAATGTTGTTTTTGTACATGAATTTCAAATAAATGTTTTCCCCTAAACTACATCGTTCATAAATACATTTTTACGTAAAAAATTTACAAACAAGAGAAATTCGTTCTGCTTGCATTTCATGAATGAATGAACGAATGATCTAAAAAAAAAATATTAAACTTGGTAAAACTGAAACAAGGAATGTGGTGTATAATTGTGTGAAATGTATTATGCAAATTGACTAGCAATTTCGCCAAACAAATATCAAGAAATAGGTTGCAGCAGTTTGTCTTTCGATTACACTTGAGAAATCCGCGATGGGACTGAGCACGAATAGCTTCAGCGACTTCTTATAGTACAGATTCGCTGTCAGTCAAAAGGAGATGCAGTCTTTCGACAGATCCTCCAATCATTACGTGGAAGCCCTGAGTCCGGGCCAGCCCACTCCTTATTCACCCCCAGAGACGCTGAGCGTCCGTGGGCGGGACATAATTGCAGCATTTATCCAATGACCGTCTAGTTTCGGAGCACTGAAAAAAACTGTTCAAAGCAGCCCCATTGAAGTCAATGGACGCTCGGCTTCAACAGGGAAATGCACTGTGACGCTACGGGAATGTATTAGAATGAAATCGAGTCAGCCGACCTGCTATATGTAGCTGATTCTGAACGAACTCGTTTTCGAGATGAACATGTTCTAAAGCATTTTTAGTCAATAAATTGTTTACACAATAGTACATATTTGACCATTATTTTTTTGACATTATAGGGGAAGCCGAGCTTCCCTTGCAGTCTTAAAGAAATCCCCACTGCTCTGAGTTAACTATATCTTGTAGAATATGTGGGTTCCTGTGTGATGTAAATAAATTTGTGTCGTCAGCAAAGATGATTTTATGAAATATTTTAGAATTTATAAAATCATTTCTATACAGAATGAATAAGAGTGGCCCCAAAATGGAGCCCTGGTGGACCCCAAAGATTATGGTCTTGCAAGTTGAGTTATGATCGTCAACATATACATACTGTTCCCTCTCATGTAGATAACTTCTGAACCATTCAAGTGCTAGACCTCTGATACCATAATGATGCAATTTATGCAATAAAATATCAAAATCAATGTGTCAAAAGCTTTAGATAGGTCCAAGAAAATACCAACACCACATTTTCCCTCTTCGATACAGTCATTAATTTGTTCTATTAGGTCAAGTATTGCCATACAAGTTGTGCTCTTTTTTCTAAAACCGTATTGAGAGGGAACAAGAATATCCAATTTATCAAGATAACTACTGAGTCTATTGTATACTACCTTCTCCATTACTTTAGAAAAAGTGGGTAGAACTGATATGGGCCGGTAATTGCTCATATCATTTCTATCGCCCGATTTAAAAATTGGAATTATCTTAACAATTTTTGTCATTTTAGGTACAGTGCCAGTAAATAAAGAATGGTTAATACAATGAGCCAGTGGCTCAACAATGACGTTCGCAATGGCCTTCATGATCTTACTACATATTCCATCCACACCAGCAGAGCATGAGCTCTTCAAGTCCAAAATTATCTTGAGGAGTTCTGTACTGTCCGTCGGTATCATGACAAATGAATCAATGTAGCTACCAGAAAGAAAATCCTTAAAGGTGACACCCTGGGGTTGGCCTATCTTTTTAGACAGATTTATACCTATGGAGGCAAAATGACTATTAAAATTCTGTGCAAGATCACCTTTGGCATCACCAAGGTCAAGTTGAACAGTCGATTTATGTCTCCTGTTGAGAACTTCATTTAACACATTCCATGAACTCCTGCAGTCCCCCTGCGACGCTTTTAACAATTCTGTATAATGACTTCTTTTGCTTTTCCTTATGATTTGTGTTAATTTATTTTTATAGGAAATATATTTCTCTTTATTTAAGCTAGAAGGATTTTTTATGTAGGATTTGTAAAGCCTACTTTTATATTTAATAGACCTTAAAATTCCCTTTGTAATCCAAGGGTTCTGGAGGGTAGTGCTACATTTGACAGTCTTCTCAGGAATTGTGTCCTTAATGGCATCTTGAATAATCTTTATCAGACTGTCATATGCAGCATCAGGAGTCCCACTGTCATAGACAGAGTCCCATGACTTGGCCTGTAAGTTAACAGTTAGGTGCTGTAAGGTTCTCTCATTAAGGATTTTAGATTTAATTTTAGAGAGTGAAGGAGAATATGATTTGCCAGAGCCAAAAAATATTGCAATGGGAAAATGGTCTGTGATGTCCGACTGCACGACTCCCGTCTCCAACTTAGTATTTTGAATATTAGTAATGATATTGTCAATAATTGTTTTAGATGTCGGTGTAATTCTAGTAAATCTATTAATGGTGGGGAAAAAAGAGGCGGAGTGCAATGTGTTCATGAAGTCATGTTTTGCGCCATCTTCCTTAGAAATATCAATGTTATAGTCACCCAGGAGTATACAGTCTTTTTTTAGCTTATTCACTTTGTGTAATAGATCTTCCAGTTTACAGCAAAATGTGTCAAGAGCAGAGTCTGGTGGACGATAGATGACACCGACAATAAATGATTTGTCAAAATTGTTAATCTCAATGAATAAAGACTCACAGTGGTCATCCTCTAAATAACAATCACAGGTATTTACTTGAAGACTGCTCTTAACATAAAGACAGACCCCTCCACCTGTTCTATTTGGTCTATTCTTAATATGTAGATTGTACCCATCGAGGTTAAGTAAATCGACATTTGAAAAGTCATTAAGCCAGGTTTCACAACACCCAATAACATCAAAATGACAGCTCGAGTTAGATAATAGGGAGGCTAAATCAGAATGATGTTTGTTTAAGCTTCTGATGTTTAAATGTAACAGTCAATAATTATATATATCATTTAATGGTTTTAGGTTATCGGGGTCAAAGACATTACAAGTTGTATTGCCACCCATATCAATACAGTGCTGAAAATCTCCAACGATATTAAAATCATCAAAACCGATAATGTAAACTGTACAGACTGATCATGGAATTTTCTGGGATTACATTGAGCAACCAAACACACGCACATACACACAATACACACTCAAAGAAGTATTCTAACACCATTGTGTAGTCAATTTGTACCACGCTGCAGTCCGCAGCGCCGACTCGCAAGGAGAGAAAAAAAAATAAAATAAAAAATAAATAAAATAAAAAATTGCTAATACGATTATTGACATACAGTATTCCATGTAAATATTGCAGATCTAACTGCTTTTTTTATTTCCAGACTGCTATTGACATTCTGGGCTTTACTACTGAGGAGAAGATGGGCATCTACAAGTTTACTGGAGCTGTGCTGCATCATGGTAACATGAAGTTCAAGCAGAAGCAGCGTGAGGAGCAGGCTGAGCCTGATGGCAATGAGGGTGAGAATAAATTGTTTAATGTGTAATCCCAATTAAGAATGGTTTGATTGAAAGATCCTTTTCTATTTGCAAATAGGAAAGAGTAGTTCCTATAGTTTTCAGGGCAATAAATGGGATGACATTTAAAATGTTGAACTAAAAATTGCAGATGCTGACAAAGTCGCCTACCTTCTGGGCTTGAACTCTGCTGATATGCTGAAGGCTTTGTGCTACCCCAGAGTGAAGGTCGGAAATGAGTATGTGACCAAAGGTCAAACCGTGCCACAGGTATTTAGTAACATACAGTATATCCAGCTAAGTATGTGTTAGAACAAAAAATTATGAGTAAATCTGGCTATTATTGCAAAAGCAGAAGGATGTTGGAATAAAAATGACACAGTATTTTATCCACAGGTGTACAACTCTGTTAGTGCTTTAGCCAAATCTATCTATGAGAGGATGTTCTTGTGGATGGTCGTTCGTATCAACCAGATGTTGGACACAAAACAGTCATTGGTGTGCTGGATATTGCTGGCTTTGAGATCTTTGATGTAAGAATTATTTTTTTATCCAATTTAATGAAAGTTGAAAGTCAGTCAAATTCAGTGTTCAGTAAATGTCCCCCCCCCCCCCAGTATAACAGCATGGAGCAGCTGTGCATCAATTTCACCAATGAAAAACTGCAACAGTTCTTCAACCACCACATGTTTGTGCTGGAACAAGAGGAGTACAAGAAGGAGGGCATTGTTTGGGCATTCATTGACTTCGGCATGGATTTGGCTTCTTGCATTGAGCTCATTGAGAAGGTTTTACTAGTTATTTTTTTACTATATTTATCATTTACATTTCTTAAAATGTGAAACATTTAGTAATACTCCTCTTTCATTTCTAATAACCCATGGGTATCTTCTCCATTCTTGAAGAGGAGTGCATGTTCCCCAAGGCTTCAGACGCTTCCTTCAAGAACAAGCTGTATGATCAGCACCTTGGCAAAAACCAAGCCTTCCAGAAACCAAAGCCTGCCAAAGGCAAAGCTGAGGCCCACTTCTCTTTGGTTCACTATGCTGGAACTGTGGACTACAACGTCACTGGCTGGTTGGACAAGAACAAGGATCCACTGAATGAGTCTGTTTTACAGTTGTACCAGAAATCTTCTGTCAAACTTCTGGCTACTCTCTACCCACCTGTTGTTGAGGGTAATTCTATACATTACAAGTGCATATTAAAAAAAGAGAATGATTTAATTAGCTAATTTGAAATGACAATTTGGCTTATATTTTTAATGTTTGTAAAGACCCTACCAAGAAGGGAGGCAAGAAGAAGGGTGGCTCCATGCAGACTGTGTCCTCCCAGTTCAGGGTATGTACAAAGGATGTTGAATCTAATATAACAACAATACTGCTGTATTCAAATAGAGATCCTTTTTATCTTCCACAGGAGAACTTGGGGAAGCTTATGACCAACTTGAGACAAACTCATCCTCACTTTGTGTGTTGTCTAATTCCAAATGAGTCCAAGACTCCAGGTGAAGTAATGAAGGATTTTCAGATTTTTTAATGTGAATTGTTTATATTCACAGCTCTTGATATAAACTGTTTTATAGGTCTCATGGAGAACTTCCTGGTTATCCACCAGCTGAGGTGTAACGGTGTACTGGAGGGTATAAGAATTTGCAGAAAGGGCTTCCCCAGCAGAATCCTCTATGGTGACTAGACCTGCATAAAAATACTACTTCCTGTTGGAGGGTTATCTCAATGTAAAAATAAGAAGCATTTAAAAACAAATATTTCACAGATATAAGGTGCTGAATGCCGGTGTAATCCCTGAGGGACAGTTTATGGACAACAAGAAGGCCTCTGAGAAACTCCTGGGATCCATTGATATTGATCATGATGAGTATAGATTTGGGCACACAAAGGTTCATATTCTGCATTACAACAATTCAAAGACTCAATAACCATGCTGTATGTTTCAGCTATAATTTGAACGAACTCTGCGTTGTTGTGCATGAATTCAGGTGTTCTTCAAAGCTGGTCTTCTGGGTGTTCTTGAGGAGATGCGTGATGAGAAACTGGCTGCTCTGGTCACAATGACTCAGGCTCTCTGCCGTGGTTACCTGATGAGGAGGGAGTATGTGAAGATGACGGAGAGGAGGTGAGTTATGGAAGGGATAATTTGTGGTTACCTGGTCATTATCACAAAATAATCAAGACGGGGGAATCAGGACCTCAGTGCAAAACAGAGTGGTCTTGTTTCACCCTGAAGGGTGTTATTTTGCAGACAATCACCGACTACCTGTATATTATCCTGCTTAATAAACAGCTACTTTCAACCAAATAAATAAATAAATGGACATAAAATATAGATTTGCATTGAAATTATGTTATTATTTGAGAAGAAGAAATTGCTGAACAGCTAAAATCAACCTCTGGTTTTGAGTACTGTTGGTGTTTATTTAGAGTAAATAACTGTCTGACTGCTCATTATACAGATAATTACAACACTTATTACAAAATAAATAAATAATTGTACATTAAACATTGAATTAAGTTGAAATTATTTTATAAGCTTACTTGTAGAGATCGCAGAGTGATACGAGAAGTAGCTAATAACGTTAGAGCGGCAGCAGTAGAAATGCCCACTAGCGTCTTACAGTACAATGACTAGCATCAAGCGATAAAGTCGCTGTCTGTGAATAGGGCTTTAATACCTGGATGTGCAATTGTTTCTGAGAAATATTAGTCTGCTAGATCATGCCATTGGCCAATCATAATTAAGTATTTCAGAGAGCCGTGTTATACTTTATGATATTTGTGACATTTAATCACCAATTATTCACAGGGAGTCCATTTACACCATCCAATACAACATCCGCTCATTCATGAATGTCAAACACTGGCCATGGATGAAGGTTTACTACAAGATTAAGCCTCTGCTGAAGAGCGCTGAGACCGAGAAGGAGCTGTCAAACATGAAAGAGGATTTTACAAAATGCAAAGAAAATCTTGCCAAGGCTGAAGCCAAAAAGAAGGAGCTTGAGGAGAAGATGGTTTCACTGCTGCAAGAGAAGAATGACCTGCAGCTTCAAATAGCCTCTGTGAGTATGCACTAATTAATTTTCTGAAATTTGGTTCCATTTAAAAATGATACACATTTTTTACCATAATATGTAAAATAATTTTTCCTGTCAGGAAGGTGACAATCTCTCAGATGCCGAGGAGAGGTGTGAGGGTCTGATCAAGAACAAAATCCAGCTTGAAGCTAAACTCAAAGAGACAACTGAGAGACTGGAGGACGAGGAGGAAATCAATGCTGAACTCACAGCCAAGAAGAGGAAACTGGAGGATGAGTGCTCTGAGCTGAAGAAGGACATTGATGACCTAGAGCTCACCTTGGCTAAAGTGGAAAAGGAGAAACATGCCACTGAAAATAAGGTTTGAGTTTGATTTGGTTTAATACAGTATATTATTTCATTTCTACTGTTACCTAATATTTTTTAAAAGAAAATTAATTAGGACAAAAGAAAGTAATTTAGTGTATCCAACATCACACAGGTCAAGAACCTGACCGAGGAAATGGCAGGACAGGATGAGAGCCTTGCCAAGCTTACAAAGGAGAAGAAAGCCCTCCAAGAGGCACATCAGCAGACTCTGGATGATCTCCAGGCAGAGGAGGACAAAGTCAACACCCTGACCAAAGCTAAGACAAAACTTGAGCAACAAGTTGATGATGTGAGTTACTGTTTCAACATGTCCTTAATTCATTGAATGCACATTTTTGCTTTGAACATTTATATATTGTTTTCCCATAGCTTGAGGGTTCCCTTGAACAAGAGAAAAAGCTGCGCATGGATCTTGAGAGAGCCAAGAGAAAGCTTGAAGGAGACCTCAAATTGGCCCTTGAGACCACTATGGACCTGGAGAATGACAAGCAGCAATCAGATGAGAAACTTAAGAAGTATTTTAAAACATCAAATTATTAGAATTTCTATTGCTTTGTTTGTGTTATGTTGTTTATGTATGTTATTGTTATACACACAAGTTATTGTTGAACTCCCACAGGAAAGACTTTGAAACAAGCCAGCTCCTGAGCAAGATTGAGGATGAGCAATCTCTTGGAGCTCAACTCCAGAAGAAGATCAAGGAGCTCCAGGTATTTGAAATGTTTTGGTATTTGTTATTGTTACATTGTTATTTGTTTAAAAAAAAATCAAGATCAGAAATGAATTCAATACTTGCCCCTGTAGGCTCGCGTTGAAGAACTGGAGGAAGAGATTGAGGCTGAGCGTGCTGCTCGTGCAAATGTGGAGAAGCAGAGAGCTGATCTTTCCAGGGAACTTGAGGAGATCAGTGAGAGGCTTGAGGAGGCTGGAGGAGCAACGTCTGCTCAGATTGAGATGAATAAGAAGCGTGAGGCTGAATTTCAGAAGCTGCGTCGTGATCTTGAAGAGGCCACCCTCCAGCATGAAGCCACTGCTGCTGCCCTCCGCAAGAAGCAGGCCGACAGTGTGGCTGAGCTGGGAGAGCAAGTCGACAACCTCCAGCGCATCAAGCAGAAGCTTGAGAAGGAGAAGAGTGAATACAAAATGGAGATTGATGATCTCTCTAGCAACATGGAGTCTATTGCCAAAGCAAAGGTTGAGAATTGTGTTTCTAAAGAAATGAATCAAATGTGTAGGATTTTTTGAATATCTAACGACTTTGTATTTGCAGTCCAATCTAGAGAAGATGTGCCGCACACTTGAGGACCAACTCAGTGAAATTAAGTCCAAGAACGTTGAGAACCTTCGCCAGTTAAATGACCTCAGTGCTCAAAGAGCAAGACTTCAAACTGAAAATGGTAAAAGATGAAAATTATGATCAAATTATTAGTATGTTGAGAATGATTAAGTATAGTGTATTAAAATAATTGTTATTAGAAACAAACATACTGATTAATAAAATACTTTCTCACCAACAGGTGAGTTTGGCCGTCAGTTAGAAGAGAAGGAAGCTCTAGTTGCTCAGCTCACCAGAGGCAAACAAGCTTTCACTCAACAAACTAAAGAGGAGCTTAAGAGACATATTGAAGAGGAAGTTAAGGTATTACAGCAAAATTATTGTGACCACGTATTTGCCTGTGCAGAGTAAAGCTAATAGCGTGACTTTGCATCCTAGGCCAAGAATGCTCTGGCCCATGCTGTGCAGTCAGCCCGTCATGACTGTGACCTGCTCCGTGAGCAGTTTGAGGAAGAGCAGGAGGCAAAGGCTGAGCTGCAGCGGGGAATGTCTAAGGCCAACAGTGAGGTTGCTCAGTGGAGAACCAAATATGAAACTGATGCCATCCAGCGCACAGAGGAGCTAGAAGAGTCCAAGTATGAACATCAGACGAGCTGATAAACACTTGTTAATATGTGAAAATGTTTGCATCATAGATTAATGCTGACAAATTCATAACAGGAAGAAGCTGGCTCAGCGTCTGCAAGAGGCAGAGGAACAAATTGAGGCAGTAAACTCCAAATGTGCCTCTCTGGAGAAGACCAAACAGAGACTACAGGGTGAAGTGGAGGACCTCATGATTGATGTGGAGAGAGCCAATGGCTTGTCTGCTAACCTTGACAAGAAGCAGAGGAACTTTGACAAGGTAAACAATTTGACTACTTCTGTAATATGCTAATTCCTCTCACCTCTCAAATTAAATAATAATATTATTAGTGGAGCCTGAAATTTCTCTACCAAGGTCCTGGCAGAATGGAAGCAGAAGTATGAGGAAGGTCAGGCAGAGCTGGAAGGTGCCCAGAAAGAGGCACGCTCACTCAGCACTGAGCTGTTCAAGATGAAGAACTCCTATGAGGAGAGTCTGGATCAGCTGGAGACACTGAAGAGAGAAAACAAGAACCTGCAGTGTAAGACCACATTTTTTGAATTATTTATAAACGTCAACACTCTTAGTGTTAAATCAGTATTGGGAATTGAAGGTGTATATTGTTTATAATATACTGATACTATTATCTTTCTATTTTTGCAGAGGAGATCTCGGATCTGACAGAGCAGATAGGTGAGACTGGTAAAAGCATTCATGAGCTGGAAAAGGCCAAGAAGGCTGTTGAGACTGAGAAGTCTGAGATTCAGACCGCCTTTGAGGAGGCTGAAGTGAGTATCTGAAGATAATTGTATTGAAGATTAATATGTATTATTTCGTGGTAAAAAAAAAATGAAGCACTATTCTGTCCTGTTAATGATTGTTTTCATTATGAAATTCAAAAATGATTTTTCACCTTTTATAGGGCACCCTGGAGCATGAGGAATCTAAGATCCTTCGTGTCCAACTTGAGCTAAACCAGGTCAAGAGTGAGATCGACAGGAAGCTTGCAGAGAAGGATGAGGAGATGGAACAGATCAAAAGGAACAGCCAGAGAGTCATTGAGTCCATGCAGAGCACTCTTGACTCTGAGGTCAGGAGCAGGAATGATGCCCTGAGAATCAAGAAAAAGATGGAGGGAGATCTTAATGAGATGGAGATTCAGCTGAGCCATTCCAATCGCCAGGCTGCTGAGGCCCAGAAACAGCTGAGGAATGTTCAGGGACAACTCAAGGTATGTAACCTCTCTCTGGCTTTCAGTTTGTATAAGTGTGTAAATGAGTATGCTACACAAAAAATGAAAAGCAAAAAACTAATCAGGGAGCCCTCCAAAAAATGTATGTACAGGATGCCCAACTACACCTTGATGATGCCCTGAGAGGACAGGAAGACATGAAGGAGCAGGTGGCCATGGTAGAGCGCAGAAACGCTCTGATGCAGGCTGAGATTGAGGAGCTGAGAGCAGCTCTGGAGCAGACAGAGAGAGGCCGCAAAGTGGCTGAACAAGAGCTGGTGGACGTCAGTGAGCATGTTGGACTCCTGCACTCTCAGGTAAAAACATATAGTTGCTGTTGTTTTTGTAGAGTTAAATTATGGTAATTGAAAGTGTTGTTAAAAAATACATTGAATTATCTTGTCCATTTTGTAGAACACAAGTCTAATGAACACCAAGAAGAAGCTTGAAGCTGACCTTGTTCAAATCCAGAGTGAAGTTGATGACACTGTACAGGAAGCCAGAAACGCAGAGGAGAAAGCCAAGAAGGCCATCACTGATGTGAGTAACTGAGAATTCAAGGAGCTTCTCAAGAATCTGCACACTGAAATATTTAGACCTAACGCAAATTTGTGGACTTTGTCATTTTCAAAAGGCTGCAATGATGGCAGAAGAGCTCAAAAAGGAGCAGGACACCAGTGCTCACCTTGAGAGGATGAAGAAAAATTTGGAAGTCACAGTGAAGGACCTGCAGCACCGTCTGGATGAGGCTGAGAATCTGGCCATGAAGGGAGGAAAGAAACAACTCCAGAAACTGGAGTCTAGAGTAAGCTTGCATTTTTTTCAGTGTTCATTATCTTGATATGGGTGCTGTGAAGTGTATGTCATACTACAATACTGCTTATTTTGTGTTTGATAGTGTAAACCTAATTTTTTTGAGTGAAATGACTTTAATAATATCTATAATTAAGGTCCGTGAGCTTGAGACTGAAGTTGAGGCAGAACAGAGACGTGGAATTGATGCTGTTAAAGGTGTTCGCAAATATGAAAGGAGAGTGAAGGAGCTCACCTACCAGATAAAGAAAATTTTATACAATTTCAGACAACATTGTTCTTATTATATTCTAGTCTAATGTATGTTTATTACCTGCAGACTGAGGAAGATAAGAAGAACATCAGCAGACTGCAAGATCTGGTTGATAAGCTTCAGCTGAAGGTCAAGGCTTACAAGAGGCAGGCTGAAGAAGCTGTGAGTATTAATTTGAAAACGATAAATGCCACATTTTACATTGTTTGTGTCTTGTATACCTATATATTTGATGTTGCAGGATGAACAAGCCAAAACTCATCTGTCCAAATTGAGGAAGTCACAGCATGAGCTGGAGGAGGCTGAGGAGCGCGCTGACATTGCTGAATCTCAGGTCAACAAGCTCAGGGTCAAGAGCCGTGATGCTGGAAAGGTAATTTATATGATAATATCAGTTCTAATTCTTACTGAAAGATTTACTTGAAGATATTTTAAACCATACTTGCCACAGCTTTAAAGCTTTAGTTTAATATCTCAATTTTTACTTAATTTTAACTTTTTATACTAATTATGTATTTCTTCAATTTCTAATTTTTCCAGGTTAAAGAGGTAGTTGAGTGAAAACCTTTCAAAAAAGTCTTCGAAAATGTCAAATTAATACAAAATAAAACTTTTATTTAGCAACTTCTTTTGGACCTCCATTTCTCTTGATTGATTTGTTGCTGAAACACCTAACATAACATTTTCTAGTAAAAAACATATGAACTTTTATATGACATGAGCAAAGATCTCAATATGTCACTAAACATTATTATTGAAGATTTATATTTTTCACTTTAAGTGGTAGCAACTTAATCAAATCATCAAATTTCCAGTAATACTCAAAGATAGTAGATAGTGTCCATAGTTTGAAAGGTTAAAGTGGTTTTTAGGGGCGGGAAACAATACAGAGATGCATTGCATATTTGCCAGCAATGAAGAAGTTCTTTATTAAGTACGTCTCTGCTGCTTGTGAATGAGCGCAGATAATGGTATTTTCACAGACAGTGCTGGGTAAGGAAAAGTCTCATATCTTCTGCATGCAGAAAATTAAAAACATAAAAATTTAGCCAAATGTTTGTCCTTTAGGGCTGATCACTTTGATGTGACAATTGTGGGTCATACGGTCGTAGCGCCACCAACTGGTGGAAGGAAGTGTCATTTTAACAGATGTTGAAAAATCCCTATAATGTTAGCCTGAATTACTTAAAAAAAAAATACAGATTAATGTCAAGGCATTGCACGTTTTAAATTCTTTGAAGGGTTTCTTGATATCATAAATACTGTTGCAATGGCAATTCATTAAATGTCATTCCCTTTTTGTGCATATTCACATGTTTTGAGGTATTTTGCATAATTGAATTTTAAAGTTTAATGTTCATAAACATATTTATTACATTGTATATAAATAAACTATAGTAAAAATATCAACTGTAAAATGTAAAAATGCAAGAAAACACATGTCTAATCCACTGTCTATTAATTATCTGACTGGCAATTTCAAAAAATGTCCAATAGAGGGCATCCAAGCTCCATTGTTGAATGATTCCCAACAGTTCTGAATCTGAGTCTAGAATGGGCGGGGACTGAGTTCATGAGTTGATTGAGGTCATTTGCAGTCGAATCCCATAAAAAAAAAATGCAAACAGTGTGTCCCCACTCAATATATAAATAAACTGAGGTGCGGATGCAATCTTTGTTAAGATCCTTTTAACCCTTTCCGGCCAGAGCGTTCAAATTTGGGAACAATTATTCCCATGGTTCCTGTCTCAGTGTCTCTGCCGTCCAATCACTGATATTATTTCTGAAATCTGCCAGATACTCATGACAAAATAAGCTAAAAGCACAAATGATTTGTTAAGGGGTTACTGGGTGTGAATAATACATGTATTGTCATCACCGTCATCCTTCATTTGCCTGGGAGGAGACAGAGGAGATATCGCTTTGAATGTAGATGTTGAATACACTGCAAATGATGAAAAATATCATATTAATAAGTAGGCCTATGTGAATTTGATTTGTACAAAATAGCAATAAAGTAATTTGGCTGAACTGTTCTAAGTGTGTTTTGGAAGTGTAGCCAACATAAAGAATATGGCATGAATAGCATATGTCAGGAATCACCGTCATTAATATCGCGGCTGCTGTAATAAGACTAATTTGCCAAGCAACTGGTATTGTTAGATTTAACATGTTCCCGAATCGCACAAACTCTGAAATCAAATGACTGTTTATTTATTTCCAAAGTGCAACCACTGAGGCCAAAAAATTATTTTCAGATCAATTTTCAATAAGATCACCGTTGAAGATCTAACGGGATGAATGGTCCCCTGTCTCTCCATGAAAGGGCTTACTGGACAGAGTAATTTGGTTGATTTAAATCGGCTGTTAATAAGTTTGAATTATTGACTCTGCCATTACTGTACGTGAATTAATAATTTAAGCAGTAATTTAGCAATAATTAAATGTATTCCATACCATAGACATCCATTTAAAATATGTTTTAAATGGACAGCAAGAAGGAGTGATTGTCACGTATGTGCCGTGTTGCCATGCCCATCTCAGGACTCGAGTCTCATATGCATCGACCCGAGCGGCCGTGGCTGAGGATGCCATATGCCCCAGGAGCCTCTGGCATTGTTTTAGAAGAACCGCTGTGCCGGGCTCAAAGAGAGCGAGGCACCTGAGCACTGACTGAGTGCGCTCGTTGGTGAGGCACGCTGTCATTGAGACTGAGTCTAACTCCATGCCGAGAAAAGAGATGATCTGAACCGGGGTGAGCTTGCTCTTTTCCCAGTTGACCTGAAGCCCAAGATGGCTGAGGTGCCTGAGCACCTGATCCCTGTGAGCGCATAATAACTCTCAAGTGTGGGCCAAGATGAGCCAGTCATCGAGGTAGTTGAGTATGTAGATGCCCATTTCCCTTAGCAGGGCAAGAGCTGCCTCTGTGATCTTTGTGAAGACGCTGGGGGACAGGGACAGGCTGAAGGGGAGGACCTTGTTCTGATTCGCCTGGTCATCGAACGCGAACCATAGGAAGGGTCGGTGTCGAGGCAAGATGGAGACGTGGAAGTATGCATCCTTCAGGTCTACCGCCGCAAACCAATCTAGCGTCGAACGCAGGTAAGAATGTGTTTCTGCGGGAGCATTTTGAAGGGGAATCTGTGCAATGCCCGGTGGAGAACTCGCAGGTCCAAGATTGGTCGCAATCCGCCACCGTTAGGGGCTGCGTTTACAGATTTGTTAAACTCCTTCGGGGTCACGCAAAACGTCAGTGGTCCCACTCATCGCCTAAATCATACGCTAGATTTAATTATATCATATGGAACCAATCCAACCGATATAGATATTATACCGCAAAATGATGATGTCACTGATCATTACATGGTAACTTGCATACTATGTACCACTGAAATCTGTCATATTGCGCCACGTTATCGACCAAGCAGAACAATCCTTCCAACCACAATATATAGATTCTCAAATAGCTTTCCTGATCTATCTCAGCTGCTCAGTGAACCCAAACAAACAGATGAACTAGAGGAAATGACTAGCAGTTTGAGCACCATTTTCTCTGGTACATTAGAAATTGTTGCACCAATTAGATTAAAAAAGTTTAGAGAAAAAACTAGAGCACCATGGTACAACAGTGCTACGCATGCTATCAAGAGAGAAACTCGTAACTTGGAGCGTAAATGGAAACAAACTAATTTAGAGGTCTTTAGAATCGCATGGAAAGACAGTATGTCACGTTACAAAAAGGCTCTAAAAACAGCCAGGGCTGAGCACCTCCGCATACTAATAGAAAATAACCAAAATAATCCAAGGTTCTTATTTAACACCGTGGCTAGACTAACAAATAAACAGAGATCACCTGAGCAAAATATTCCGTTACAGTTTAGTAGTAATGATTTTATGAATTTCTTCACTGAGAAAATAGAAAACATGAGAAACACAATTGTAAACACAACTGTTAATGTACAATCTTTTATGGTGTCTTATGATTCAGCCTCAGTTATCGCCCCTCAAGAACAACTACACCGCTTTACAACTATAGGACAGGAAGAGCTAAATAAACTTATCATTGCATCTAAAACAACAACATGTTTACTAGATCCAATACCCACTAAACTACTGAAAGAAGTGTTACCTGTAGTGGAAGAGCCTCTTCTCAATATTATTAACTCGTCTTTATTTTTAGGTCATGTTCCAAGAATATTTAAGCTGGCAGTTATAAAACCTCTCATTAAGAAACCACAATTAGATCCAAATAACCTAGCAAATTACAGACCCATCTCAAATCTTCCATTTATGTCTAAAATATTAGAAAAAGTTGTGTCCACTCAATTGTGCTCTTTCTTGCAAGAAAATGATATCTATGAAAAATTTCAGTCAGGATTCAGACCGCATCATAGCACAGAAACTGCGTTAGTTAAAATTACAAATGATTTACTTTTAGCTTCTGACCAAGGCTGCATCGCAATATTAGTTCTACTCGATCTTAGCGCTGCGTTCGACACTATAGATCATAAAATACTCTTGGATCGACTACAAAACTACACTGGTGTTCAGGGACAGGCATTAAGCTGGTTTAGATTGTACTTATCAGACCGTTACTATTTTGTCTGTTTAAATGGGGAAAAATCAAAAATAACATCAGTAGACTATGGAGTGCCACAAGGATCTGTGTTAGGCCCTCTATTATTCTCAATATATATGCTGCCACTTGGTAAAATTATAAGAAAACATGGAATTAATTTCCACTGTTATGCTGATGACACTCAGTTATATATCTCATCACGACCAGATGAAAACACTAACTTTTCTAACTTGACAGAGTGTCTTAAAGATATAAAATGCTGGATGACGCGTAATTTCCTGTTATTAAATTCCGATAAAACGGAGGTATTACTTATTGGTCCAAAAAACTACCCACAAAATCCGTTACATCCAATACAACTTTAATTTAGAAGGATGTCCTGTTACATTATCCACTACAGTAAAAGACCTGGGTGTTATACTAGACCGCAACTTGACTTTCGAAAATCATATTTCATATTTCAGCCTTTTTCCACCTTAGAAACATTGCTAAGCTACGTAACATGCTATCTGTTTCTGATGCAGAAAAGTTAGTTCATGCATTCATGACCTCGAGACTAGATTACTGTAATGCTTTATTAGCTGGTTGCCCTGCATCCTCAATAAACAAGCTACAGTTAGTCCAAAATGCAGCCGCTAGAGTTCTTACTAGGTCAAGAAAATATGATCATATAACACCGATTTTATCATCTCTACACTGGCTACCTATTAAGTTCCATATCAATTACAAAGTATTACTACTGACCTATAAAGCCCTAAATGGTTTAGCTCCGGTGTATTTAACGGATCTTCTATCGCCATACAATCCATCGCGCTCTTTAAGATCACTAAATTCGAGGCTTCTGGTCATACCTAGGATATCTAAGTCCACTAATGGAGGGAGGGCGTTCTCACATTTAGCTCCTAAACTCTGGAATAGCCTTCCTGATATTGTTCGAGGCTCAGACTCGCTGTCCCAGTTTAAAACTAGATTAAAGACGCATCTCTTTAACCAAGCATTCACATAATGCTTACTTTTTATACTACTGCTGAATCAGTTATAATGCATTAATATTATGAACATCAGCTATGCTAATTATTTCCCATCTGCTTTGCTGCTGTTATAAATAGCGTTCGTCAGCTCCAGTTTGTATCCAGCCTCTCACGGAGACTTCAGATGCCCCATCACCATGGACTACGATCTTGAAATGGGATACATAGACTAATTATTGCCAACAAAAGCCTTCATCAGCCAAACAAGGACAATTGCATCTAAGTGAACTTCTGGAATTTAATCAAGGATGGACTTCAAAGACACTGGTCACTAATCTTGCAGTTCAACACAATCACTGTCTAAATACTGACCCTTAGCACTTAATAAGTTTAATAATTTTTTAAATCATGTTTTTTTTAACTATAAATAATTCTTATTTACATTATTCATGATGTTAGCCAGAGGGGAACTGGCCCCCCACAGTGAGTCTGGTTTCTCCCAAGGTTATTTTTCTCCATTAACCATCATCTTTTGGAGTTTTGTGTTCCTTGCCACAGTCGCCTTTGGCTTGCTCACTGGGGTTAATACAATTATTATTTAATTATTTTTAAACACTATAAAGAATCATATCTTATCTAATTCCACAACAAGGCTCCAAACAAAAAATCAATTAAGGAGCCATTGGCTCCTATAGGGGGAAAAACAGGCGCCAAATATTTTCATTTTTAACTCCTTCCATTCCTTTTCGTCCCGCAGCTCACATGCAATTATGTGATCACGTGCATTTTTTATGCTCGTTACTGTCACCGTGTTTTCTCACAGTCTCTTTTTTTGAAATGGTTAGTTCCTGCAATGAACTCCATTTTCCCCGATATTTCTTTGATATAAACTTTTGTAATGTATCTCGGGAAATGTAATGCAAATTTTAAAATCAAAGGGAGTAAATTTTTACTGTCGCCAATGGCGACCTTGACAGAAATTACACTCGCAAATAAATTTATTTGGTCACAAATGCGACCATTTTTTAGTCGCAGTTTGGAGCCCTGCACAAGGATGATGATTTATCGACTTTATAGACATTACATTTTTATCGTCTGTTAATGCTGAACTTCTGTAAAGCTGCTTTGAAACGATGTGTGTTGTGAAAGGCGCTATACAAATAAAATTGACTTGACTTGACTTTTGGGTATGATGAAGTAAGGGCGGTAGAGACCCTTCTTCATCTTGGCTTGAGGGATGGGCTCTATTGCATCTTTGAGAAGCAGAGTCGTGATCTCTGCCCGTAAAGCACTGGCATTTTCGCCACGTACAGAGGTGGAGCGAATACCGACGAAATGAGGTGGGAGCCGGGCGAACTGAGTCGTGTAGCCGAGTCGGATGGTCCTGGCCAACCAGAGTGACGTGTTGGGCGTCCAAACTCGAAGTCAAGGTATCTGTATCAATATCGAAATTTTTCAGCGAGAGACGGCGGTGTGGCCATCAGAGGAAAGTTCAAGTGCGGGCAACATTATGCTAATGAGCTATGACACGGTTCGGCCATGGCCGGCTTTTATGACCGTCAGAAGTGGAGAGAAATTAACCGCATACAGGAACTACACAGAGGCGGAAAGACATCTTTAAAAAGACGTGTCCTGAAAAGGACGTTCAACGCATGCTGTGTATTGCTCTTTTATGAGTGGGAACTCAAACTCTTTTAGAGGAAATAAACTCTTTTTAGGAGGAGAAACACTCTTTCAGGCATTGAAAGCGCTGTCGAAGCACCCAGGGGCGTGGACTGCACAGCGTGCAGAGAGAGAGAACGCCAGCTGGAATGCGCCGTAGATCCAACAGCAGTGCTTCTTGCCAACTGAGGTGAGTGGAACAGTGGTGAACTCCACTTGCTGTTGCACAACCGTTCGGCTCCGAAGAAAAATTCTGACTGACAGTCGCTGCCCCGCTTCCCTTTATACCCGTATGTTCCAGGGCGGGGCAATGCTAATTTTGTCTGTCAACTTAACATTGGCCTTTTCTCAAGTTCAGAGGTATGTTTGGCATCCCTGGAAGACCCCTTGTGTCACTTCATTCGACACAACATCGAGTGAGTGACAGAAGGGGAACATAATATCTACTTCATCAACTCACCTGGCACACCAACAATTTCAGACACCTTTGTCCACGCATCGTTTTTTAAAATATATATATCCCTGTAAGCAAATAGGGACAGATCATATAGTACGGGAAAACCCGCCATGGCAAAAATCAATTTCTCCTCCATTTTGTCTTCAGAACTAATGTTTGGTGGGAACCAAAGTTTACACTATTGTATTCTCTAGACTTCGCTAGAGCGGGGCACTTCTATATTCCAATAGGTTGCCACCGAATCGCGTCATAGCTCATTACCATAATGTTGCCTGCACTTGAACTTTCCTCTGACGGCCACACCGCTGTCTCTCGCCGAAAAATTTTGATATTGAGACCGATTCCTTGAATTCGATACCAGTTCCTAAACAATACTTTTATTTTAAAAACTTAAATCAAATACTTTTCTAAATTCAAATTGCACTCCAAACGAAACGAAAAAGCAAATAAATAAATAATAAAGTGATAAAATTATATATATATATAATTTTATCACTTTATTATTTATTTATTTGCTTTATATATATATATATATATATATACGTAACCACCTTTCCATTTACCATCAGGCAAGTAAGTATCTGTCTAAACATGCAGGTGGAAAATTACTTATACAAATGAAGACATGAAAACAATTATAAATGTAAAAATAATAATCATAATGATGATAATAATCACTGAAATATAAATCATGGTTTGAGGTGAATGTGTTTTTGTATTATTTTATACATTTCATATTATTTTATATAGTTTGTATTATTTTACAGGCTGCAGAGAAATTTGTTACTGAACGACAAGATATTTTGTCATTATTTTACTCAATTGTTTAGAGGCAATTCGGTCAATGCATAAAATCTATCGAACTCAGATTTTAGATTTTTGGGTGCTTCCCGTTTCAGTTTCTGCCTGTAAGCGGGCAGAAGCAGAACGGAAGAGTGGTCGGATTTGCCAAATGGTGGGCGGGGGAGGGATTTGTAGCCATCCCGGAAAGGAGAAGAGCAATGAAACCCGGTCCCCTCGTGTGTTGAAGCTGATGTGTTGGTGGTATTTTGGTGCTATTGTTTTAAAATTGGCTTTGTTGAAGTCCCCGGCAACAATGAACGCGGCCTCAGGGTGTGTGGTTTCCTGCTCACTTATACTCCCATACAGTTCCCTGAGTGCCCGGTCTGTATCGGCTTGTGGGGGGATGTACACAGCAGTGATAATGACCGCTGTGAATTCCCTCGGTAGCCAGAATGGTCGACACAGAAGCATGAGATATTCCAGATCAGGAGAGCAGAAAGACCTGATAAAATGTACGTTCCTCTGATCACACCATGATTTGTTGATCATAAAACATACACCTCCACCTCTGCTTTTACCTGAGAGGTCTTTCGCTCTGTCCGCTCGGTGCACGGAGAACCCCGTGGGTTCGATGGCCGAGTCTGGAATCTCCGCGGACATCCAGGTTTCCGTAAGACAGATAACGCAGCAATCTCTCGTCTCTCGTTGGAAAGAGATCCGAGCTCTCAGCTCGCAGAGCTTGTTGTCCAGAGACTGAACATTTGCCAGTAGTATACTGGGTAGCGGGGGTCGATTTGCACGACTTCTTACTCTGATGAGAACGCCGCCTCTTTGTCCCCTTTTCCTTCTGTGTTTCCGCGGCCGGGCAGCCCAGACAAAGGGCTTCGCTGGCGTGTTTGTAAACCACGGGTCGGCGTTGAGGAATTTGAAGTCCGGTTTTCGGTGTGTGATTGCCGAACCAATGTCCAAAAGTGTTTGTCTGTTGTACACAATAAGGCAGACAACATCCAAGACAAAAAAAAATCACACGGACTGGGAGATGTTCTGGTCCGCCTCCGATGGCGACATCGAGGTTTACGCTGATAGCGTAACGTGTTTCATCAGGAAGTGCGTAGAGGATGTTGTTCCGACAAAAAAAAATACGGATCTACCCCAACCAGAAACCATGGGTTAACGGCGATGTTCGCGCGGCACTTACTGCGCGGACCTCCGCTTTTAATTCCGGGAATGCAGAGGAGCGTAAACAAGCCAGTTATGCCCTCTGTAACTCCATCAGTGCAGCCAAACGCCAGTACAGGCACAAAATTGAAGGACAGTTCAACACCACTGACTCTAGAAGTATGTGGCAGGGAATTAACACCATCACGGATGTCAGGGACCAAGCAGTAAAGGCAAGGACACACGGGTGTTATTAAGAAAATTTAGGCTTTATTTAGCCAACTATGTTAAAGTTTAAACAAAAATGCCTAAAGTGGGTCTTTTAACAAATCTGAGGTCAACATAACAAGACTACACATACATCTTAACATGACAAACATGACCTCCCGAATGACACAAAAGGAGGGGTATATATATACACAAAAGCTAGCCTACAGCAAACACAAAGGGGAGACAACTTAACTTACTACAATTACCAAGACCCAAAATAAACCCAACAACTAACCATAAGAAATTACTAAACAAACAAAACTACCAAAACCCAATATTAATCCAACCAAAACAAATTGTCCACACTTTGTGGTGTTCTTAAATATTTTGTAGTTCAGAGTCCCCCTGCCCACTACCAGGAGTTGGTTCCATCCACTTCCTGTGGTGGAGTATAAAAGGCAGTTTCAAACTCCAGCTCTCCCTTTGGCAGATGACTCAGCAGTAGCATGTGGAGAAACAAAAGACAGGTATAACTCATTAAACAAGTCTAATCAAATGAATACTATTATTAAACAAAATGCGTGCACTGAGATTGGAAATTTTAGCATAATTTACGAAAAGAATAAACATATCTAAAGAAAATGTGTTTGTGGTTATTTGTAAACAAATCAAAACCCATTACCACCACTTTAAATGCTGGCAGTTGATAAGGTCGTCACAACGGACTACAAATGGAATAGAAACTCCGCCATGAACACCGCTGCCTCTCTCCCGGATGAGCTTAATACATTATATGCTCGTTTCCAGGACAATGACACCGCCCTCGCAGAGAGAGTACTCGCGGCTGACACTACAGAGGTTGGTTCACTCTCTGTCTCTGTTGCGAATGTAACCTGATCCTTTCGACGGGTGAATATCCGTAAAGCCGCGGCTCCAGACGGCATTCCGGGCTGCGTCACCAGAGTGTGCGCGAACCAACTGGCTGGTGTTTTTACGGACATTTTCAACCTGTCCCTCTCCCTGTCTGTAGTCCCCACATGCTTCAAAACATCAACCATTGTGCCTGTACCGAAGCAATCAAAAATCACTTGCTTAAATGACTGGCGTCCTGTTGCTCTGACCCCCATCATCAGCAAATGCTTTGCGAGGTTGATCAGAGATTACATCTGCTCTGTTCCGCCCACCTCTTTGGACCCATTACAGTTTGCCTACCGCAACAACCGCTCCACTGATGATGCCATTGCATCTACAATACACACTGCTCTCTCCCATCTGGAAAAAAGGAACACATATGTGAGAATGCTGTTTGTAGACTACAGCTCAGTATTTAACACTATAGTGCCCTCCAAGCTTGATGAGAAACTCCGGGCTCTGGGCTTAAACAGCTCACTGTGCAGCTGGATCCTGGATTTCCTGTCAGGCAGACGTCAGGTGGTTAGAATGGGCAGCAACATCGCCTCATCACTGACCCTCAACACTGGAGCCCCGCAGGGCTGTGTTCTCAGCCCACTCTTGTATTCCCTATACACACATGACTGTGTGGCAACACATAGCTCCAATGCCATCATTAAGTTTGCTGACGATATGACGGTGGTAGGTGTGATCACTGACAATGATGAAACAGCCTACAGAGAGGAGGTGCACACTCTGACGCGCTGGTGTCAGGAGCACAACCTCTCCCTCAACGTCAGTAAAACCAAGGAGCTTGTAGTGGACTTCAGGAAGAAAGACAGAGAACACAGCCCCATCACCATTAATGGAGCACCGGTGGAGAGAGTCAGCAGCTTCAAATTCCTCGGTGTCCACATTACTGAGGAACTCACATGGTCCGTCCACACTGAGGCCGTTGTGAAGAAGCGCCTCTTCTTCTTGAGACGGCTGAGGAAGTTTGGAATGGACCAGCACATCCTCACACGGTTCTACACCAGCACTGTAGAGAGTATCCTGACTGGCTGCATCACCGCCTGGTACGGCAATTGCACCGCCCACAACCGCAAAGACCTGCAAAGGGTGGTGCGAACTGCCAGAAACATCATCAGAGGTGAGCTTCCCTCCCTCCAGGATGTATATAACAGGCGGTGTGTGAAAAAAGCTTGGAGGATTATCAGAGACTCCAACCACCCGAGTTATGATCAACAATCAGCACTGCACTTTATTAATCTTCATTCTGTCAAATATATTCTCCCCAATTCAATTAGTGTATATATATATTTTTATATACCCTTATCTAGTGTATGTGTATTCTACATTGTGTGTATTGTTTACATTTGATATGTAATTTTTTTTGTGTAATTATGTGTACATTTGTTATGTAAATTGTGTTGTGTAAATATGTTGTTTATTGTAAAGTGGTTTATGTCTCGTCACTGTCATTACTGCTATGTTGCTCGGAACTGCACACAAGACTTTCACCTACTGTTGCACTCGTGTACACAGTAGTGTGACAATAAAGTGATTTGATTTGATTTTGATTTGATTTGACCCAGCCCTATGCAGAAATAATGATTTATTCACACTGAAAATGGAGTAAGTAAAGGAAAAAATGTGAATATGTGACAGCAGCGATAGAGCGCAAGAACACTCACCACACACCAACTACCAGTGGAGAGGACAGACTGCAGTCAGGTCAGCCTCCTCTTGGAAATCATGGTCAAGCTAGCCCCCACGTTTTGGTGTACGTATATACTATGCAGTAGGGTAGCATGTAAGAACTGATTTAAAAATAAAAGCGACCTTCCGGTGAAAATCATTTCACATTCAGTCAGTCAGTCTGTCAATAAAGAATTAATGAAAAAAAAAAAATATTAAGTATTAAACAAAAAATAATCTTTAAAGGAAAAAATAACTCCTGCAAACTTAATAATAAAGAATATATTTCCATAGACCATCTGACTTTTAAGCACCAAAATGATAGGCTGTTATTCAGAAACTTCCTGTTTACACAGACCAATTTCACTTCAGAATGATAGTACACCACCTCAGAGTGCCACTCACACAAATTCATACAGTCCTGACATTGTGTGAGTGACACTCTGAGGTGGTGTACTATCATTAGAAGTGAAATTGTTCTTTGGAAACGGAGTTTCCTTAATTGATAGAAATCTGAATTGATAGAAAACACAGCATGTATATGACATTTTAGAGGGTTTTAATTTTGAAATTCAACATCAGACTACCCTGACATTGTGTGTGTTGCACTCATTCTGAAGTAAAACTAGTCTGTGTAAACAGGAAGTTTCTCATTGAGAGTCTGTCATTTTGGTGCTTAAAAGTTAAGTTTGCAGGCCTTTTTTATTAAAATATTTACATTTTTGTTTCAGATTTATAAATGTAGTTTTATGTAGATATTTATGTATTTTTATTTAGTAATTATTAATTTTTTTTCATTCATTCATTATTGACAGACTGACTGAATGTGAAATGACATTCACCGGAAGGTCGCTTTTATCTTACACTGTCTTACCATAATGCATAGTATATACACATACTGCAAAACAACGTGGGGGACCATTAACAAACTAGACCATGTTTTTACAAGTGGAGGCTGGCCTCACTACAGTGAGGAACTGTACAGTGATTAGAGGTCTGCACGGGCCTTAAAATGAAACCTGTACCCAAGACCACGTGGCCAGGCTCGAATGATACCGTCAGATTTTAAGCCCGAACCCGAAATCGCTTACTATCTAAGTGCTGTTGAAATAGGCTGTATTTTATGTGAGCATATAGGCAACATTTGTAAGAGTAATGAAACAGTAAACATACACAGTTTTAACAAGAATGAATGAATGTTACATTTATATAGCACTTTTTCTGACACTCTCAAAAGTGCTTTTTGTACACTAGAGCAGAAGAGAAAAAAGCATTGACTTACTGTTTATTTGATGAAACTTCACTTGGTGCAGAACAATGTGGAATAAAATGAAACAATGCAACAGTCCTCTCTATGCTGCCTGAACTTGTTTAGAACATTCAATCTTTGTGACAACTGTGCTAAAAACAATCTGACCAGTGCAAAGAATGAAACAGTGCACAGGTGTCTCAACATGTGTTTTGAAATTTTGAAGTTCTTTTTAACTTGACATGGTGTTTACCATGTGCCGGTCCTGCACGAAACACTGAAAAAAAAGCGAGACGTGGTGTAAATGCATTCGTCCAGCATGTGTTTACATAGGAAAACAATGGGAAAAAAGAACAGATGTGAAACTTGTTTGTTGTGAAAGGCCCCTAACTCATCCGTTCACACGTGTTTGTGAGTGACTGTGAAAACTATGAAACATGTTCGGTAAGCCTATTTGTTTTTTCATTCATACTACTTGAAAAACTGACCCAAGCCTGGTCTGAATCCTGTTGCGCCCGTATCAGGTTGCAGACCACTAACAGTGTTACACTCCTCCTCTTTTTGAGAAATGCCACAGGATTTTAAATGACCACAGGTTGTCAGGACCTCGATTTAATATCTTATGCGAAAGACGGTGCTCCTGTACACTGTGAACAAATTACCTTTTTGGCGCCACCCAATAGTTTAGTCAGGCATATGCCATATGCCCACCTATCTATCAAAGGATT
Source organism: Moxostoma hubbsi (assembly GCA_032164185.1). Taxonomy (NCBI): domain Eukaryota; kingdom Metazoa; phylum Chordata; class Actinopteri; order Cypriniformes; family Catostomidae; genus Moxostoma; species Moxostoma hubbsi. The sequence continues at coordinate 10,436,291 of JAVLUX010000218.1, read as the reverse complement.
TTCCATATGCCCACCTAAAATGAGTTATGATACCGCCAGAACACCGAGAAGACTTTTGACCCATAACTTTTAATTATGCTGAGGTGATGAGTGACACCATTCAGGTCTCCTAAGCAACCAAATTGGCCCGGTTGCTAGGGAGGGTAGAGTCACATTGGGTAACCTCATCATGGTTGCCTTTAGTGGTTCTCGCTCTCAATGGGGCACGTGGTAAGTTGGATTGCGGAGAGTAACATGAGCCTCCACATGCGGAGTCGAGCCACGTGATAAGATGTGCTTAATGTTTTTTTAATTTACTTGTTCATTGAACTGTTGTATATAAGCAATATCACACTTGCTTAAATATACTGTATTGTCTTATTGTGTATTCTATATATACTTTATTTTCTATTCAATTTTTACTTATTTATTTATTATTATTATTGTTATTTTTTTAATTACATTTTTTATTATTATCTATGTCTTGTTGCTGTTTTGTATTGTTGTGCACTGCAAGCAGCTGTCACCAAGACAAACTCTTGTATGTGTATGCATACTTGGTAATAAAGCTCATTCTGATTCTGATTCTCAGTTATACATATACAATGCTTAACAGTTTACTGTGTATAAGTTTCCCCGTCTGTCGCTCACTTCGACGTCGTGTCGAAGAAGCGACACTAGGGGTCTCTCTTGAGCGCCGAAAGATACCTCTGATCTATGAAAAAAGGCCAATGAGAGTTGGCGAACAGTATTTGCATACCCCGCCTCCGGATACGGATATAAAGGCGAGAGAAATACCCTCGTTCATTCAGTAATTTTCTTCGGAGCCGATGGTCGTGTTTATGCTGACAGCTGCGTGTAACACTGCTGATCCTGCTTCTGATCCTCTGACGCTCTGCTGCTGTTGGATTTACGGCGCACTACAGCGGCTGTTTTCTCTTCTCTGCCGGCGTGCAGTTTGCCCTGGGCGCTTCGACAGCGCAGAGTTGAAAGAGTTCCCTTTCAAAAGAGTTATATTTCTTATAAAGAGTTTATTTCTCTAAAAGAGCAATACACAGTGGTGTTGAACGCCCTTTTCAGGGCGCCTCTTTATAAAGATGCCATTCAACCCCTGTGTAGTTCCTGGATGCGGTAGAGTGCTCTCCGCTTCTGACGGCCACAGGCGCTGTCTCGTGTGTCTGGGCGCCGATCACACCGAGGCAGCGTTTGTGGATGGCTCAAGTTCTCACTGCGAGAACATGACCATGGTAACGTTGCGGTCGCGGCTCGCTTTCAATAGAAAGCACGCCACTCCAGCCGCCCCCCGTATCGCTCCTTCTTCCCACGGGATTGAGGACGATGCGGTTGGCGCTGGAGACGATTTGGGGAGGGCAGCGGGTGCGCTTCCGCCGGGCACATCCCCTCGGACCACCCGCCCCCCCGACACGCTCGTTTACCTCCGTCCAGCCTCGAGGCAACAGCGACTCACCTCCGGGCCGGTCTGCCTATCCTCTGGAGCTTGAATCCGATGAGCTCGCCGCTCCGTCGGAGAGTGCGGCATCTGACGCTGACTCCTCCCCTGGACTGCCGCCTTCGGGCCAGCAGGCCCAGGTTGAGGCGGATGCGCAGATGTCCGACATGCTTGCCCGGGCCGCCGTCGGGGTGGGGTTGGACTGGAAACCTCCACCCTCCCCACACCCGTCACGGTTGGATGACTGGTTCCTGGGGTCTGGGCGCCGCTCACAGCCACGCCCCCCCCCGGTCCCGTTTTTCCCGGAGGTGCATGACGAGCTGACGTCTTCATGGAGAGCGCTGCTCTCCATTCGTTAAAAGGAGAGGCCCACGGGTACACGGCGATTCCCCAGGTGGATAGGACAGTTGCGCTTCATCTTTGTCCCGGTGACCCTATCACCTGGTGCGGGCGCCCTGTACCCCCTTCCAAGGCCTGTAGGACTTCATCCTCCTTAAACAACAAAGCCTACAGCGCCGCGGGACAGGCCGCCTCCGCCTTGCACGCCATGGCCATCCTGCAAGTCCACCAGGCCAAGGCGCTCAGAGATCTGCACGAGGGTAGCCCTGATCCCGATGTGTTGCAGTAACTGCACTCAGCGACTGACCTCGCCCTCAGAGCCACGAAGGTCACCGCGCAGGCACTCGGGCAGGCGATGGCCACACTTGTGGTCCAGGAACGTCATCTTTGGCTCAACCTGGTCGAGATGCGTGAGGCCGACAAAGTTCGCTTCCTCGACGCCCCTGTCTCCCAGCTTGGCCTCTTCGGCGACACCGTCGAGGACTTTGCCCAGCAGTTCTCTGCGGTGAGAAGACAGACGGAGGCCATTTCTCACATCCTGCCTCGCTGCAAACCTGCCGCCAAGGCCACTGCCCCGTCTGCTCGCCGAGGGTGTCCCCCTGCGGCTAAGAAATCTGCTCCGCCTCAAACCGGGCCCAGCTCTCAGCCCCTGCGTCGAGCACACCGCAGGAAGCAGACACCCCCCGTCTCCCGGACTCCCTCGAGGACCCGGAAGGCTCCCAGGCGGTCCTGAGACGGACGACCCAGCGACACAGACGTTAGCTCCGGAGGTGGTAAGACCACTCCGTCCCCCGGTGGAGGGCCGGGAGGAGAATCTTTTGTTTTCAAACAATTTAATTTGCCGCCCCCCCTTGGATGGGGTTGCGGTACCCAAATTCTCAATAAAAGAGCTATTTCCTATGTCTCTGGGTCACCTGGCCCGCAAATGCCGTTCTCACGGCACTTTGCCCTTAGATCTCAACAGTCCTGGCTTCCTGGACACGGACCACCCATCTTCAGCCCCACGACTGTCCCCGGGCTGGCCGGTTCCGACGAGTCTAGAGGACGCCTACCCAGGACCTCCTCCTCAGTTGCTAACCCGCCCCCTGCCGGGTGTGCGGAGCAAGGTAAGTGCTTTGAGTCTTTTCTCAGCACCTCAGCCGCGGTTCGCCTCGTCGCCGCCCAACGCTGCCCTACCTGCTCCGCCTCGCTGCGAAGCCCCGCCGGGTACATCCAAATTGACCGTCCCTTTGGTGCCCCTAGCGCAGAGGTTGGACGTGTGGCTTTCACTTCCCAACCCGTCTCGCTGGCTGGCCCGGACCATCCGACTCGGTTACGCAATTCAGTTTGCCAGGCCCCCGCCCCCCTTCATGGGCGTCCGCTTTTCCGCAGGACACGGCAAACACGCCCACTCCCTGCGCGCGGAAATCGCGACTCTTCTGGCCAAAGACGCGATAGAGCCTGTCCCTCCAACCGAGATGAAGAAGGGTTTCTACAGCCCTTACTTCATCGTACCCAAGAAAAGCGGCGGCTTACGACCAATCTTGGACCTGCGAGTTCTCAACCGAGCGTTGCACAAACTTCTGTTTAAAATGCTCACGCAGAAGCACATCTTAACCTGCGTCCGGCATCTAGATTGGTTCGCAGCGATAGACCTGAAGGACGCGTACTTCCACGTCTCCATCCTGCCCCGACACCGCCCCTACCTGCGGTTTGCATTCGAGGGCCAGGCGTATCAGTACAAAGTCCTCCCCTTCAGCCTGTCTCTGTCCCCTCGCGTCTTCACGAAAGTTGCAGAGGCAGCTCTTGCCCCGCTTCGAGAAGCCGGCATCCGCATACTCAACTACCTCGACGACTGGCTCATCCTGGCCCACTCGCGAGAGTTACTATGCGCCCACAGAGACCAGGTGCTCAGGCACCTCAGCCGTCTGGGGCTTCAGGTCAACTGGGAAAAGAGCAAGCTCACTCCAGTTCAGAGCATCTCTTTTCTCGGGATGGAGTTAGACTCGATCTCAATGCCCGCACGTCTCACCAAGGAGCGTGCCCAGTCAGTGTTGAACTGCCTCGCCGCCTTCAGGCCAGGCACAGCGGTCCCATTAAAACTTTTCCAGAGGCTCCTGGGGCATATGGCATCCTCCACGGTGGTCGCGCCGCTGGGGTTGATGCATATGAGACCGCTCTAACACTGGCTCCGGATCCGAGTCCCGAGATGAGCATGGCGCCACGGCACGCACCGGGTAACAATCACCCCCCGCCTGCCGACAAACATTCAACCCCTGGACAGACCTCTGTTTCTTACGGGCTGGAGTACCCCTGCAGCAGGTGTCCAGACGTCTTGGTCACGACCGATACCTCCAGATTGGGTTGGGGCGCCGTTTGCAACGGGCACGCAGCCTCAGGCCGTTGGAAAGGGGCCCAGCTGCGTTGGCACATCAACTGCCTCGAGTTGTTGACCGTCCTTTTGGCCCTGCAGAAGTTTCTCCCGTAAATTCGGGACGAACATATCCTAGTCAGGTCGGACAGCACCACTGCGGTCGCGTACATAAATCGCCAAGGCGGCGTACGCTCCCGCCTTATGTCACAACTCGCCCGTCGTCTCCGACTCAAGTCGCTGCGTGCCACTCACATCCCTGGCAACCTCAATGTGGTAGCGGACGCGCTGTCACGACAACGCTTGCCTGGCGGAGAGTGGAGGCTTCACCCCCACTCGGTTCAGCTGATTTGGGAACGGTTCGGCAAGGCCCAGGTAGACCTGTCTGCCTCCCGAGACACCTCCCACTGCCCGCTCTGGTATGCTCATTCAGAGGCTCCCTTCGGGGCAGATGCACTGGCACACAGCTGGCCGGTGGGGCTGCGCAAGTACGCATTCCCCCCAGTGAGCCTTCTTGCACAGGTGCTGTGCAAGGTCAGGGAGGACGAGGAGCAAGTCACTCTCGTGGCTCCTTACTGGCCCACCCAGGCCTGGTTCTCGGACCTCGTACTCCTCGCGACAGCCCCTCCCTGGCGAATTCACCTGAGGAAGGACCTTCTTTCTCAGGGACGGGGCACGCTCTGGCATCCGCACCCAGACCTCTGGAACCTCCACGTCTGGTCCCTGGACGGGACGCGGAAGATCTAGCTGGTCTACCACCCACGGTCGTAGCCACGATCAACCAAGCCAAAGCCCCTTCTACCAGGCAACTCTATGAAGTGGCGTCTGTTCGTCAATTGGTGTTCTTCCCGGGCAGAAGACCCACAGAGGTGCGCAGTTAGGTTGGTGCTCCTGTTCCTACAGGAGAGGTTGGAGGGGAGGCTGTCCCCATCCACCTTGAAGGTGTATGTTGCCGCTATCGCAGCTCACCACGACCCAGTAGACGGCAAGTCTCTGGGCAAGCACGACTTAATCGTCAGGTTCCTAAGAGGCGCCCGGAGGTTAAACCCCTCCCGGCCAAACCTGTTCCCATCCTGGGATCTCTCGGTGGTCCTCGCCGGTCTTCAGAGATCCCCTTTCGAGCCGCTAGAATCAGCTGGACTCAGGCCCCTCTAAAGACGGCCCTGCTGATCACGCTCACCTCCATCAAGAGGGTCGGGGACCTGCAAGTGTTCTCTACTAACGACACTTGCCTGGAGTTCGGTCCGGCAGACACTCATGTGATCCTAAGACCTCGACCGGGCTATGTGCCCAAGGTTCCTACCACGCCCTTTAGAGATCAGGTAGTGAACCTACAAGCATTGCCCCGGGAGGAGGCAGACCCAGCCCTCTCACTATTGTGTCCGGTACGTGCCTTGCGTGCCTACTTGGAACGCACCCAGAGCTTTAGGCGCTCTGAGCAGCTCTTTGTCTGCTTTGGAGGACAGCAGAAATGGAATGCTGTCTCCAAACAGAGGTTGTCTCACTGGGTGGTGGAGGCCATTCAATTGGCCTACCACACCCAGGCCGTGCCACCCCCCTTACGGGTTCGGGCCCACTCCACTAGGAGCGTGGCATCCTCATGGGCACTGGCGAGGGGCACCTCCCTAGCAGACATTTGCAGAGCTGCGGGCTGGGCAGCACCTAACACCTTTACGAGATTCTACAATCTCAGGGTTGAGTCAGTCTCGTCCCGTGTTCTCTCAGGTCCGAGCCCATAGAACTCGGTACACGTCGACGATCTGACCAGGTGAACCGCTTGTTCCAGCGCCGTTTCCCTCTGCCAAGGCAAAACAGTGTGCTTTTGTCCCAGAGGACCTAGGTCCCTGGTTGATTCCTACCTAGCCCTTCGGGCCCGCAGCAGTTCAGCGGAGGAACGTGCTGGTCCAGTCCACTACGGGTACCTCTGGCTACCCCTACTGGAATAGGTGCTCCACAGATCAGGCCTCCTACGGGACTCCTCCTGTGTGTATTTCCGCGGTACGGTCACCTTACGAGCTGACCCGCGTCTCCCTTAGGCAGTCCTTCGCTGCCCTCCGGTCGCCGTGTTGTAGCAACTCCCCCCTCCTCGAGGTTGGATCTACCACCGCGCCATTTCCTCCCACATGCCCAAAGTGGCCATGTGATGTATTTTGCCACCTTTACCTCCCCTGCTGGGTGGGTGTGGCCTCCACAGGGAATTTTCACCCTAAAATAATAGGAATTCGGGAATAAGACCCCCTTCCCTCGATGCGGTAAGGGCCCCGGCTGCTCTTGCTCTATGCCGAGAAAACATAGAGAGAAAAGAGGCCCAGCCAGGCTTGGCCCGTTCCCTAGTTGGGAGCGTCACCTTGTTCCCCCCTAGGGTAACCAAAAGGATGCTGACGCTTTTTCGGGGCATTGGGGAAGAGTACGTGCAGCCTGAACACAGTTGGTCGCTTGTGCACGTGCAAATACCTGCCCGCTTCTGTGTTTGCAGTACACGTACACAGCTCAGCGCATGGCGAGTTTTGAAGTGGACCCCTAGTGTCGCTTCTTCGACACGACGTCGAAGTGAGCGACAGACGGGGAACGTCTCGGTTACGTGTGTAACCTCCGTTCCCTGATGGAGGGAACGAGACGTCGTGTCTTCCCGGCCACGTCGCTGAGCCGAGCCGCTGAGGTGCCCGGTACACTCCCGGCTCCTCAGAAAAATCCTGAATGAACGAGCGTATTTCTCACGCCTTTATATCCGTATCCGGAGGCGGAGTATGCAAATACTGTTCGCCAACTCTCATTGGCCTTTTTTCATAGATCAGAGGTATCTTTTGGCGCTCAAGAGAGACCCCTAGTGTCGCTTCTTCAACACGACGTCTCGTTCCCTCCATCAGGGAACGGAGGTTACATACGTAACCGAGACGTTTTCAATATATTAGTTTATTAATTAGAGTAAGTATAAAGCCGTTTTTACTGTTGAAAGAACAGTTAATCAAACCTATTAATTTAAATAGATATTTAATATCAAACTTTAGTAGTGTACTCTACACCTTTCCAGCAAGAAACTGTCTGTCACAAAATGTATGTCAGAGTAAAACAGACTATGATTACAACGAACCATAAATTGTTAATATTATTTGTTTATGTATTGAAAAATATAATTTACTTAATCTATATTAGTGTAAATATATGACTTTTTGAGACCGGGTGTAGTATTCATTTTTTACATTTTGTTTGCCCAAATCTTCAGTCACTACCACACCACTGGCACAACAGTGGCATGACCAACTTTTCACCAGTGTGAGCTGGGAGAGGGAGAAAAACAGGGTGAAAGAACACAAGAAAAGAAGGGTAACACAAACCCATTATATGGCTGACATCAACCCAACTTTACACATTTCTCGAATTTCTTAACAATTATAATATTTGAGGTAAGTTTGGTTATTCATTTACTGTTTTGTAAACAAATGACTAAGCAAAACGATTAATGAAGAAAAAACATCAACCGCATATTTCATCAAATGCACAGTTTAATCAATAATTGTGAATAAAACGATTTTAACGTTTGCACACGACAGTGTTGACAAGCCATACGGATAATTTCTCCATGAACTCACAGTGAGTCAGCATGTGTGATCATGATTCAACTCCCACCCTCTGTGGCGAAATGCCCTGTTATAACACATCAGCATGCCATGTCGTAAATAGAAATGCTATAAAACAAATATACAGTGGTCAGCTTGTCATTAATTTAACTCAGTATGTATCTGTTTTGATGAAAGATATGTCTGTTATGAAAAATAGGAGAATCATACAGAGTATTCGCAATGTTTCACATCATTTTGTTATTCAGGTTCCAGCTGAAAATGAAAATGTGCATACAATCCATGGTATTCCCTAATAAATATGTTATAAGACCCATAAAAAAAATGTAACATTCCACTGAACATGATTCTACCTGATATCGCTATTACATTTGAAACAGCTTCTTTATTGCTTATTTCTGGAACTGGTTTCTAATAAGGCTCTGTAAATGGACAGCTTCTACACACAGTAATAAAAACTCAAATGTCTGTCCATATTTAGTATCTGCTTAGTGTGCAAGTAAATCTTAATATAAGAGAGGTCAGTATGATCAGCCCAATAGAAGACTGAAGGAGCTCCAGCTGGTGGTAAGTTGATTTGCATTGATGTTGGCATACACTTGGCAAGATTTATGGTAACCACTTCAAACCTATAGGAGAAGCAAAACGGGATAAACTAATAATACATCTAGTATCCTGTTTAGTTTGTAATAAAGCAGTATCGATTTAAGAAAAAAATGCTCTGTTTTTACAAAATGCATCATTTGGGCAATCATGGATGTTTAACTGTTTTATTTTGCAGGAAATTGAATCTGGTCTCTAAAAGAGGGAAGGTAGGTGGATGTCCCTACATTAATGTAATGAGTGTTGGAGTAGTTGGTGTATTGACATCTGTGTTTATGTTTATTTAGCTTGTCAAGTGAGTCTTTGTTTTTTATACATTGGTTAAGATTTTGTGTTGTTTGCTCATAAAATTATGTCACACACATGGAAAAATATAAATATATTTGTGCTTTGTATATAATTTCATACTGTTTGGGGGGCATTAGATAGAGTACAGAGATAGAACGTCTTGATTGCAGAGTTTATCAGACATTTATCATTGCTCTCAGACTTGTTTTGAAACTAAACTGAATTTTTGTAATTTATTGTTAATTTAGTATAGTATTTTAGATGAAAACGTAGGTACAAAATTGCTAATCACTTTGTTAATATTGTGCTTGGTTTAATGGTGTAATGTTGCATTTTTTTATGTTTTTATTTCAACAAAATACAATTTCCCTTCACGTTTTCCAGTAAACCAGCACCATGAGTACGGATGCGGAGATGGCCCTTTATGGCAAGGCTGCCATATATCTACGCAAGCCTGAGAAGGAGAGAATCGAGGCTCAGAGCAAGCCCTTTGATGCTAAGAGTGCTTGCTATGTGGTTGACACCAAAGATTTGTATGTCAAAGGAACAATCAAGAGCAAAGATGGTGGCAAAGTCACCGTTATTGTGCTTGACACTAAGGAGGTGAATTTAAATTACTGCATGTAAACAGGATGCTCAGTACATTACTCATTGCCATTTTCACTGGTAAATCTAATAAATGCTGGATGACATTTATAGGAGAGAGTGGCTAAGGAGGATGATGTCTTCCCAATGAATCCTCCCAAGTATGACAAGATTGAGGACATGGCCATGATGACCCATCTCAATGAAGCCTCTGTGCTATATAACCTCAAAGAGCGTTATGCAGCATGGATGATCTACGTAAGTAATAATAATAATAATATAATAATAATAATAATAATAATAATAATAATAATTCTAAATTCATTTTGACTGTGATGCTGTAATCTGACCTCTTCTCTGCTCATTTCAGACCTACTCCGGACTGTTTTGTGCTACTGTGAACCCCTACAAGTGGCTCCCAGTGTATGATTCAGAAGTGGTGACTGCCTACAGAGGCAAAAAGCGCATGGAGGCCCCACCCCACATCTTCTCTGTCTCAGACAATGCCTATCAGTTCATGCAAACTGGTATAATCTTAATTTTAACAAATTATTTTGATTTGTGTAATTCTGGATTTTAGTTTTTATTAAACAAATATTAAAAAGTATTACCTTCGAATTTACAGACAGAGAGAACCAGTCTGTCCTGATTACGTATGTATCTACTGTTATAAGATGTAAAGAGCAGTTATATTTTCTTCTCATGGAAAATTGCACATGTCTGATCATCTTCTGTCTTATCATCTCTCATAAACCAGTGGAGAATCTGGTGCTGGAAAGACTGTGAACACCAAACGTGTCATCCAGTACTTTGCCACAGTTGCAGTGGCGGGTGGTGACAAGAAGAAAGAGCAAGTTCCCGGCAAAATGAAGGTATAAAATGCTATGTATTTCATATCTACTGTATGTATGTAACAAAAATAGTAAATAATTATTAAGAATTGCAGTTGTCTTTCATAATATACGACTATTATATTGAAAATTGCCAGCTGAATTAGTAAAAAAACTGCACCTTTTGTAAAATAGTTGTACCTATATCATTTGTAAAACACAAATAAATAAAAATCCTGACAAATTTAGACATGAAGCGTACAATACATTAAAACACTTCACACGATACAGGGATCTCTTGAAGACCAGATCATTGCCGCCAACCCTCTGCTTGAGGCTTATGGTAATGCCAAGACTGTGAGAAATGACAACTCTTCTCGTTTTGTAAGTACCCCATTTTTATTTATACAGAGCACTTGGTCAGTTTTGCTGGATTTTTCTGTTGCACTGTAACAACAATGTTATTTTGTTTTAAACAGGGTAAATTCATCAGAATTCACTTTGGCTCAACTGGAAAACTGGCACGTGCTGATATTGAGACATGTAGGTGGACATGCTTTTAATTTATCAATCTGTATATTTTTCTCTGTCTATCACTCTTCAGAACATGACTTTCTTACATTCTCTTAACAGATCTACTGGAGAAGTCTAGAGTGACATTCCAACTTTCAGATGAGAGAGGCTACCACATCTTCTACCAGATGATGACCAACCATAAGCCTGAGCTGATTGGTAGGTGGACATATTTCAATCAAAGCATTTTTAAAAAAAAATTAAAAATAGCATTGTAAAATACTCTGTCTGTTTTACAGAAATGACGCTCATAACCACCAACCCCTATGACTTCCCCATGTGCAGCATGGGTCAGATCACTGTGGCAAGCATTGATGATAAAGAGGAGCTGGTTGCAACTGATGTGAGTAATTGCTAATATGATTATTGACATACAGTATTCCATGTAAATATGGCAGATCTACAGTTTGTGCTTTTTTTCGATTTCCAGACTGCTATTGACATTCTGGGCTTTACTAATGAGGAAAAGATGGGCATCTACAAGTTTACTGGAGCTGTGCTGCATCATGGTAACATGAAGTTCAAGCAGAAGCAGCGTGAGGAACAGGCTGAGCCTGATGGCAATGAGGGTGAGAATAAATTGTTTAGTGTGTAATCCCATTTAAGATTGGTTTGATTGAAAGATCCTTTTCTGTTTGCAAATACGAAAGAGTAGTTCCTATAGTTTTCAGGGCAATAAATGGGATGACATTTAAAATGTTGAACTAAAAATTGCAGAGGCTGACAAAGTCGCCTACCTTCTGGGCTTGAACTCTGCTGATATGCTGAAGGCTTTGTGCTTCCCCAGAGTGAAGGTCGGAAATGAGTATGTGACCAAAGGTCAAACAGTGCCACAGGTATGTAGTAACATACAGTATATCCAGCTATGTATATGTTAGACCTAAAAATTATGAGTAAATCTGACTATTATTGCAAAAGCAGAAGGATAAAATGACACAGTATTTTATCCACAGGTGTACAACTCTGTTAGTGCTTTAGCCAAATCTATCTATGAGAGGATGTTCTTGTGGATGGTCATTCGTATCAACCAGATGTTGGACACAAAACAGTCCAGTCAGTTTTACATTGGTGTGCTTGATATTGCTGGCTTTGAGATCTTTGATGTAAGAAATGAGAAATATTCTTTTATGCAATTTAATGAAAGTTGAAATTAAGTCAAATTCAGTGTTCAGTAAACGTTTCTCTCTCTCTCTCTCTCTCTCTCTCTCTCTCTCTCTCTCTCTCTTTTAACACCCCCCCCCCCCTCCCTCCCCCATCCCCAGTATAACAGCATGGAGCAGCTATGCATCAATTTCACCAATGAAAAACTGCAACAGTTCTTCAACCACCACATGTTTGTGCTGGAACAAGAGGAGTACAAGAAGGAGGGCATTGTTTGGGCATTCATTGACTTCGGCATGGACTTGGCTTCTTGCATTGAGCTCATTGAGAAGGTTTTACTAGCTATTTTTTTCACTGTTTTTATCATTTACATTTCTTAAAATGTGAAACATTAATACTCCTCTTTCATTTACAAATAGCCCATGGGTATCTTCTCCATTCTTGAAGAGGAGTGCATGTTCCCCAAGGCTTCAGATGCTTCCTTCAAGAACAAGCTGTATGATCAGCACCTTGGCAAAAACCAAGCCTTCCAGAAACCAAAGCCTGCCAAAGGCAAACCTGAGGCCCACTTCTCTTTGGTTCACTATGCTGGAACTGTGGACTACAACGTCACTGGCTGGTTGGACAAGAACAAGGATCCACTGAATGAGTCTGTTATACAGTTGTACCAGAAATCTTCTGTCAAACTTCTGGCTACTCTCTACCCACCTGTTGTTGAGGGTAATTATATACATTACAAGTGCATATTAAAAATAGAGAATGATTTAATTGGCTCATTTGAATTGACAATTTGGCTTATAATTTTAATGTTTGTAAAGACCCTACCAAGAAGGGAGGCAAGAAGAAGGGTGGCTCCATGCAGACTGTGTCCTCCCAGTTCAGGGTATGTACAAAGGATGTTGAATCTGCTATAACAACAATACTGCTGTATTTGAAAAGAGATATAACTCCTCTTTATCTTCCACAGGAGAACTTGGGGAAGCTCATGACCAACTTGAGGAGCACTCATCCTCACTTTGTGCGTTGTCTAATTCCCAATGAGTCCAAGACTCCAGGTGAAGTAATGAAGGACTTTCAGATTTTTTAATGTGAATTGCTTATATTCAAAGCTCTTGATACAACCTGTTTTATAGGTCTCATGGAGAACTTCCTGGTTATCCACCAGTTGAGGTGTAACGGTGTACTGGAGGGTATCAGAATTTGCAGAAAGGGCTTCCCCAGCAGAATCCTCTATGGTGACTTCAAACAGAGGTAAATAGGATTGCATGAAAATACTACTTCCTGTTGGAGGGTTATCTCAATGTAAAAATAAGAAGTTTATGAATTTAAAACAAATATTTCACAGATACAAGGTGCTGAATGCCGGTGTAATCCCTGAGGGACAGTTTATGGACAACAAGAAGGCCTCTGAGAAACTCCTGGGCTCCATCGATGTTGATCATGAAGAGTATAGATTTGGGCACACAAAGGTTCATATTCTGCATTATAACAATTCAAAGACTCAATAACCATGCTGTATGTTTCAGCTATAATTTGTTTTACAGCTGCATTGTTGTGCATGAATTCAGGTGTTCTTCAAAGCTGGTCTTCTGGGTGTTCTTGAGGAGATGCGTGATGAGAAACTGGCTGTTCTGGTCACAATGACTCAGGCTCTCTGCCGTGGTTACCTGATGAGGAGGGAGTATGTGAAGATGATGGAGAGGAGGTGAGTTATGTAAGGGATAATGTGCGGTCACCTGGTCATTATCACAAAATAAACCAGACAGGGGAATCAGGACCTCTGTGCAAATCGGAGTGGTCTTGTTTCACCCCAAAGGGGGTTATTTTACGACAATGGACATAAAATATAGATTTGCATTGAAATTATGTTATTATTTGAGAAGAATGAAATTGCTGAACAGCTAAAATCAACCTCTGTTTTTGAGTTCTGTTGGTGTTTATTTTGTGAAAATAACTGTCTGACTGCTCATTATACAGCTAATTACAACACTTATTACAAAACAAATAAATATTTGTACATTAAACATTGAATTAAGTCGAAATTATTTTATAAGCTTACTTGTGGAGATCGCGGAGTGATACGAGAAGTAGCCAATAACGTTAGAGCGACAGCAGTAGAAATGCCCACTAGTGACTTACAGTACAATGACTAGCATCAAGCGATAAAGTCGCTGCCTGTGAATAGGGCTTTAATACCTGGATGTGCAATTGTTTCTGAGAAATATTAGTCTGCTAGATCATGCCATTGGCCAATCATAATTAAGTATTTCAGAGAGCCGTGTTATAATTTATGATATTTGTGACATTTAATCACCAATTATTCACAGGGAGTCCATTTACACCATCCAATACAACATCCGCTCATTCATGAATGTCAAACACTGGCCATGGATGAAGGTTTACTACAAGATTAAGCCTCTGCTGAAGAGCGCTGAGACCGAGAAGGAGCTGTCAAACATGAAAGAGGAATTTACAAAATGCAAAGAAAATCTTGCCAAGGCTGAAGCCAAAAAGAAGGAGCTTGAGGAGAAGATGGTTTCACTGCTGCAAGAGAAGAATGACCTGCAGCTTCAAATAGCCTCTGTGAGTATGCACTAATTAATTTACTGAAATTTGGTTCCATTTAAAAATGATATACATTTTTTACCATAATATGTAAAATAATTTTTCCTGTCAGGAAGGTGACAATCTCTCAGATGCCGAGGAGAGGTGTGAGGGTTTGATCAAGAACAAAATCCAGCTTGAAGCTAAACTCAAAGAGACAACTGAGAGACTGGAGGACGAGGAGGAAATCAATGCTGAACTCACAGCCAAGAAGAGGAAACTGGAGGATGAGTGTTCTGAGCTGAAGAAGGACATTGATGACCTAGAGCTCACCTTGGCTAAAGTGGAAAAGGAGAAACATGCCACTGAAAATAAGGTTTGAGTTTGATTTGGTTTAATACAGTATATTATTTCATTTCTACTGTTACCTAATATTTTTTAAAAGAAAATTAATTAGGACAAAAGAAAGTAATTTAGTGTATCCAACATCACACAGGTCAAGAACCTGACCGAGGAAATGGCAGGACAGGATGAGAGCCTTGCCAAGCTTACAAAGGAGAAGAAAGCCCTCCAAGAGGCACATCAGCAGACTCTGGATGATCTCCAGGCAGAGGAGGACAAAGTCAACACCCTGACCAAAGCTAAGACAAAACTTGAGCAACAAGTTGATGATGTGAGTTACTGTTTCAACATGTCCTTAATTCATTGAATGCACATTTTTGCTTTGAACATTTATATATTGTTTTCCCATAGCTTGAGGGTTCCCTTGAACAAGAGAAAAAGCTGCGCATGGATCTTGAGAGAGCCAAGAGAAAGCTTGAAGGAGACCTCAAATTGGCCCTTGAGACCACTATGGACCTGGAGAATGACAAGCAGCAATCAGATGAGAAACTTAAGAAGTATTTTAAAACATCAAATTATTAGAATTTCTATTGCTTTGTTTGTGTTATGTTGTTTATGTATGTTATTGTTATACACACAAGTTATTGTTGAACTCCCACAGGAAAGACTTTGAAACAAGCCAGCTCCTGAGCAAGATTGAGGATGAGCAATCTCTTGGAGCTCAACTCCAGAAGAAGATCAAGGAGCTCCAGGTATTTGAAATGTTTTGGTATTTGTTATTGTTACATTGTTATTTGTTTAAAAAAAAATCAAGATCAGAAATGAATTCAATACTTGCCCCTGTAGGCTCGCGTTGAAGAACTGGAGGAAGAGATTGAGGCT
This sequence comes from Moxostoma hubbsi, assembly GCA_032164185.1. Classification (NCBI taxonomy): domain Eukaryota; kingdom Metazoa; phylum Chordata; class Actinopteri; order Cypriniformes; family Catostomidae; genus Moxostoma; species Moxostoma hubbsi. The sequence continues at coordinate 10,420,847 of JAVLUX010000218.1, read as the reverse complement.
GAGCGTGCTGCTCGTGCAAAGGTGGAGAAGCAGAGAGCTGATCTTTCCAGGGAACTTGAGGAGATCAGTGAGAGGCTTGAGGAGGCTGGAGGAGCAACGTCTGCTCAGATTGAGATGAATAAGAAGCGTGAGGCTGAATTTCAGAAGCTGCGTCGTGATCTTGAAGAGGCCACCCTCCAGCATGAAGCCACTGCTGCTGCCCTCCGCAAGAAGCAGGCCGACAGTGTGGCTGAGCTGGGAGAGCAAGTCGACAACCTCCAGCGCATCAAGCAGAAGCTTGAGAAGGAGAAGAGTGAATACAAAATGGAGATTGATGATCTCTCTAGCAACATGGAGTCTATTGCCAAAGCAAAGGTTGAGAATTGTGTTTCTAAAGAAATGAATCAAATGTGTAGGATTTTTTGAATATCTAACGACTTTGTATTTGCAGTCCAATCTAGAGAAGATGTGCCGCACACTTGAGGACCAACTCAGTGAAATTAAGTCCAAGAACGATGAGAACCTTCGCCAGTTAAATGACCTCAGTGCTCAAAGAGCAAGACTTCAAACTGAAAATGGTAAAAGATGAAAATTATGATCAAATTATTAGTATGTTGAGAATGATTAAGTATAGTGTATTAAAATAATTGTTATTAGAAACAAACATACTGATTAATAAAATACTTTCTCACCAACAGGTGAGTTTGGCCGTCAGTTAGAAGAGAAGGAAGCTCTAGTTGCTCAGCTCACCAGAGGCAAACAAGCTTTCACTCAACAAACTGAGGAGCTTAAGAGACATATTGAAGAGGAAGTTAAGGTATTACAGCAAAATTATTGTGACCACGTATTTGCCTGTGCAGAGTAAAGCTAATAGCTTGACTTTGCATCCTAGGCCAAGAATGCTCTGGCCCATGCTGTGCAGTCAGCCCGTCATGACTGTGACCTGCTCCGTGAGCAGTTTGAGGAAGAGCAGGAGGCAAAGGCTGAGCTGCAGCGGGGAATGTCTAAGGCCAACAGTGAGGTTGCTCAGTGGAGAACCAAATATGAAACTGATGCCATCCAGCGCACAGAGGAGCTAGAAGAGTCCAAGTATGAACATCAGACGAGCTGATGAACACTTGTTAATATGTGAAAATGTTTGCATCATAGATTAATGCTGACAAATTCATAACAGGAAGAAGCTGGCTCAGCGTCTGCAAGAGGCAGAGGAACAAATTGAGGCAGTAAACTCCAAATGTGCCTCTCTGGAGAAGACCAAACAGAGACTCCAGGGTGAAGTGGAGGACCTCATGATTGATGTGGAGAGAGCCAATGGCTTGGCTGCCAACCTTGACAAGAAGCAGAGGAACTTTGACAAGGTAAACAATTTGACTGCTGCTGTGATATGCTAATTCCTCTCACATCTCAAAGTAAGTAATAATAGTGTTAGCTGAGCCTGAAATTTCTCTACCCAAGGTCCTGGCAGAATGGAAGCAGAAGTATGAGGAAGGTCAGGCAGAGCTGGAAGGTGCCCAGAAAGAGGCACGCTCACTCAGCACTGAGCTGTTCAAGATGAAGAACTCCTATGAGGAGAGTCTGGATCAGCTGGAGACACTGAAGAGAGAAAACAAGAACCTGCAGCGTAAGACCACATTTGTTGAATTATTTATAAACTTCAACACTCTTAGTGTTAAATCAGTATTGGGAATTGAAGGTGTATATTGTTTATAATATACTGATACTATTATCTTTCTCTTGTGCAGAGGAGATCTCGGATCTGACAGAGCAGATAGGTGAGACTGGTAAAAGCATTCATGAGCTGGAAAAGGCCAAGAAGTCTGTTGAGACTGAGAAGTCTGAGATTCAGACCGCCTTGGAGGAGGCTGAAGTGAGTATCTGAAGATAATTGTATTGAAGATTAATATGTATTATTTCGTGGTAAAAAATAAATAAATGAAGCACTATCCTGTCCTGTTAATGATTGTATTCATTATGAAATTCAAAAATTATTTTTCACCTTTTATAGGGCACCCTGGAGCATGAGGAATCTAAGATCCTTCGTGTCCAACTTGAGCTAAACCAGGTCAAGAGTGAGATCGACAGGAAGCTTGCAGAGAAGGATGAGGAGATGGAACAGATCAAGAGGAACAGCCAGAGAGTCATTGAGTCCATGCAGAGCACTCTTGACTCTGAGGTCAGGAGCAGAAACGATGCCCTGAGAATCAAGAAAAAAATGGAGGGAGATCTTAATGAGATGGAGATTCAGCTGAGCCATTCCAATCGCCAGGCTGCTGAGGCCCAGAAACAGCTGAGGAATGTTCAGGGACAACTCAAGGTATGTAAACTCTGTAGAAGTGTGTAAATGATTATGCTACACAAAAAATTAAAAGCAAAAAACTAATCAGGGAGCCCTCCAAAAAATGTATGTACAGGATGCCCAACTACACCTTGATGATGCCCTGAGAGGACAGGAAGACATGAAGGAGCAGGTGGCCATGGTGGAGCGCAGAAACACTCTGATGCAGGCTGAGATTGAGGAGCTGAGAGCAGCGCTGGAGCAGACAGAGAGAGGCCGCAAAGTGGCTGAACAAGAGCTGGTGGACGTCAGTGAGCGTGTTGGACTCCTGCACTCTCAGGTAAAAACATATAGTTGCTGTTGTTTTTGTAGAGTTAAATTATGGTAATTGAAAGTGTTGTTAAAAAATACATTGAATTATCTTGTCCATTTTGTAGAACACAAGTCTAATGAACACCAAGAAGAAGCTTGAAGCTGACCTTGTTCAAATCCAGAGTGAAGTTGATGACACTGTACAGGAAGCCAGAAACGCAGAAGAGAAAGCCAAGAAGGCCATCACTGATGTGAGTAACTGAAAATTCAAGGAGCTTCTCAAGAATCTGCACACTGAAATATTTACACCTAACGCAAATTTGTGGACTTTGTCATTTTCAAAAGGCTGCAATGATGGCAGAAGAGCTCAAAAAGGAGCAGGACACCAGTGCTCACCTAGAGAGGATGAAGAAAAATTTGGAAGTCACAGTGAAGGACCTGCAGCACCGTCTGGATGAGGCTGAGAATCTGGCCATGAAGGGAGGAAAGAAACAACTCCAGAAACTGGAGTCTAGAGTAAGCTTGCATTTTTTTCAGTGTTCATTATCTTGATATGGGTGCTGTGAAGTGTATGTCATACTACAATACTGCTTATTTTGTGTTTGATAGTGTAAACCTAATTTTTTTGAGTGAAATGACTTTAATAATATCTATAATTAAGGTCCGTGAGCTTGAGACTGAAGTTGAGGCAGAACAGAGACGTGGAATTGATGCTGTTAAAGGTGTTCGCAAATATGAGAGGAGAGTGAAGGAGCTCACCTACCAGGTAAAGAAAATTTTATACAATTTCAGAAAACATTTTTCTTATTATATTCTAGTCTAATGTATGTTTATTACCTGCAGACTGAGGAAGATAAGAAGAACATCAGCAGACTGCAAGATCTGGTTGATAAGCTTCAGTTGAAGGTCAAGGCTTACAAGAGGCAGGCTGAAGAAGCTGTGAGTATTAATTTGAAAACGATAAATGCCACATTTTACATTGTTTGTGACTTGTATACCTATATATTTGATGTTGCAGGATGAACAAGCCAACACTCATCTGTCCAAATTGAGGAAGTCACAGCATGAGCTGGAGGAGGCTGAGGAGCGCGCTGACATTGCTGAATCTCAGGTCAACAAGCTCAGGGTCAAGAGCCGTGATGCTGGAAAGGTAATTTATATGATAATATCAGTTCTAATTCTTACTGAAAGATTTACTTGAAGATATTTTAAACCATACTTGCCACAGCTTTAAAGCTTTAGTTTAATATCTCAATTTTTACTTAATTTTAACTTTTTATACTAATTATGTATTTCTTCAATTTTTAATTTTTCCAGGTTAAAGAGGTAGCTGAGTGAAAACCTTTCAAAAAAGTCTTCGAAAATGTCAAATTAATACAAAATAAAACTTTTATTTAGCAACTTCTTTTGGACCTCCATTTCTCTTGATTGATTTGTTGCTGAAACACCTAACACAACATTTTCTAGTAAAAAACATATTAACTTTTATGTGACATGAGCAAAGACCTCAATATGTCACTAAACATTATTATTGAAGATTTATATTTTTCACTTTAAGTGGTAGCAACTTAATCAAATCATCACATTTCCAGTAATACTCAAAGATAGTAGATAGTGTCCATAGTTTGAAAGGTTAAAGTGGTTTTTAGGGGCGGGAAACAATACAGAGATGCATTGCATATTTGCCAGCAATGAAGAAGTTCTTTATAAAGTATGTCTCTGCTGCTTGTGAATGAGCTCAGATAATGGTATTTTCACAGACAGTGCTGGGTAAGAAAAAGTCTCATATCTTCTGCGTGCAGAAAATTAATAACATAAAAATGTAGCCAAATGTTTGTCCTTTAGGGCTGATCACTTTGATGTGACTATTGTGGGTCATACGGTCGTAGCGCCACCAACTGGCGGAAGGAAGTGTGTCATTTTAACAGATGTTGAAAAATCCCTATAATGTTACCCTGAATTGCTTAAAAAAATACAGATTAATGTCAAGGCATTGCACATTTTAAATTCTTTGAAGGGTTTCTTGATATCATAAATACTGTTGCAATGGCAATTCATTAAATGTCATCATCCTTTTTGTGCATATTCACATGTTTTGAGGTATTTTGCATAATTGAATTTTAAAGTTTAATGTTCATAAACATATTTATTACATTGTATATAAATAAACTATAGTAAAAATTTCAACTGAAATGTAAAAATACAAGAAAACCCATGTCTAATCCACTGTCTATTAATTATCTGACTGGCAATTTCAAAAAATGTCCAATAGAGGGCATCCAAGCTCCATTGTTGAATGATTCCCAACAGTTCTGAATCTGAGTCTAGAATGGGCGGGGACTGAGTTCATGAGTTGGTTGAGGTCTTTTGCAGTCGAATCCCATAAAAAAATGCAAACAGTGTGTCCCACTCAATATATACATCAGCTGAGGTGCGGATGCAATCTTTGTTAAGAACCTTTTAACCCTTTCCGGCCAGAGCGTTCAAATTTGGGAACAATTATTCCCATGGTTCCTGTCTCAGTGTCTTTGCCGTCCAATCACCGATATTATTTCTGAAATCTGCCAGATACTCATGACAATATAAGCTAAAGGCACATGTGATTGGTTAAGGGGTTACTGGGCGTGAATAATAAATGTATTGTCATCATCGTCATCCTTCATTTGCCTGGGAGGAGACAGAGGAGATATCGCTTTGAAAGTAGATGTTGAATACACTGCAAATGATGAAAAATGTCATATTAATAAGTAGGCCTATGTGAATTTGATTTGTACAAAATAGCAATAAAGTAATTTGGCTGAACTGTTCTAAGTGTGTTTTAGAAGTGTAACCAACATAAAGAATATGGCATGAATAGCATATGTCAGGAATCACCGTCATTGTTATCGCGGCTGCTGTTATAAGACTAATTTGCCACGCAACTGGTATTGTTAGATTTAACATGTTCCCGAATCGCACAAACTCTGAAATCAAATGACTGTTTTTTTTATTTCCAAAGTGCAACCACTGAGGCCAAAAAATAATTGTACATGAACAAGATCACCTTTGAAGATCTAACGGGATGAATGGTCCCCTGTCTCTCCATGAAAGGGCTTACTGGACAGAGTAACTTAAAATAAGTTTGAATATTGAATATGCCATATTATTTACTGTATGTGAATTAATCATTTAAGCAGTAATTTAGCAATAATTAAATGTATTCCATACCATAGACATCCATTTAAAATATGTTTTTATTTGCCTTACCTTAACAAACATTATTACAATATAAAATACAATACAATATAATGCTTAAAAGAAACTGGAGAGCAGCTCATATCCACCATTGAAATCTGCTACTCCGAAGAACCACACGGTTGCTTACTTTGTGACGTCATGATAATTTAATATTTTAATGGACATTAATAATCACGATTACAATATCAAAGGCAATAATCGACAATCATGATTTTTGCTAAAATCATGCAGCCCTAAACTGGGCACATATTATGAAGTGTATGTTTCGTTTGTTTCTATTTCTCATATGACTGATACTCACAGTAACACTAACACTGTTACTCTTATTATTTTGGGTATGGCTGGCCATTCTCGCACTGGTCCAAAGTCAGCTAGAAAGCGCAAATGCTTGCTTGTCTGTGTGTTCAGACCAGAGGGTGAAAATTTCGCACTGGCTGCCCTGCTAACAACGCTATTGAAAATTCGTGGATGCTCTGACATAGTTGAAATATGTTTGTTCGGAATGCTTGGTTTTGTGAAATATATTTAAACATAAAAAGATGTCTTCCCCTGTCCTATTCTTTTAAGGTGGAAAAGACCCTGCGGAGGCCACATCCTGCCCAATCTAGTGGGAGGTAACATGTGGTAAATACAGCACGAATGTTGTGAAGCCGTATGTGGGAGTGGCACGGTGGTAGTTCCAGCCTATTCTGGACGCAAATTGCTCCGCTGAATTCGCAGGCAAGAAGGCTAGGGAGGAGAACATCCAGAGAGCAACGCGTTGTGGCTAACCTGGGATAAAAGGCGCACTGGATCAACTTGGTGAAGGGTGCTGTGTGCAAGCGGAACACCCGGTCGGTTGTGCCGCGTAACCGAGTTCTACCAGCTCGGACCTGACAAAACACGGGATGAGACCGACTCAACCCTGAGATTGTAAAATCTGGCCAAGGTATTGGGTGTTAACACTATCAGATGCGTCTGGAAAGGCCATTGCAAGGAGGCTCACTGGTGGAAATGCGTACTTGCGCAGCCCCCGGGGCCAGCTGTGCGCCAGCGTGTCTGTCCCGAGAGGAGCTTCTGTTAGGGAGTACCAGAGCGGGCAGTGGGAGTTTTCCTGTGAGGCAAAGAGATCTATCTGTGCCATGCCGAATCGGTCCCAGATCAGCTGGACCACCTGGGGGTGAAGCCTCCACTCTCCACTGGGCAAAACTTGCCGTGACAGCGCATCCGCCATCGTGTTGCGGTTGCCAGGGATGTGAGTGGCGCGCAGCGACCTGAATCGCGGCTGACTCCAAAGGAGGAGATGCTGGGCGAGTTGTGACATATGACGAGAACGCACGCCGCTTTGGCAATTTATGTACGCTACTGTCACAGTGCTGTCTGAATGGATCAAGACATGCCCTGGATTAGTGGGAGAAACCTCTGTAGGGCAAGAGATACAGCCAGCAACTCTAGGCAGTTTATGAGGATGCCATATGCCCCAGGAGCCTCTGGCATTGTTTTAGAAGAACCGCTGTGCCGTGCTCGAAGAGAGCGAGGCACCTGAGCACTGACTGAGTGCGCTTGTTGGTGAGGCGCGCTGTCATTGAGACTGAGTCTAACTCCATGCCGAGAAAAGAGATGATCTGAACTGGGGCGAGCTTGCTCTTTTCCCAGTTGACCTGAAGCCCAAGACGGCTGAGGTGCCTGAGCACCTGATCCCTGTGAGTGCATATTAACTCTCAAGAGTGGGCCAAGATGAGCCAGTCATAGAGGTAGTTGAGTATGTAGATGCCCACTTCCCTTAGCGGGGCAAGAGCTGCCTCTGTGATCTTTGTGAAGATGCGGGGGGACAGGGACAGGCTGAAGGGGAGGACCTTGTACTGGTACGCCTGGCCATTGAACGCGAACCATAGGAAGGGTCGGTGTCGAGGCAAGATGGAGACGTGGAAGTACGCGCATTTGAACGGGAGTCTGTGCAATGCCCGGTGGAGAACTTGCAGGTCCAAGATTGGTAGCAATCCGCCACCTTTTGGGTACGATGAAGTAAGGGCGGTAGAGACCCTTCTTCATCTTGGCTTAAGGGATGGGCTCTATTGCGTCCTTGAGAAGCAGAGTCGTGATCTCTGCCCGTAAAGCACTGGCATTTTCGCCACGTACTATCCGAGTCGGATAGTCCTGGCCAACCAGCGTGACGGGTTGGGCAGCGAAAGCCACACGTCCAAACTCGAAGTCAAGGTATCTGTATCAATATCGAAATTTTCCAGCGAGAGACGGCGGTGTGGCAATCAGAGAAAAGTTCAAGTGCGGGCAACATTATGGTAATGAGCTATGACGCGGTTCGGCCATGGCCAGCTTTTATGACCGTCAGAATTGGAGAGAAATTAACCGCATACAGGAACTAAACAGAGGCAGAAAGACATCTTTAAAAAGACGTGTCCTGAAAAGGACGTTCAACGCATGCTGTGTATTGCTCTTTTATGAGTGGGAACTCAAACTCTTTTAGGGGAAATAAACTCTTTTTAGGAGGAGAAACACTCTTTCATGCATTGAAAGCACTGTCGATGCACCCAGGGGCGTGGACTGCACAGCGTGCAGAGAGAGAGAACGCCAGCTGGAAATCATCAGCAGTGCTTCTTGCCAACTGAGGTGAGTGGAACAGTGGTGAACTGTTCGTGAACAGAATGTGTTTTTGTATTATTTTATACATTTCATATTATTTTATATAGTTTGTATTATTTTACAGGCTGCAGAGAAATTTGTTACTGAACAACAAGATATTTTTCGATACTCAATTGTTTAGAGGCAATTCGGTCAATGCATAAAATCTATCGAACTCAGATTTTAGATTTTTGGGTGCTTCCCGTTTCAGTTTCTGCCTGTAAGCGGGCAGAAGCAGAATGGAAGAGTGGTCGGATTTGCCAAATGGTGGGCGGGGGAGGGATTTGTAGCCATCCCGGAAAGGAGAATAGCAATGATCAAAACCCGGTCCCCTCGTGTGTTGAAGCTGATGTGTTGGTGGTATTTTGGTGCTATTGTTTTAAAATTGGCTTTGTTGAAGTCCCCGGAAACAATGAACGCGGCCTCAGGGTGCTCGGTTTCCTGCTCACTTATACTCCCATACGGTTCCCTGAGTGCCCGGTCTGTATCGGCTTGTGGGGGGATGTACACAGCAGTGATAATGACCGCTGTGAATTCCCTCGGTAGCCAGAATGGTCGACACAGAAGCATGAGATATTCCAGATCAGGAGAGCAGAAAGACCTGATAAAATGTACGTTCCTCTGATCACACCATGATTTGTTGATCATAAAACATACAACTCCCCCTCTGCTTTTACCTGAGAGGTCTTTCGCTCTGTCCGCTCGGTGCACGGAGAAACCCGTGGGTTCGATGTCTGAATCTGGAATCTCCGCGGACATCCAGGTTTCCGTAAGACAGATAACGCAGCAATCTCTCGTCTCTCGTTGGAAAGAGATCCGCGCTCTCAGCTCGCAGAGCTTGTTGTCCAGAGACTGAACATTTGCCAGTAGTATGCGGGGGTCGATTTGCGCGACGTATTACTCTGATGAGAACGCTGGCTCTTTTTCCCCTTTTCCTTCTGCGTTTCCACAGCCGGGCAGCCCAGACAAATGGCTCCGCTGGCGTGTTTGTAAACCGCGGGTTTTCCGGTTTTCGGTGTGTGATTACCGAACCAATGTCCGGTTTGTCTGTCGTACACAATAAAGCAGACAACATCCAAGACAAAAAAATCATGCGGACTGGGAGATGTTCCGGTCCGCCTCCGATGACGACATCGAGTTTTACGCTGATAGCGTAACGTGTTTCATCAGAAAGTGCGTAGAGGATGTTGTTCCGACAAAAACAATACGGATCTACCCCAATCAGAAACCATGGGTTAATGGTGATGTTCGCGCGGCACTTACTGCGCGGACCTCCGCTTTTAATTCCAGGAATGCAGAGGAGCGTAAACAAGCCAGTTATGCCCTCCGTAACTCCATCAGTGCAGCCAAACGCCAGTACAGGCACAAAATTGAAGGACAGTTCAACACCACTGACTCTAGAAGTATGTGGCAGGGAATTAACACCATCACGGACTACAAACGGAATAGAAACTCCGCCATGAACACTGCTGCCTCTCTCCCGGACGATCTTAATACATTTTATGCTCGTTTTGAGGACAATAACACCGCCCTCGCAGAGAGAGTACTCACGGCTGACACTACAGAGGTTGGTTCACTCTCCGTCTCTGTTGCGAATGTAACCTGATCCTTTCGACGGGTGAATATCCGTAAAGCCGCGGCTCCAGACGGCATTCCGGACCACGTCACCAGAGTGTGCGCGAACCAACTGGCTGGTGTTTTTAAGGACATTTTCAACCCGTCCCTCTCCCTGTCTGTAGTCCCCACATGCTTCAAAACATCAACCATTGTGCCTGTACCAAAGCAATCAAAAATCACTTGCTTAAATGACTGGCGTCCTGTTGCTCTGACCCCCATCATCAGCAAATGCTTTGCGAGGTTGATCAGAGATTACATCTGCTCTGTTCTGCCCACCTCTTTGGACCCATTACAGTTTGCCTACCGCAACAACCGCTCCACTGATGATGCCATTGCATCTAAAATACACACTGCTCTCTCCAATCTGGAAAAAAGGAACACATATGTGAGAATGCTGTTTGTAAACTCTGGGCTCTGGGCTTAAACAGCTCGCTGTTCAGCTGGATTCTGGATTTCCTGTCAGGCAGATGTCAGGTGGTTAGAATGGGCAGCAACATCTCCTCATCACTGACCCTCAACACTGGAGCCCCGCAGGGCTGTGTTCTCAGCCCACTCTTGTATTCCCTATACACACATGACTGTGTGGCAACACATAGCTCCAATGCCATCAATAAGTTTGCTGACGATACGACGGTGGTAGGTCTGATCACTGACAATGATGAAACAGCCTACAGAGAGGAGGTGCACACTCTGACGCGCTGGTGTCAGGAGCACAACCTCTCCCTCAACGTCAGTAAAACCAAGGAGCTTGTAGTGGACTTCAGGAAGAAAGACAGAGAACACAGCCCCATCACCATTAATGGAGCACCGGTGGAGAGAGTCAGCAGCTTCAAATTCCTCAGTGTCCACATTACTGAGGAACTCACATGGTTCGTCCACACTGATTCGTCCACTCCTGAGACGGCTGAGGAAGTTCGGAATGAACCAGCACATCCTCACACGGTTCTACACCAGCACTATAGAGAGAATCCTGACTGCTGCATCACCGCCTGGTACGGCAATAGCACCGCCCACAACCGCAATGACCTGCAAAGGGTGGTGCGAACTGCCAGAAACATCATCGGAGGTGAGCTTCCCTCCCTCCAGGATATATATAACAGGTGGTGTGTGAAAAAAGCTCAGAGGATTATCAGAGACTCCAGCCATCCGAGTTATGGTCTGCTCTCACTGCTTCCATCAGGCAGGCGGTATCACAGCATCAGGACCCGCACCAGCCGACTACATGACAGCTTCTTCCCCCAAGCAATAAGACTTCTGAAAACATGATCTCTCACGATCAACAATCAGCACTGCACTTTATTAATCTTCATTCTGTCAAATATATTCTCCCCAATTCAATTAGTGTATATATATATTTTTATATACCCTTATCTAGTGTATGTGTATTCTACATTGAGTGTATTGTTTACATTTGATATGTAAATTGTTGTGTAATTATGTGTACATTTGTTATGTAAATTGTGTTGTGTAAATATGTTGTTTATTGTAAAGTGGTTTATGTCTCATCACTGTCATTACTGCTATGTTGCTCGGAACTGCACACAAGACTTTCAGCTACTGTTGCACTCGTGTACACAGTAGTGTGACAATAAAGCGATTTGATTTGACCTAGCCCTAGGCAGAAATAATGATTTATTCACACTGAAAATGGAGTAAGAAAAGGAAAAAATGTGAATATGTGACAGCAGCGATAGAGCGCAAGAACACCCACCACACACCAGCTACCAGTGGAGAGGACAGACTGTGGTCAGGTCAGCCTCCACTTGGAAATCATGGTCAAGCTAGCCCCCACGTTTTGCTGTACGTATATACTATGCAGTACAGTAGCATGTAAGAACTGATTTAAAAATAAAAGCGACCTTCCGGTGAAAATCATTTCACATTCAGTCAGTCAGTCTGTCAATAAAGAATTAATGAAAAAAAAAATTAAGTATTAAACAAAAAATAATCTTTAAAGGAAAAAATAACTCCTGCAAACTTAATAATAAAGAATATATTTCCATAGACCGTCTGACTTTTAAGCACCAAAATGATAGACTGTCATTCAGAAACTTCCTGTTTACACAGACCAACCTCAGAGTGCCACTCACACAAATTCATTCAGTCCTGACATTGTGTGATTGACACTCTGAGGTGGTGTACTATCATTCTGAAGTGAAATTGTTCTTTGGAAACAGTGAGTTTCCTTAATTGACAGAAATCTGAATTGATAGAAAACACAGCATGTATATGACATTTTAGAAGGTTTTAATTTTGAAATTCAACATCAGACTACCCTGCCATTGTGTGTGTTGCACTCATTCTGAAGTAAAACTGGTCTGTGTAAACAGGAAGTTTCTCAATGAGAGTCTGTCATTTTGGTGCTTAAAAGTTAAGTTTGCAGGCCTTTTTTATTAAAATAGTTACATTTTTGTTTCAGATATATAAATGTAGTTTTATTGTATTATGTATTTTTATTTAGTAATTATTATTATTTTTTTCATTCATTCATTATTGACAGACTGACTGAATGTGAAATGACATTCACCGGAAGGTCACTTTTATCTTACACTGTCTTACCATAATGCATAGTATATACACATACTGCAAAACAACGTGGGGGCTAGACCATGTTTTTACAAGTGGAGGCTGGCCTCACTACAGTGAGGAACTGTACAGTGATTAGAGGTCTGCACGGGCCTTAAAATGAAACCTGTACCCAAGACCACGTGGCCAGGCTCGAATGATACCGTCAGATTTTAAGCCCGAACCCGAAATCGCTTACTATCTAAGTGCTGTTGAAATAGGCTGTATTTTATGTGAGCATATAGGCAACATTTGTAAGAGTACTGAAACAGTAAACATACACAGTTTTAACAAGAATGAATGAATGTTACATTTATATAGCACTTTTTCTGACACTACACTCAAAGTGCTTTTTGTACACTAGAGCAGAAGAGAAAAAAGCATTGACTTACTGTTTATTTGATGAAACTTCACTTGATGCAGAACAATGTGGAATAAAATGAAACAATGCAACATTCCTCTCTATGCTGCCTGAACTTGTGTAGAACGTTCAATCTTTGTGACAACTGTGCTAAAAACAATCTGACCAGTGCAAAGAATGAAACAGTGCACAGGTGTCTCAACATGTGTTTTTGAAATTTTGAAGTTCTTTTTAACTTGACATGGTGTTTACCATGTGCCGGTCCTGCACGAAACACTGAAAAAAAAGCGAGACGTGGTGTAAATGCATTCGTCCAGCATGTGTTTACATAGGAAAACAATGGGAAAAAAGAACAGATGTGAAACTTGTTTGTTGTGAAAGGCCCCTAACTCATCCGTTCACACGTGTTTGTGAGTGACTGTGAAAACTATGAAACATGTTCGGTAAGCCTATTTGTTTTTTCATTCATACTACTTGAAAAACTGACCCAAGCCTGGTCTGAATCCTGTTGCGCCCGTATCAGGTTGCAGACCACTAACAGTGTTACACTCCTCCTCTTTTTGAGAAATGCCACAGGATTTTAAATGACCACAGGTTGTCAGGACCTCGATTTAATATCTTATGCGAAAGACGGTGCTCCTGTTCACTGTGAACAAATTACCTTTTTGGCGCCACCCAATAGTTTAGTCAGGCATACGCCATATGCCCACCTATCTATCAAAGGATTTTCCATATGCCCACCTAAAATGAGTTATGATACCGCCAGAACACCGAGAAGACTTTTGACCCATAACTTTTAATTATGCTGAGGTGATGAGTGACACCATTCAGGTCTCCTAAGCAACCAAATTGGCCCGGTTGCTAGGGAGGGTAGAGTCACATTGGGTAACCTCATCATGGTTGCCTTTAGTGGTTCTCGCTCTCAATGGGGCACGTGGTAAGTTGGATTGCGGAGAGTAACATGAGCCTCCACATGCGGAGTCGAGCCACGTGATAAGATGTGCTTAATGTTTTTTTAATTTACTTGTTCATTGAACTGTTGTATATAAGCAATATCACACTTGCTTAAATATACTGTATTGTCTTATTGTGTATTCTATATATACTTTATTTTCTATTCAATTTTTACTTATTTATTTATTATTATTATTGTTATTTTTTTAATTACATTTTTTATTATTATCTATGTCTTGTTGCTGTTTTGTATTGTTGTGCACTGCAAGCAGCTGTCACCAAGACAAACTCTTGTATGTGTATGCATACTTGGTAATAAAGCTCATTCTGATTCTGATTCTCAGTTATACATATACAATGCTTAACAGTTTACTGTGTATAAGTTTCCCCGTCTGTCGCTCACTTCGACGTCGTGTCGAAGAAGCGACACTAGGGGTCTCTCTTGAGCGCCGAAAGATACCTCTGATCTATGAAAAAAGGCCAATGAGAGTTGTCGAACAGTATTTGCATACTCCGCCTCCGGATACGGATATAAAGGCGAGAGAAATACCCTCGTTCATTCAGTAATTTTCTTCGGAGCCGATGGTCGTGTTTATGCTGACAGCTGCGTGTAACACTGCTGATCCTGCTTCTGATCCTCTGACGCTCTGCTGCCGTTGGATTTACGGCGCACTACAGCGGCTGTTTTCTCTTCTCTGCCGGCGTGCAGTTTGCCCTGGGCGCTTCGACAGCGCAGAGTTGAAAGAGTTCCCTTTCAAAAGAGTTATATTTCTTATAAAGAGTTTATTTCTCTAAAAGAGCAATACACAGTGGTGTTGAACGCCCTTTTCAGGGCGCGTCTTTATAAAGATGCCATTCAACCCCTGTGTAGTTCCTGGATGCGGTAGAGTGCTCTCCGCTTCTGACGGCCACAGGTGCTGTCTCGTGTGTCTGGGCGCCGATCACACCGAGGCAGCGTTTGTGGATGGCTCATGTTCTCACTGCGAGAACATGACCATGGTAACGTTGCGGTCGCGGCTCGCTTTCAATAGAAAGCACGCCACTCCAGCCGCCCCCCGTATCGCTCCTTCTTCCCACGGGATTGAGGACGATGCGGTTGGCGCTGGAGACGATTTGGGGAGGGCAGCGGGTGCGCTTCCGCCGGGCACGTCCCCTCGGACCACCCGCCCCCCCGACACGCTCGTTTACCTCCGTCCAGCCTCGAGGCAACAGCGACTCGCCTCCGGGCCGGTCTGCCTATCCTCTGGAGCTTGAATCCGATGAGCTCGCCGCTCAGTCGGAGAGTGCGGCATCTGACGCTGACTCCTCCCCTGGACTGCCGCCTTCGGGCCAGCAGGCCCAGGTTGAGGCGGATGCGCAGATGTCCGACATGCTTGCCCGGGCCGCCGTCGGGGTGGGGTTGGACTGGAAACCTCCACCCTCCCCACACCCGTCACGGTTGGATGACTGGTTCCTGGGGTCTGGGCGCCGCTCACAGCCATGCCCCCCCCCCCCCCCCCCCCGGTCCCGTTTTTCCCGGAGGTGCATGACGAGCTGACGTCTTCATGGAGAGCGCTGCTCTCCATTCGTTAAAAGGAGAGGCCCACGGGTACATGGCGATTCCCCAGGTGGATAGGACAGTTGCGCTTCATCTTTGTCCCGGTGACCCTATCACCTGGTGCGGGCGCCCTGTACCCCCTTCCAAGGCCTGTAGGACTTCATCCTCCTTAAACAACAAAGCCTACAGCGCCGCGGGACAGGCCGCCTCCGCCTTGCACGCCATGGCCATCCTGCAAGTCCACCAGGCCAAGGCGCTCAGAGATCTGCACGAGGGTAGCCCTGATCCCGATGTGTTGCAGTAACTGCGCTCAGCGACTGACCTCGCCCTCAGAGCCACGAAGGTCACCGCGCAGGCACTTGGGCAGGCGATGGCCACACTTGTGGTCCAGGAACGTCATCTTTGGCTCAACCTGGTCGAGATGCGTGAGGCCGACAAAGTTCGCTTCCTCGACGCCCCTGTCTCCCAGCTTGGCCTCTTCGGCGACACCGTCGAGGACTTTGCCCAGCAGTTCTCTGCGGTGAGAAGACAGACGGAGGCCATTTCTCACATCCTGCCTCGCTGCAAACCTGCCGCCAAGGCCACTGCCCCGTCTGCTCGCCGAGGGTGTCCCCCTGCGGCTAAGAAATCTGCTCCGCCTCAAACCGGGCCCAGCTCTCAGCCCCTGCGTCGAGCACACCGCAGGAAGCAGACGCCCCCCGTCTCCCGGACTCCCTCGAGGACCCGGAAGGCTCCCAGGCGGTCCTGAGACGGACGACCCAGCGACACAGACGTTAGCTCTGGAGGTGGTAAGACCACTCCGTCCCCCGGTGGAGGGCCGGGAGGAGAATCTTTTGTTTTCAAACAATTTAATTTGCCGCCCCCCCTTAGATGGGGTTGCGGTACCCACATTCTCAATAAAAGAGCTATTTCCTATGTCTCTGGGTCACCTGGCCCGCAAATGCCGTTCTCACGGCACTTTGCCCTTAGATCTCAACAGTCCTGGCTTCCTGGACACGGACCACCCATCTTCAGCCCCACAACTGTCCCCGGGCCGGCCGGTTCCGACGAGTCTAGAGGACGCCTACCCAGGACCTCCTCCTCAGTTGCTAACCTGCCCCCTGCCGGGTGTGCGGAGCAAGGTAAGTGCTTTGAGTCTTTTCTCAGCACCTCAGCCGCGGGTCGCCTCGTCGTCGCCCAACGCTGCCCTACCCGCTCCGCCTCGCTGCGAAGCCCCGCCGGGTACATCCAAATTGACCGTCCCTTTGGTGCCCCTAGCGCAGAGGTTGGACGCGTGGCTTTCACTTCCCAACCCGTCTCGCTGGCTGGCCCGGACCATCCGACTCGGTTACGCAATTCAGTTTGCCAGGCCCCCGCCCCCCTTCATGGGCGTCCGCTTTTCCGCAGGACACGGCAAACACGCCCACTCCCTGCGCGCGGAAATCGCGACTCTTCTGGCCAAAGACGCGATAGAGCCTGTCCCTCCAACTGAGATGAAGAAGGGTTTCTACAGCCCTTACTTCATCGTACCCAAGAAAAGCGGCGGCTTACGACCAATCTTGGACCTGCGAGTTCTCAACCGAGCGTTGCACAAATTCCCATTTAAAATGCTCACGCAGAAGCACATCTTAACCTGCGTCCGGCATCTAGATTGGTTCGCAGCGATAGACCTGAAGGACGCGTACTTCCACGTCTCCATCCTGCCCCGACACCGCCCCTACCTGCGGTTTGCATTCGAGGGCCAGGCGTATCAGTACAAAGTCCTCCCCTTCGGCCTGTCTCTGTCCCCTCGCGTCTTCACGAAAGTTGCAGAGGCAGCTTTTGCCCCGCTTCGAGAAGCCGGCATCCGCATACTCAACTACCTCGACGACTGGCTCATCCTGGCCCACTCGCGAGAGTTACTATGCGCCCACAGAGACCAGGTGCTCAGGCACCTCAGCCGTCCGGGGCTTCAGGTCAACTGGGAAAAGAGCAAGCTCACTCCAGTTCATAGCATCTCTTTTCTCGGGATGGAGTTAGACTCGGTCTCAATGTCCGCACGTCTCACCAAGGAGCGTGCCCAGTCAGTGTTGAACTACCTCGCCGCCTTCAGGCCAGGCACAGCGGTCCCATTAAAACTTTTCCAGAGGCTCCTGGGGCATATGGCATCCTCCACGGCGGTCGCGCTGCTGGGGTTGATGCATATGAGACCGCTCTAACACTGGCTCCGGATCCGAGTCCCGAGACGAGCATGGCGCCGCGGCACGCACCGGGTAACAATCACCCCCCGCCTGCCGACAAACATTCAACCCCTGGACAGACCTCTGTATCTTACGGGCTGGAGTACCCCTGCAGCAGGTGTCCAGACGTCTTGGTCACGACCGATGCCTCCAGATTGGGTTGGGGCGCCGTTTGCAACGGGCACGCAGCCTCAGGCCGTTGGAAAGGGGCCTAGCTGCGTTGGCACATCAACTGCCTCGAGTTGTTGACCGTCCTTGTGGCCCTGCAGAAGTTTCTCCCGTAAATTCGGGACGAACATATCCTAGTCAGGTCGGACAGCACCACTGCGGTCGCGTACATAAATCGCCAAGGCGGCGTACACTCCCGCCTTATGTCACAACTCGCCCGTCGTCTCCGAGTCAAGTCGCTGCGTGCCACTCACATCCCTGGCAACCACAATGTGGTAGCGGACGCGCTGTCACGACAACGCTTGCCTGGCGGAGAGTGGAGGCTTCACCCCCACTCGGTTCAGCTGATTTGGGAACGGTTCGGCAAGGCCCAGGTAGACCTGTCTGCCTCCCGAGACACCTCCCACTGCCCGCTCTGGTATGCTCATTCAGAGGCTCCCTTCGGGGCAGATGCACTGGCACACAGCTGGCCGGTGGGGCTGCGCAAGTACGCATTCCCCCCAGTGAGCCTTCTTGCACAGGTGCTGTGCAAGGTCAGGGAGGACGAGGAGCAAGTCACTCTCGTGGCTCCTTACTGGCCCACCCAGGCCTGGTTCTCGGACCTCGTACTCCTCGCGACAGCCCCTCCCTGGCGAATTCACCTGAGGAAGGACCTTCTTTCTCAGGGACGGGGCACGCTCTGGCATCCGCACCCAGACCTCTGGAACCTCCACGTCTGGTTCCTGGACGGGACGCGGAAGATCTAGCTGGTCTACCACCCACGGTCGTAGCCACGATCAACCAAGCCAAAGCCCCTTCTACCAGGCAACTCTACGAAGTGGCGTCTGTTCGTCAATTGGTGTTCTTCCCGGGCAGAAGACCCACAGAGGTGCGCAGTTAGGTTGGTGCTCCTGTTCCTACAGGAGAGGTTGGAGGGCAGGCTGTCCCCATCCACCTTGAAGGTGTATGTTGCCGCTATCGCACCTCACCACAACCCAGTAGACGGCAAGTCTCTGGGCAAGCACGACTTAATCGTCAGGTTCCTAAGAGGCGCCCGGAGGTTAAACCCCTCCCGGCCAAACCTGTTCCCCTCCTGGGATCTCTCGGTGGTCCTCGCCGGTCTTCAGAGATCCCCTTTCGAGCCGCTAGAATCAGCTGGACTCAGGCCCCTCTAAAGACGGCCCTGCTGATCGCGCTCACCTCCATCAAGAGGGTCGGGGACCTGCAAGTGTTCTCTACTAACGACACTTGCCTGGAGTTCGGTCCGGCAGACACTCATGTGATCCTAAGACCTCGACCGGGCTATGTGCCCAAGGTTCCTACCACGCCCTTTAGAGATCAGATAGTGAACCTACAAGCGTTGCCCTGGGAGGAGGCAGACCCAGCCCTCTCACTATTGTGTCCGGTACGTGCCTTGCGTGCCTACTTGGAACGCACCCAGAGCTTTAGGCACTCTGAGCAGCTCTTTGTCTGCTTTGGAGGACAGCAGAAAGGGAATGCTGTCTCCAAACAGAGGTTGTCTCACTGGGTGGTGGAGGCCATTCAATTGGCCTACCACACCCAGGCCGTGCCACCCCCCTTACGGGTTCGGGCCCACTCCACTAGGAGCGTGGCATCCTCATGGGCACTGGCGAGGGGCACCTCCCTAGCAGACATTTGCAGAGCTGCGGGCTGGGCAGCACCTAACACCTTTACGAGATTCTACAATCTCAGGGTTGAGTCAGTCTCGTCCCGTGTTCTCTCAGGTCCGAGCCTGT
Source organism: Moxostoma hubbsi (assembly GCA_032164185.1). Taxonomy (NCBI): domain Eukaryota; kingdom Metazoa; phylum Chordata; class Actinopteri; order Cypriniformes; family Catostomidae; genus Moxostoma; species Moxostoma hubbsi. Next base: position 10,401,289 of record JAVLUX010000218.1, on the reverse strand, counting down.
AGAACTCGGTACACGTCGACGATCTGACCAGGTGAACCGCTTGTTCCAGCGCCGTTTCCCTCTGCCAAGGCAAAACAGTGTGCTTTTGTCCCAGAGGACCTAGGTCCCTGGTTGATTCCTACCTAGCCCTTCGGGCCCGCAGCAGTTCAGCGGAGGAACGTGCTGGTCCAGTCCACTACGGGTACCTCCGGCTACCCCTACTGGAATAGGTGCTCCACAGATCAGGCCTCCTACGGGACTCCTCCTGTGTGTATTTCCGCGGTACGGTCACCTTACGAGCTGACCCGCGTCTCCCTTAGGCAGTCCTTCGCTGCCCTCCAGTCGCCGTGTTGTAGCAACTCCCCCCTACTCGAGGTTGGATCTACCACCGCGCCATTTCCTCCCACATGCCTAAAGTGGCCATGTGATGTATTTTGCCACCTTTACCTCCCCTGCTGGGTGGGTGTGGCCTCCACAGGGTCTTTTCACCCTAAAATAATAGGAATTCGGGAATAAGACCCCCTTCCCTCGATGCGGTAAGGGTCTCTCTATAGAGAGAAAAGAGGCCCAGCCAGGCTTGGCCCGTTCCCTAGTTGGGAGCGTCACCTTGTTCCCCCCTAGGGTAACCAAAAGGATGCTGACGCTTTTTCGGGGCATTGGGGAAGAGTACGTGCAGCTTGAACACAGTTGGTCGCTTGTGCACGTGCAAATACCTGCCCGCTTCTGTGTCAGCAGTACACGTACACAGCTCAGCGCATGGCGAGTTTTGAAGTGGACCCCTAGTGTCGCTTCTTCGACACGACGTCGAAGTGAGCGACAGACGGGGAACGTCTCGGTTACGTATGTAACCTCCGTTCCCTGATGGAGGGAACGAGACGTCGTGTCTTCCCGGCCACGTCGCTGAGCCGAGCCGCTGAGGTGCCCGGTACACTCCCGGCTCCTCAGAAAAATCCTGAATGAACGAGCGTATTTCTCACGCCTTTATATCCGTATCCGGAGGCGGAGTATGCAAATACTGTTCGCCAACTCTCATTGGCCTTTTTTCATAGATCAGAGGTATCTTTTGGCGCTCAAGAGAGACCCCTAGTGTCGCTTCTTCAACACGACGTCTCGTTCCCTCCATCAGGGAACGGAGGTTACATACGTAACCGAGACGTTTTCAATATATTAGTTTATTAATTAGAGTAAGTATAAAGCCGTTTTTACTGTTGAAAGAACAGTTAATCAAACCTATTAATTTAAATAGATATTTAATATCAAACTTTAGTAGTGTACTCTACACCTTTCCAGCAAGAAACTGTCTGTCACAAAATGTATGTCAGAGTAAAACAGACTATGATTACAACGAACCATAAATTGTTAATATTATTTGTTTATGTATTGAAAAATATAATTTACTTAATCTATATTAGTGTAAATATATGACTTTTTGAGACCGGGTGTAGTATTCATTTTTTACATTTTGTTTGCCCAAATCTTCAGTCACTACCACACCACTGGCACAACAGTGGCATGACCAACTTTTCACCAGTGTGAGCTGGGAGAGGGAGAAAAACAGGGTGAAAGAACACAAGAAAAGAAGGGTAACACAAACCCATTATATGGCTGACATCAACCCAACTTTACACATTTCTCGAATTTCTTAACAATTATAATATTTGAGGTAAGTTTGGTTATTCATTTACTGTTTTGTAAACAAATGACTAAGCAAAACGATTAATGAAGAAAAAACATCAACCGCATATTTCATCAAATGCACAGTTTAATCAATAATTGTGAATAAAACGATTTTAACGTTTGCACACGACAGTGTTGACAAGCCATACGGATAATTTCTCCATGAACTCACAGTGAGTCAGCATGTGTGATCATGATTCAACTCCCACCCTCTGTGGCGAAATGCCCTGTTATAACACATCAGCATGCCATGTCGTAAATAGAAATGCTATAAAACAAATATACAGTGGTCAGCTTGTCATTAATTTAACTCAGTATGTATCTGTTTTGATGAAAGATATGTCTGTTATGAAAAATAGGAGAATCATACAGAGTATTCGCAATGTTTCACATCATTTTGTTATTCAGGTTCCAGCTGAAAATGAAAATGTGCATACAATCCATGGTATTCCCTAATAAATATGTTATAAGACCCATAAAAAAAATGTAACATTCCACTGAACATGATTCTACCTGATATCGCTATTACATTTGAAACAGCTTCTTTATTGCTTATTTCTGGAACTGGTTTCTAATAAGGCTCTGTAAATGGACAGCTTCTACACACAGTAATAAAAACTCAAATGTCTGTCCATATTTAGTATCTGCTTAGTGTGCAAGTAAATCTTAATATAAGAGAGGTCAGTATGATCAGCCCAATAGAAGACTGAAGGAGCTCCAGCTGGTGGTAAGTTGATTTGCATTGATGTTGGCATACACTTGGCAAGATTTATGGTAACCACTTCAAACCTATAGGAGAAGCAAAACGGGATAAACTAATAATACATCTAGTATCCTGTTTAGTTTGTAATAAAGCAGTATCGATTTAAGAAAAAAATGCTCTGTTTTTACAAAATGCATCATTTGGGCAATCATGGATGTTTAACTGTTTTATTTTGCAGGAAATTGAATCTGGTCTCTAAAAGAGGGAAGGTAGGTGGATGTCCCTACATTAATGTAATGAGTGTTGGAGTAGTTGGTGTATTGACATCTGTGTTTATGTTTATTTAGCTTGTCAAGTGAGTCTTTGTTTTTTATACATTGGTTAAGATTTTGTGTTGTTTGCTCATAAAATTATGTCACACACATGGAAAAATATAAATATATTTGTGCTTTGTATATAATTTCATACTGTTTGGGGGGCATTAGATAGAGTACAGAGATAGAACGTCTTGATTGCAGAGTTTATCAGACATTTATCATTGCTCTCAGACTTGTTTTGAAACTAAACTGAATTTTTGTAATTTATTGTTAATTTAGTATAGTATTTTAGATGAAAACGTAGGTACAAAATTGCTAATCACTTTGTTAATATTGTGCTTGGTTTAATGGTGTAATGTTGCATTTTTTTATGTTTTTATTTCAACAAAATACAATTTCCCTTCACGTTTTCCAGTAAACCAGCACCATGAGTACGGATGCGGAGATGGCCCTTTATGGCAAGGCTGCCATATATCTACGCAAGCCTGAGAAGGAGAGAATCGAGGCTCAGAGCAAGCCCTTTGATGCTAAGAGTGCTTGCTATGTGGTTGACACCAAAGATTTGTATGTCAAAGGAACAATCAAGAGCAAAGATGGTGGCAAAGTCACCGTTATTGTGCTTGACACTAAGGAGGTGAATTTAAATTACTGCATGTAAACAGGATGCTCAGTACATTACTCATTGCCATTTTCACTGGTAAATCTAATAAATGCTGGATGACATTTATAGGAGAGAGTGGCTAAGGAGGATGATGTCTTCCCAATGAATCCTCCCAAGTATGACAAGATTGAGGACATGGCCATGATGACCCATCTCAATGAAGCCTCTGTGCTATATAACCTCAAAGAGCGTTATGCAGCATGGATGATCTACGTAAGTAAAATAATAATAATATAATAATAATAATAATAATAATAATAATAATAATAATTCTAAATTCATTTTGACTGTGATGCTGTAATCTGACCTCTTCTCTGCTCATTTCAGACCTACTCCGGACTGTTTTGTGCTACTGTGAACCCCTACAAGTGGCTCCCAGTGTATGATTCAGAAGTGGTGACTGCCTACAGAGGCAAAAAGCGCATGGAGGCCCCACCCCACATCTTCTCTGTCTCAGACAATGCCTATCAGTTCATGCAAACTGGTATAATCTTAATTTTAACAAATTATTTTGATTTGTGTAATTCTGGATTTTAGTTTTTATTAAACAAATATTAAAAAGTATTACCTTCGAATTTACAGACAGAGAGAACCAGTCTGTCCTGATTACGTATGTATCTACTGTTATAAGATGTAAAGAGCAGTTATATTTTCTTCTCATGGAAAATTGCACATGTCTGATCATCTTCTGTCTTATCATCTCTCATAAACCAGTGGAGAATCTGGTGCTGGAAAGACTGTGAACACCAAACGTGTCATCCAGTACTTTGCCACAGTTGCAGTGGCGGGTGGTGACAAGAAGAAAGAGCAAGTTCCCGGCAAAATGAAGGTATAAAATGCTATGTATTTCATATCTACTGTATGTATGTAACAAAAATAGTAAATAATTATTAAGAATTGCAGTTGTCTTTCATAATATACGACTATTATATTGAAAATTGCCAGCTGAATTAGTAAAAAAACTGCACCTTTTGTAAAATAGTTGTACCTATATCATTTGTAAAACACAAATAAATAAAAATCCTGACAAATTTAGACATGAAGCGTACAATACATTAAAACACTTCACACGATACAGGGATCTCTTGAAGACCAGATCATTGCCGCCAACCCTCTGCTTGAGGCTTATGGTAATGCCAAGACTGTGAGAAATGACAACTCTTCTCGTTTTGTAAGTACCCCATTTTTATTTATACAGAGCACTTGGTCAGTTTTGCTGGATTTTTCTGTTGCACTGTAACAACAATGTTATTTTGTTTTAAACAGGGTAAATTCATCAGAATTCACTTTGGCTCAACTGGAAAACTGGCACGTGCTGATATTGAGACATGTAGGTGGACATGCTTTTAATTTATCAATCTGTATATTTTTCTCTGTCTATCACTCTTCAGAACATGACTTTCTTACATTCTCTTAACAGATCTACTGGAGAAGTCTAGAGTGACATTCCAACTTTCAGATGAGAGAGGCTACCACATCTTCTACCAGATGATGACCAACCATAAGCCTGAGCTGATTGGTAGGTGGACATATTTCAATCAAAGCATTTTTAAAAAAAAATTAAAAATAGCATTGTAAAATACTCTGTCTGTTTTACAGAAATGACGCTCATAACCACCAACCCCTATGACTTCCCCATGTGCAGCATGGGTCAGATCACTGTGGCAAGCATTGATGATAAAGAGGAGCTGGTTGCAACTGATGTGAGTAATTGCTAATATGATTATTGACATACAGTATTCCATGTAAATATGGCAGATCTACAGTTTGTGCTTTTTTTCGATTTCCAGACTGCTATTGACATTCTGGGCTTTACTAATGAGGAAAAGATGGGCATCTACAAGTTTACTGGAGCTGTGCTGCATCATGGTAACATGAAGTTCAAGCAGAAGCAGCGTGAGGAACAGGCTGAGCCTGATGGCAATGAGGGTGAGAATAAATTGTTTAGTGTGTAATCCCATTTAAGATTGGTTTGATTGAAAGATCCTTTTCTGTTTGCAAATACGAAAGAGTAGTTCCTATAGTTTTCAGGGCAATAAATGGGATGACATTTAAAATGTTGAACTAAAAATTGCAGAGGCTGACAAAGTCGCCTACCTTCTGGGCTTGAACTCTGCTGATATGCTGAAGGCTTTGTGCTTCCCCAGAGTGAAGGTCGGAAATGAGTATGTGACCAAAGGTCAAACAGTGCCACAGGTATGTAGTAACATACAGTATATCCAGCTATGTATATGTTAGACCTAAAAATTATGAGTAAATCTGACTATTATTGCAAAAGCAGAAGGATAAAATGACACAGTATTTTATCCACAGGTGTACAACTCTGTTAGTGCTTTAGCCAAATCTATCTATGAGAGGATGTTCTTGTGGATGGTCATTCGTATCAACCAGATGTTGGACACAAAACAGTCCAGTCAGTTTTACATTGGTGTGCTTGATATTGCTGGCTTTGAGATCTTTGATGTAAGAAATGAGAAATATTCTTTTATGCAATTTAATGAAAGTTGAAATTAAGTCAAATTCAGTGTTCAGTAAACGTTTCTCTCTCTCTCTCTCTCTCTCTCTCTCTCTCTCTCTCTCTCTCTCTCTCTCTCTCTCTTTTAACACCCCCCCCCCCCTCCCTCCCCCATCCCCAGTATAACAGCATGGAGCAGCTATGCATCAATTTCACCAATGAAAAACTGCAACAGTTCTTCAACCACCACATGTTTGTGCTGGAACAAGAGGAGTACAAGAAGGAGGGCATTGTTTGGGCATTCATTGACTTCGGCATGGACTTGGCTTCTTGCATTGAGCTCATTGAGAAGGTTTTACTAGCTATTTTTTTCACTGTTTTTATCATTTACATTTCTTAAAATGTGAAACATTAATACTCCTCTTTCATTTACAAATAGCCCATGGGTATCTTCTCCATTCTTGAAGAGGAGTGCATGTTCCCCAAGGCTTCAGATGCTTCCTTCAAGAACAAGCTGTATGATCAGCACCTTGGCAAAAACCAAGCCTTCCAGAAACCAAAGCCTGCCAAAGGCAAACCTGAGGCCCACTTCTCTTTGGTTCACTATGCTGGAACTGTGGACTACAACGTCACTGGCTGGTTGGACAAGAACAAGGATCCACTGAATGAGTCTGTTATACAGTTGTACCAGAAATCTTCTGTCAAACTTCTGGCTACTCTCTACCCACCTGTTGTTGAGGGTAATTATATACATTACAAGTGCATATTAAAAATAGAGAATGATTTAATTGGCTCATTTGAATTGACAATTTGGCTTATAATTTTAATGTTTGTAAAGACCCTACCAAGAAGGGAGGCAAGAAGAAGGGTGGCTCCATGCAGACTGTGTCCTCCCAGTTCAGGGTATGTACAAAGGATGTTGAATCTGCTATAACAACAATACTGCTGTATTTGAAAAGAGATATAACTCCTCTTTATCTTCCACAGGAGAACTTGGGGAAGCTCATGACCAACTTGAGGAGCACTCATCCTCACTTTGTGCGTTGTCTAATTCCCAATGAGTCCAAGACTCCAGGTGAAGTAATGAAGGACTTTCAGATTTTTTAATGTGAATTGCTTATATTCAAAGCTCTTGATACAACCTGTTTTATAGGTCTCATGGAGAACTTCCTGGTTATCCACCAGTTGAGGTGTAACGGTGTACTGGAGGGTATCAGAATTTGCAGAAAGGGCTTCCCCAGCAGAATCCTCTATGGTGACTTCAAACAGAGGTAAATAGGATTGCATGAAAATACTACTTCCTGTTGGAGGGTTATCTCAATGTAAAAATAAGAAGTTTATGAATTTAAAACAAATATTTCACAGATACAAGGTGCTGAATGCCGGTGTAATCCCTGAGGGACAGTTTATGGACAACAAGAAGGCCTCTGAGAAACTCCTGGGCTCCATCGATGTTGATCATGAAGAGTATAGATTTGGGCACACAAAGGTTCATATTCTGCATTATAACAATTCAAAGACTCAATAACCATGCTGTATGTTTCAGCTATAATTTGTTATACAGCTGCATTGTTGTGCATGAATTCAGGTGTTCTTCAAAGCTGGTCTTCTGGGTGTTCTTGAGGAGATGCGTGATGAGAAACTGGCTGTTCTGGTCACAATGACTCAGGCTCTCTGCCGTGGTTACCTGATGAGGAGGGAGTATGTGAAGATGATGGAGAGGAGGTGAGTTATGTAAGGGATAATGTGCGGTCACCTGGTCATTATCACAAAATAAACCAGACAGGGGAATCAGGACCTCTGTGCAAATCGGAGTGGTCTTGTTTCACCCCAAAGGGGGTTATTTTACGACAATGGACATAAAATATAGATTTGCATTGAAATTATGTTATTATTTGAGAAGAATGAAATTGCTGAACAGCTAAAATCAACCTCTGTTTTTGAGTTCTGTTGGTGTTTATTTTGTGAAAATAACTGTCTGACTGCTCATTATACAGCTAATTACAACACTTATTACAAAACAAATAAATATTTGTACATTAAACATTGAATTAAGTCGAAATTATTTTATAAGCTTACTTGTGGAGATCGCGGAGTGATACGAGAAGTAGCCAATAACGTTAGAGCGACAGCAGTAGAAATGCCCACTAGTGACTTACAGTACAATGACTAGCATCAAGCGATAAAGTCGCTGCCTGTGAATAGGGCTTTAATACCTGGATGTGCAATTGTTTCTGAGAAATATTAGTCTGCTAGATCATGCCATTGGCCAATCATAATTAAGTATTTCAGAGAGCCGTGTTATAATTTATGATATTTGTGACATTTAATCACCAATTATTCACAGGGAGTCCATTTACACCATCCAATACAACATCCGCTCATTCATGAATGTCAAACACTGGCCATGGATGAAGGTTTACTACAAGATTAAGCCTCTGCTGAAGAGCGCTGAGACCGAGAAGGAGCTGTCAAACATGAAAGAGGAATTTACAAAATGCAAAGAAAATCTTGCCAAGGCTGAAGCCAAAAAGAAGGAGCTTGAGGAGAAGATGGTTTCACTGCTGCAAGAGAAGAATGACCTGCAGCTTCAAATAGCCTCTGTGAGTATGCACTAATTAATTTACTGAAATTTGGTTCCATTTAAAAATGATATACATTTTTTACCATAATATGTAAAATAATTTTTCCTGTCAGGAAGGTGACAATCTCTCAGATGCCGAGGAGAGGTGTGAGGGTCTGATCAAGAACAAAATCCAGCTTGAAGCTAAACTCAAAGAGACAACTGAGAGACTGGAGGACGAGGAGGAAATCAATGCTGAACTCACAGCCAAGAAGAGGAAACTGGAGGATGAGTGTTCTGAGCTGAAGAAGGACATTGATGACCTAGAGCTCACCTTGGCTAAAGTGGAAAAGGAGAAACATGCCACTGAAAATAAGGTTTGAGTTTGATTTGGTTTAATACAGTATATTATTTCATTTCTACTGTTACCTAATATTTTTTAAAAGAAAATTAATTAGGACAAAAGAAAGTAATTTAGTGTATCCAACATCACACAGGTCAAGAACCTGACCGAGGAAATGGCAGGACAGGATGAGAGCCTTGCCAAGCTTACAAAGGAGAAGAAAGCCCTCCAAGAGGCACATCAGCAGACTCTGGATGATCTCCAGGCAGAGGAGGACAAAGTCAACACCCTGACCAAAGCTAAGACAAAACTTGAGCAACAAGTTGATGATGTGAGTTACTGTTTCAACATGTCCTTAATTCATTGAATGCACATTTTTGCTTTGAACATTTATATATTGTTTTCCCATAGCTTGAGGGTTCCCTTGAACAAGAGAAAAAGCTGCGCATGGATCTTGAGAGAGCCAAGAGAAAGCTTGAAGGAGACCTCAAATTGGCCCTTGAGACCACTATGGACCTGGAGAATGACAAGCAGCAATCAGATGAGAAACTTAAGAAGTATTTTAAAACATCAAATTATTAGAATTTCTATTGCTTTGTTTGTGTTATGTTGTTTATGTATGTTATTGTTATACACACAAGTTATTGTTGAACTCCCACAGGAAAGACTTTGAAACAAGCCAGCTCCTGAGCAAGATTGAGGATGAGCAATCTCTTGGAGCTCAACTCCAGAAGAAGATCAAGGAGCTCCAGGTATTTGAAATGTTTTGGTATTTGTTATTGTTACATTGTTATTTGTTTAAAAAAAAATCAAGATCAGAAATGAATTCAATACTTGCCCCTGAAGGCTCGCGTTGAAGAACTGGAGGAAGAGATTGAGGCTGAGCGTGCTGCTCGTGCAAAGGTGGAGAAGCAGAGAGCTGATCTTTCCAGGGAACTTGAGGAGATCAGTGAGAGGCTTGAGGAGGCTGGAGGAGCAACGTCTGCTCAGATTGAGATGAATAAGAAGCGTGAGGCTGAATTTCAGAAGCTGCGTCGTGATCTTGAAGAGGCCACCCTCCAGCATGAAGCCACTGCTGCTGCCCTCCGCAAGAAGCAGGCCGACAGTGTGGCTGAGCTGGGAGAGCAAGTCGACAACCTCCAGCGCATCAAGCAGAAGCTTGAGAAGGAGAAGAGTGAATACAAAATGGAGATTGATGATCTCTCTAGCAACATGGAGTCTATTGCCAAAGCAAAGGTTGAGAATTGTGTTTCTAAAGAAATGAATCAAATGTGTAGGATTTTTTGAATATCTAACGACTTTGTATTTGCAGTCCAATCTAGAGAAGATGTGCCGCACACTTGAGGACCAACTCAGTGAAATTAAGTCCAAGAACGATGAGAACCTTCGCCAGTTAAATGACCTCAGTGCTCAAAGAGCAAGACTTCAAACTGAAAATGGTAAAAGATGAAAATTATGATCAAATTATTAGTATGTTGAGAATGATTAAGTATAGTTTATTAAAATAATTGTTATTAGAAACAAACATACTGATTAATAAAATACTTTCTCACCAACAGGTGAGTTTGGCCGTCAGTTAGAAGAGAAGGAAGCTCTAGTTGCTCAGCTCACCAGAGGCAAACAAGCTTTCACTCAACAAACTGAGGAGCTTAAGAGACATATTGAAGAGGAAGTTAAGGTATTACAGCAAAATTATTGTGACCACGTATTTGCCAGTGCAGAGTAAAGCTAATAGCTTGACTTTGCATCCTAGGCCAAGAATGCTCTGGCCCATGCTGTGCAGTCAGCCCGTCATGACTGTGACCTGCTCCGTGAGCAGTTTGAGGAAGAGCAGGAGGCAAAGGCTGAGCTGCAGCGGGGAATGTCTAAGGCCAACAGTGAGGTTGCTCAGTGGAGAACCAAATATGAAACTGATGCCATCCAGCGCACAGAGGAGCTAGAAGAGTCCAAGTATGAACATCAGACGAGCTGATGAACACTTGTTAATATGTGAAAATGTTTGCATCATAGATTAATGCTGACAAATTCATAACAGGAAGAAGCTGGCTCAGCGTCTGCAAGAGGCAGAGGAACAAATTGAGGCAGTAAATTCCAAATGTGCCTCTCTGGAGAAGACCAAACAGAGACTCCAGGGTGAAGTGGAGGACCTCATGATTGATGTGGAGAGAGCCAATGGCTTGGCTGCCAACCTTGACAAGAAGCAAAGGAACTTTGACAAGGTAAACAATTTGACTGCTGCTGTGATATGCTAATTCCTCTCACATCTCAAAGTAAGTAATAATAGTGTTAGCTGAGCCTGAAATTACTCTACCCAAGGTCCTGGCAGAATGGAAGCAGAAGTATGAGGAAGGTCAGGCAGAGCTGGAAGGTGCCCAGAAAGAGACACGCTCACTCAGCACTGAGCTGTTCAAGATGAAGAACTCCTATGAGGAGAGTCTGGATCAGCTGGAGACACTGAAGAGAGAAAACAAGAACCTGCAGCGTAAGACCACATTTGTTGAATTATTTATAAACTTCAACACTCTTAGTGTTAAATCAGTATTGGGAATTGAAGGTGTATATTGTTTATAATATACTGATACTATTATCTTTCTCTTGTGCAGAGGAGATCTCGGATCTGACAGAGCAGATAGGTGAGACTGGTAAAAGCATTCATGAGCTGGAAAAGGCCAAGAAGGCTGTTGAGACTGAGAAGTCTGAGATTCAGACCGCCTTGGAGGAGGCTGAAGTGAGTATCTGAAGATAATTGTATTGAAGATTAATATGTATTATTTCGTGGTAAAAAATAAATAAATGAAGCACTATCCTGTCCTGTTAATGATTGTATTCATTATGAAATTCAAAAATAATTTTTCACCTTTTATAGGGCACCCTGGAGCATGAGGAATCTAAGATCCTTCGTGTCCAACTTGAGCTAAACCAGGTCAAGAGTGAGATCGACAGGAAGCTTGCAGAGAAGGATGAGGAGATGGAACAGATCAAGAGGAACAGCCAGAGAGTCATTGAGTCCATGCAGAGCACTCTTGACTCTGAGGTCAGGAGCAGAAACGATGCCCTGAGAATCAAGAAAAAGATGGAGGGAGATCTTAATGAGATGGAGATTCAGCTGAGCCATTCCAATCGCCAGGCTGCTGAGGCCCAGAAACAGCTGAGGAATGTTCAGGGACAACTCAAGGTATGTAAACTCTGTAGAAGTGTGTAAATGATTATGCTACACAAAAAATTAAAAGCAAAAAACTAATCAGGGAGCCCTCCAAAAAATGTATGTACAGGATGCCCAACTACACCTTGATGATGCCCTGAGAGGACAGGAAGACATGAAGGAGCAGGTGGCCATGGTGGAGCGCAGAAACACTCTGATGCAGGCTGAGATTGAGGAGCTGAGAGCAGCGCTGGAGCAGACAGAGAGAGGCCGCAAAGTGGCTGAACAAGAGCTGGTGGACGTCAGTGAGCGTGTTGGACTCCTGCACTCTCAGGTAAAAACATATAGTTGCTGTTGTTTTTGTAGAGTTAAATTATGGTAATTGAAAGTGTTGTTAAAAAATACATTGAATTATCTTGTCCATTTTGTAGAACACAAGTCTAATGAACACCAAGAAGAAGCTTGAAGCTGACCTTGTTCAAATCCAGAGTGAAGTTGATGACACTGTACAGGAAGCCAGAAACGCAGAAGAGAAAGCCAAGAAGGCCATCACTGATGTGAGTAACTGAAAATTCAAGGAGCTTCTCAAGAATCTGCACACTGAAATATTTACACCTAACGCAAATTTGTGGACTTTGTCATTTTCAAAAGGCTGCAATGATGGCAGAAGAGCTCAAAAAGGAGCAGGACACCAGTGCTCACCTTGAGAGGATGAAGAAAAATTTGGAAGTCACAGTGAAGGACCTGCAGCACCGTCTGGATGAGGCTGAGAATCTGGCCATGAAGGGAGGAAAGAAACAACTCCAGAAACTGGAGTCTAGAGTAAGCTTGCATTTTTTTCAGTGTTCATTATCTTGATATGGGTGCTGTGAAGTGTATGTCATACTACAATACTGCTTATTTTGTGTTTGATAGTGTAAACCTAATTTTTTTGAGTGAAATGACTTTAATAATATCTATAATTAAGGTCCGTGAGCTTGAGACTGAAGTTGAGGCAGAACAGAGACGTGGAATTGATGCTGTTAAAGGTGTTCGCAAATATGAGAGGAGAGTGAAGGAGCTCACCTACCAGGTAAAGAAAATTTTATACAATTTCAGAAAACATTTTTCTTATTATATTCTAGTCTAATGTATGTTTATTACCTGCAGACTGAGGAAGATAAGAAGAACATCAGCAGACTGCAAGATCTGGTTGATAAGCTTCAGCTGAAGGTCAAGGCTTACAAGAGGCAGGCTGAAGAAGCTGTGAGTATTAATTTGAAAACGATAAATGCCACATTTTACATTGTTTGTGACTTGTATACCTATATATTTGATGTTGCAGGATGAACAAGCCAACACTCATCTGTCCAAATTGAGGAAGTCACAGCATGAGCTGGAGGAGGCTGAGGAGCGCGCTGACATTGCTGAATCTCAGGTCAACAAGCTCAGGGTCAAGAGCCGTGATGCTGGAAAGGTAATTTATATGATAATATCAGTTCTAATTCTTACTGAAAGATTTACTTGAAGATATTTTAAACCGTACTTGCCACAGCTTTAAAGCTTTAGTTTAATATCTCAATTTTTACTTAATTTTAACTTTTTATACTAATTATGTATTTCTTCAATTTTTAATTTTTCCAGGTTAAAGAGGTAGCTGAGTGAAAACCTTTCAAAAAAGTCTTCGAAAATGTCAAATTAATACAAAATAAAACTTTTATTTAGCAACTTCTTTTGGACCTCCATTTCTCTTGATTGATTTGTTGCTGAAACACCTAACACAACATTTTCTAGTAAAAAACATATGAACTTTTATGTGACATGAGCAAAGACCTCAATATGTCACTAAACATTATTATTGAAGATTTATATTTTTCACTTTAAGTGGTAGCAACTTAATCAAATCATCACATTTCCAGTAATACTCAAAGATAGTAGATAGTGTCCATAGTTTGAAAGGTTAAAGTGGTTTTTAGGGGCGGGAAACAATACAGAGATGCATTGCATATTTGCCAGCAATGAAGAAGTTCTTTATAAAGTATGTCTCTGCTGCTTGTGAATGAGCTCAGATAATGGTATTTTCACTGACGGTGCTGGGTAAGAAAAAGTCTCATATCTTCTGCGTGCAGAAAATTAATAACATAAAAATGTAGCCAAATGTTTGTCCTTTAGGGCTGATCACTTTGATGTGACTATTGTGGGTCATACGGTCGTAGCGCCACCAACTGGCGGAAGGAAGTGTGTCATTTTAACAGATGTTGAAAAATCCCTATAATGTTACCCTGAATTGCTTTAAAAAATACAGATTAATGTCAAGGCATTGCACATTTTAAATTCTTTGAAGGGTTTCTTGATATCATAAATACTGTTGCAATGGCAATTCATTAAATGTCATCATCCTTTTTGTGCATATTCACATGTTTTGAGGTATTTTGCATAATTGAATTTTAAAGTTTAATGTTCATAAACATATTTATTACATTGTATATAAATAAACTATAGTAAAAATTTCAACTGAAATGTAAAAATACAAGAAAACCCATGTCTAATCCACTGTCTATTAATTATCTGACTGGCAATTTCAAAAAATGTCCAATAGAGGGCATCCAAGCTCCATTGTTGAATGATTCCCAACAGTTCTGAATCTGAGTCTAGAATGGGCGGGGACTGAGTTCATGAGTTGGTTGAGGTCTTTTGCAGTCGAATCCCATAAAAAAATGCAAACAGTGTGTCCCCACTCAATATATACATCAGCTGAGGTGCGGATGCAATCTTTGTTAAGAACCTTTTAACCCTTTCCGGCCAGAGCGTTCAAATTTGGGAACAATTATTCCCATGGTTCCTGTCTCAGTGTCTTTGCCGTCCAATCACCGATATTATTTCTGAAATCTGCCAGATACTCATGACAAAATAAGCTAAAAGCACAAATGATTGGTTAAGGGGTTACTGGGCATGAATAATACATGTATTGTCATCACCGTCATCCTTCATTTGCCTGGGAGGAGACAGAGGAGATATCGCTTTGAAAGTAGATGTTGAATACACTGCAAATGATGAAAAATGTCATATTAATAAGTAGGCCTATGTGAATTTGATTTGTACAAAATAGCAAAAAAGTAATTTGGCTGAACTGTTCTAAGTGTGTTTTAGAAGTGTAGCCAACATAAAGAATATGACATGAATAGCATATGTCAGGAATCACCGTCATTGTTATCGCGGCTGCTGTTATAAGACTAATTTGCCACGCAACTGGTATTGTTAGATTTAACATGTTCCCGAATCGCACAAACTCTGAAATCAAATGACTGTTTTTTTTATTTCCAAAGTGCAACCACTGAGGCCAAAAAATAATTGTACATGAACAAGATCACCTTTGAAGATCTAACGGGATGAATGGTCCCCTGTCTCTCCATGAAAGGGCTTACTGGACAGAGTAACTTAAAATAAGTTTGAATATTGAATATGCCATATTATTTACTGTATGTGAATTAATCATTTAAGCAGTAATTTAGCAATAATTAAATGTATTCCATACCATAGACATCCATTTAAAATATGTTTTTATTTGCCTTACCTTAACAAACATTATTACAATATAAAATACAATACAATATAATGCTTAAAAGAAACTGGAGAGCAGCTCATATCCACCATTGAAATCTGCTACTCCGAAGAACCACACGGTTGCTTACTTTGTGACGTCATGATAATTTAATATTTTAATGGACATTAATAATCACGATTACAATATCAAAGGCAATAATCGACAATCATGATTTTTGCTAAAATCATGCAGCCCTAAACTGGGTACATATTATGAAGTGTATGTTACGTTTGTTTCTATTTCTCATATGACTGATACTCACAGTAACACTAACACTGTTACTCTTATTATTTTGGGTATGGCTGGCCATTCTCGCACTGGTCCAAATTCAGCTAGAAAGCGCAAATGCTTGCTTGTCTGTGTGTTCAGACCAGAGGGTGAAAATTTCGAACTGGCTGCCCTGCTAACAACGCTATTGAAAATTCGTGGATGCTCTGACATAGTTGAAATATGTTTGTTCGGAATGCTTGGTTTTGTGAAATATATTTAAACATAAAAAGATGTCTTCCCCTGTCCTATTCTTTTAAGGTGGAAAAGACCCTGCGGAGGCCACATCCTGCCCAATCTAGTGGGAGGTAACATGTGGTAAATACAGCACGAATGTTGTGAAGCCGTATGTGGGGGTGGCACGGTGGTAGTTCCAGCCTATTCTGGACGCAAATTGCTCCGCTGAATTCGCAGGCAAGAAGGCTAGGGAGGAGAACATCCAGAGAGCAACGCGTTGTGGCTAACCTGGGATAAAAGGCGCACTGGATCAACTTGGTGAAGGGTGCTGTGTGCAAGCGGAACACCCGGTCGGTTGTGCCGCGTAACTGAGTTCTACCAGCTCGGACCTGACAAAACACGGGATGAGACCGACTCAACCCTGAGATTGTAAAATCTGGCCAAGGTATTGGGTGTTAACACTATCAGATGCGTCTGGAAAGGCCATTGCAAGGAGGCTCACTGGTGGAAATGCGTACTTGCGCAGCCCCCGGGGCCAGCTGTGTGCCAGCGTGTCTGTCCCGAGAGGAGCTTCTGTTAGGGAGTACCAGAGCGGGCAGTGGGAGTTTTACTGTGAGGCAAAGAGATCTATCTGTGCCATGCCGAATCGGTCCCAGATCAGCTGGACCACCTGGGGGTGAAGCCTCCACTCTCCACTGGGCAAAACTTGCCGTGACAGCGCATCCGCCATCGTGTTGCGGTTGCCAGGGATGTGAGTGGCGCGCAGCGACCTGAGTCGCGGCTGACTCCAAAGGAGGAGATGCCGGGCGAGTTGTGACATATGACGAGAACGCACGCCGCTTTGGCAATTTATGTACGCTACTGTCACAGTGCTGTCTGAATGGATCAAGACATGCCCTGGATTAGTGGGAGAAACCTCTGTAGGGCAAGAGATACAGCCAGCAACTCTAGGCAGTTTATGAGGATGCCATATGCCCCAGGAGCCTCTGGCATTGTTTTAGAAGAACCGTTGTGCCGTGCTTGAAGAGAGCGAGGCACCTGAGCACTGACTGAGTGCGCTTGTTGTTGAGGCACGCTGTCATTGAGACTGAGTCTAACTCCATGCCGAGAAAAGAGATGATCTGAACCGGGGCGAGCTTGCTCTTTTCCCAGTTGACCTGAAGCCCAAGACGGCTGAGGTGCCTGAGCACCTGATCCCTGTGAGTGCATATTAACTCTCAAGAGTGGGCCAAGATGAGCCAGTCATAGAGGTAGTTGAGTATGTAGATGCCCACTTCCCTTAGCGGGGCAAGAGCTGCCTCTGTGATCTTTGTGAAGATGCGGGGGGACAGGGACAGGCCGAAGGGGAGGACCTTGTACTGGTACGCCTGGCCATCGAACGCGAACCATAGGAAGGGTCGGTGTCGAGGCAAGATGGAGACGTGGAAGTACGCGCATTTGAACGGGAGTCTGTGCAATGCCCGGTGGAGAACTTGCAGGTCCAAGATTGGTCGCAATCCGCCACCTTTTGGGTACGATGAAGTAAGGGCGGTAGAGACCCTTCTTCATCTTGGCTTAAGGGATGGGCTCTATTGCGTCCTTGAGAAGCAGAGTCGTGATCTCTGCCCGTAAAGCACTGGCATTTTCGCCACGTACTATCCGAGTCGGATAGTCCTGGCCAACCAGCGTGACGGGTTGGGCAGCGAAAGCCACACGTCCAAACTCGAAGTCAAGGTATCTGTATCAATATCGAAATTTTCCAGCGAGAGACGGCGGTGTGGCAATCAGAGAAAAGTTCAAGTGCGGGCAACATTATGGTAATGAGCTATGACGCGGTTCGGCCATGGCCAGCTTTTATGACCGTCAGAATTGGAGAGAAATTAACCGCATACAGGAACTAAACAGAGGCAGAAAGACATCTTTAAAAAGACGTGTCCTGAAAAGGACGTTCAACACATGCTGTGTATTGCTCTTTTATGAGTGGGAACTCAAACTCTTTTAGGGGAAATAAACTCTTTTTAGGAGGAGAAACACTCTTTCAGGCATTGAAAGCACTGCCGATGCACCCAGGGGCGTGGACTGCACAGCGTGCAGAGAGAGAGAACGCCAGCTGGAAACCATCAGCAGTGCTTCTTGCCAACTGAGGTGAGTGGAACAGTGGTGAACTCCGCTTGCTGTTGCACAACCGTTCGGCTCCGAAGAAAAATTCTGACTGACAGTCGCTGCCCCGCTTCCCTTTATACCCGTATGTTCCAGGGCGGAGCAATGCTAATTCTATCTGTCAACTTAACATTGGCCTTTTCTCAAGTTCAGAGGTATGTTTGGCATCCCTGGAAGACCCCTTGCGTCACTTCATTCGACACAACGTCGAGTGAGTGACAGAAGGGGAACATAATATCTACTTCATCAACTCACCTGGCACACCAACAACTTCAGACACATTTGTCCACGCATCGTTTTTTAAAATATATATATCCCTGTAAGCAAATAGGGACAGATCATATAGTACGGGAAAACCCGCCACAGCAATAATCAATTTCTCCTCCATTTTGTCTTCAGAACTAATGTTTGGTGGGAACCAAAGTTTACACTGTTGTATTCTCTAGACTTCGCTAGAGCGGAGCACTTCTATATTCCAATAGGTTGCCACCGAACCGCGTCATAGCTCATTACCATAATGTTGCCTGCACTTGAACTTTCCTCTGACGGCCACACCGCTGTCTCTCGCCGAAAAATTTTGATATTGAGAACGATTCCTTGAATTCGATACCAGTTCCTAAACAATACTTTTTTCGATACTTTGATCGAATTTTTTTTAAAATACACAACTAAAAGTTTCCAGTGAAACTGGAAAAAAATACGTGCATTTAATATGTTATTTAACTTTTTGAAAGATTCTTGCTTTAGTGATTTTACATTAAAAAAAAATGATAATTTATTTTAAAAAAAGAAAAACTTAAATCAAATACTTTTCTAAATTCAAATTGCACTCCAAACGAAACAAAAAAGCAAATAAATAAATAATAAAGTGATAAAATTATATATATAAATAAATAATAAAGTGATAAAATATATATATATATATATATATATATATATATATATATATATATAATTTTATCACTTTATTATTTATTTATTTGCTTTTTATATATATACGTAACCACCTTTCCATTTACCGTCAGGCAAGTAAGTATCTGTCTAAACATGCAGGTGGAAAATTACTTATACAAATGAAGACATAAAAACAATTATAAATGTAAAAATAATAATCATAATGATGATAATAATCACTGAAATATAAATCATGGTTTGAGGTGAATGTGTTTTTGTATTATTTTATACATTTCATATTATTTTATATAGTTTGTATTATTTTACAGGCTGCAGAGAAATTTGTTACTGAACAACAAGATATTTTTCAATACTCAATTGTTTAGAGGCAATTCGGTCAATGCATAAAATCTATCGAACTCAGATTTTAGATTTTTGGGTGCTTCCCGTTTCAGTTTCTGCCTGTAAGCGGGCAGAAGCAGAACGGAAGAGTGGTCGGATTTGCCAAATGGTGGGCGGGGGAGGGATTTGTAGCCATCCCGGAAAGGAGAATAGCAATGATCAAAACCCGGTCCCCTCGTGTGTTGAAGCTGATGTGTTGGTGGTATTTTGGTGCTATTGTTTTAAAATTGGCTTTGTTGAAGTCCCCGGAAACAATGAACGCGGCCTCAGGGTGCGCGGTTTCCTGCTCACTTATACTCCCATACGGTTCCCTGAGTGCCCGGTCTGTATCGGCTTGTGGGGGGATGTACACAGCAGTGATAATGACCGCTGTGAATTCCCTCGGTAGCCAGAATGGTCGACACAGAAGCATGAGATATTCCAGATCAGGAGAGCAGAAAGACCTGATAAAATGTACGTTCCTCTGATCACACCATGATTTGTTGATCATAAAACATACAACTCCCCCTCTGCTTTTACCTGAGAGGTCTTTCGCTCTGTCCGCTCGGTGCACGGAGAAACCCGTGGGTTCGATGTCTGAATCTGGAATCTCCGCAGACATCCAGGTTTCCGTAAGACAGATAACGCAGCAATCTCTCGTCTCTCGTTGGAAAGAGATCCGCGCTCTCAGCTCGCAGAGCTTGTTGTCCAGAGACTGAACATTTGCCAGTAGTATGCGGGGGTCAATTTGCGCGACGTATTACTCTGATGAGAACGCTGGCTCTTTTTCCCCTTTTCCTTCTGCGTTTCCACAGCCGGGCAGCCCAGACAAATGGCTCCGCTGGCGTGTTTGTAAACCGCGGGTCGGCATTGAGGAATTTGAAGTCCGGTTTTCGGTGTGTGATTACCGAACCAATGTCCGGTTTGTCTGTCGTACACAATAAAGCAGACAACATCCAAGACAAAAAAATCATGCGGACTGGGAGATGTTCCGGTCCGCCTCCGATGACGACATCGAGTTTTACGCTGATAGCGTAACGTGTTTCATCAGGAAGTGCGTAGAGGATGTTGTTACGACAAAAACAATACGGATCTACCCCAATCAGAAACCATGGGTTAATGGTGATGTTCGCGCGGCACTTACTGCGCGGACCTCCGCTTTTAATTCCAGGAATGCAGAGGAGCGTAAACAAGCCAGTTATGCCCTCCGTAACTCCATCAGTGCAGCCAAACGCCAGTACAGGCACAAAATTGAAGGACAGTTCAAAACCACTGACTCTAGACGTATGTGGCAGGGAATTAACACCATCACGGACTACAAACGGAATAGAAACTCCGCCATGAACACTGCTGCCTCTCTCCCGGACGATCTTAATACATTTTATGCTCGTTTCGAGGACAATAACACCGCCCTCGCAGAGAGAGTACTCACGGCTGACACTACAGAGGTTGGTTCACTCTCCGTCTCTGTTGCGAATGTAACCTGATCCTTTCGACGGGTGAATATCCGTAAAGCCGCGGCTCCAGACGGCATTCCGGACCACGTCACCAGAGTGTGCGTGAACCAACTGGCTGGTGTTTTTAAGGACATTTTCAACCCGTCCCTCTCCCTGTCTGTAGTCCCCACATGCTTCAAAACATCAACCATTGTGCCTGTACCAAATCAATCAAAAATCACTTGCTTAAATGACTGGCGTCCTGTTGCTCTGACCCCCATCATCAGCAAATGCTTTGCGAGGTTGATCAGAGATTACATCTGCTCTGTTCTGCCCACCTCTTTGGACCCATTACAGTTTGCCTACCGCAACAACCGCTCCACTGATGATGCCATTGCATCTAAAATACACACTGCTCTCTCCCATCTGGAAAAAAGGAACACATATGTGAGAATGCTGTTTGTAAACTCTGGGCTCTGGGCTTAAACAGCTCGCTGTTCAGCTGGATTCTGGATTTCCTGTCAGGCAGATGTCAGGTGGTTAGAATGGGCAGCAACATCTCCTCATCACTGACCCTTAACACTGGAGCCCCGCAGGGCTGTGTTCTCAGCCCACTCTTGTATTCCCTATACACACATGACTGTGTGGCAACACATAGCTCCAATGCCATCAATAAGTTTGCTGACGATACGACGGTGGTAGGTCTGATCACTGACAATGATGAAACAGCCTACAGAGAGGAGGTGCACACTCTGATGTGCTGGTGTCAGGAGCACAACCTCTCCCTCAACGTCAGTAAAACCAAGGAGCTTGTAGTGGACTTCAGGAAGAAAGACAGAGAACACAGCCCCATCACCATTAATGGAGCACCGGTGGAGAGAGTCAGCAGCTTCAAATTCCTCAGTGTCCACATTACTGAGGAACTCACATGGTTCGTCCACACTGATTCGTCCACTCCTGAGACGGCTGAGGAAGTTCGGAATGAACCAGCACATCCTCACACGGTTCTACACCAGCACTATAGAGAGAATCCTGACTGCTGCATCACCGCCTGGTACGGCAATAGCACCGCCCACAACCGCAATGACCTGCAAAGGGTGGTGCGAACTGCCAGAAACATCATCGGAGGTGAGCTTCCCTCCCTCCAGGATATATATAACAGGCGGTGTGTGAAAAAAGCTCAGAGGATTATCAGAGACTCCAGCCATCCGAGTTATGGTCTGCTCTCACTGCTTCCATCAGGCAGGCGGTATCACAGCATCAGGACCCGCACCAGCCGACTACATGACAGCTTCTTCCCCCAAGCAATAAGACTTCTGAAAACATGATCTCTCACGATCAACAATCAGCACTGCACTTTATTAATCTTCATTCTGTCAAATATATTCTCCCCAATTCAATTAGTGTATATATATATTTTTATATACCCTTATCTAGTGTATGTGTATTCTACATTGAGTGTATTGTTTACATTTGATATGTAAATTGTTGTGTAATTATGTGTACATTTGTTATGTAAATTGTGTTGTGTAAATATGTTGTTTATTGTAAAGTGGTTTATGTCGCATCACTGTCATTACTGCTATGTTGCTCGGAACTGCACACAAGACTTTCAGCTACTGTTGCACTCGTGTACACAGTAGTGTGACAATAAAGCGATTTGATTTGACCTAGCCCTAGGCAGAAATAATGATTTATTCACACTGAAAATGGAGTAAGAAAAGGAAAAAATGTGAATATGTGACAGCAGCGATAGAGCGCAAGAACACCCACCACACACCAGCTACCAGTGGAGAGGACAGACTGTGGTCAGGTCAGCCTCCACTTGGAAATCATGGTCAAGCTAGCCCCCACGTTATGCTGTACGTATATACTATGCAGTACAGTAGCATGTAAGAACTGATTTAAAAATAAAAGCGACCTTCCGGTGAAAATCATTTCACATTCAGTCAGTCAGTCTGTCAATAAAGAATTAATGAAAAAAAAAATTATTAAGTATTAAACAAAAAATAATCTTTAAAGGAAAAAATAACTCCTGCAAACTTAATAATAAAGAATATATTTCCATAGACCATCTGACTTTTAAGCACCAAAATGATAGACTGTCATTCAGAAACTTCCTGTTTACACAGACCAACCTCAGAGTGCCACTCACACAAAATCATTCAGTCCTGACATTGTGTGATTGACACTCTGAGGTGGTGTACTATCATTCTGAAGTGAAATTGTTCTTTGGAAACAGTGAGTTTCCTTAATTGACAGAAATCTGAATTGATAGAAAACACAGCATGTATATGACATTTTAGAAGGTTTTAATTTTGAAATTCAACATCAGACTACCCTGCCATTGTGTGTGTTGCACTCATTCTGAAGTAAAACTGGTCTGTGTAAACAGGAAGTTTCTCAATGAGAGTCTGTCATTTTGGTGCTTAAAAGTTAAGTTTGCAGGCCTTTTTTATTAAAATAGTTACATTTTTGTTTCAGATATATAAATGTAGTTTTATTGTATTATGTATTTTTATTTAGTAATTATTATTATTTTTTTCATTCATTCATTATTGACAGACTGACTGAATGTGAAATGACATTCACCGGAAGGTCACTTTTATCTTACACTGTCTTACCATAATGCATAGTATACTGTATACACATACTGCAAAACAACGTGGGGGCTAGACCATGTTTTTACAAGTGGAGGCTGGCCTCACTACAGTGAGGAACTGTACATTGATTAGAGGTCTGCACGGGCCTTAAAATGAAACCTGTACCCAAGACCACGTGGCCAGGCTCGAATGATACCGTCAGATTTTAAGCCCGAACCCGAAATCGCTTACTATCTAAGTGCTGTTGAAATAGGCTGTATTTTATGTGAGCATATAGGCAACATTTGTAAGAGTACTGAAACAGTAAACATACACAGTTTTAACAAGAATGAATGAATGTTACATTTATATAGCACTTTTTCTGACACTACACTCAAAGTGCTTTTTGTACACTAGAGCAGAAGAGAAAAAAGCATTGACTTACTGTTTATTTGATGAAACTTCACTTGGTGCAGAACAATGTGGAATAAAATGAAACAATGCAACAGTCCTCTCTATGCTGCCTGAACTTGTTTAGAACGTTCAATCTTTGTGACAACTGTGCTAAAAACAATCTGACCAGTGCAAAGAATGAAACAGTGCACAGGTGTCTCAACATGTGTTTTTGAAATTTTGAAGTTCTTTTTAACTTGACATGGTGTTTACCATGTGCCGGTCCTGCACGAAACACTGAAAAAAAAGCGAGACGTGGTGTAAATGCATTCGTCCAGCATGTGTTTACATAGGAAAACAATGGGAAAAAAGAACAGATGTGAAACTTGTTTGTTGTGAAAGGCCCCTAACTCATCCGTTCACACGTGTTTGTGAGTGACTGTGAAAACTATGAAACATGTTCGGTAAGCCTATTTGTTTTTTCATTCATACTACTTGAAAAACTGACCCAAGCCTGGTCTGAATCCTGTTGCGCCCGTATCAGGTTGCAGACCACTAACAGTGTTACACTCCTCCTCTTTTTGAGAAATGCCACAGGATTTTAAATGACCACAGGTTGTCAGGACCTCGATTTAATATCTTATGCGAAAGACGGTGCTCCTGTACACTGTGAACAAATTACCTTTTTGGCGCCACCCAATAGTTTAGTCAGGCATACGCCATATGCCCACCTATCTATCAAAGGATTTTCCATATGCCCACCTAAAATGAGTTATGATACCGCCAGAACACCGAGAAGACTTTTGACCCATAACTTTTAATTATGCTGAGGTGATGAGTGACACCATTCAGGTCTCCTAAGCAACCAAATTGGCCCGGTTGCTAGGGAGGGTAGAGTCACATTGGGTAACCTCATCATGGTTGCCTTTAGTGGTTCTCGCTCTCAATGGGGCACGTGGTAAGTTGGATTGCGGAGAGTAACATGAGCCTCCACATGCGGAGTCGAGCCACGTGATAAGATGTGCTTAATGTTTTTTTAATTTACTTGTTCATTGAACTGTTGTATATAAGCAATATCACACTTGCTTAAATATACTGTATTGTCTTATTGTGTATTCTATATATACTTTATTTTCTATTCAATTTTTACTTATTTATTTATTATTATTATTGTTATTTTTTTAATTACATTTTTTATTATTATCTATGTCTTGTTGCTGTTTTGTATTGTTGTGCACTGCAAGCAGCTGTCACCAAGACAAACTCTTGTATGTGTATGCATACTTGGTAATAAAGCTCATTCTGATTCTGATTCTCAGTTATACATATACAATGCTTAACAGTTTACTGTGTATAAGTTTCCCCGTCTGTCGCTCACTTCGACGTCGTGTCGAAGAAGCGACACTAGGGGTCTCTCTTGAGCGCCGAAAGATACCTCTGATCTATGAAAAAAGGCCAATGAGAGTTGGCGAACAGTATTTGCATACTCCGCCTCCGGAAACGGATATAAAGGCGAGAGAAATACCCTCGTTCATTCAGTAATTTTCTTCGGAGCCGTTGGTCGTGTTTATGCTGACAGCTGCGTGTAACACTGCTGATCCTGCTTCTGATCCTCTGACGCTCTGCTGCCGTTGGATTTACGGCGCACTACAGCGGCTGTTTTCTCTTCTCTGCCGGCGTGCAGTTTGCCCTGGGCGCTTCGACAGCGCAGAGTTGAAAGAGTTCCCTTTCAAAAGAGTTATATTTCTTATAAAGAGTTTATTTCTCTAAAAGAGCAATACACAGTGGTGTTGAACGCCCTTTTCAGGGCGCGTCTTTATAAAGATGCCATTCAACCCCTGTGTAGTTCCTGGATGCGGTAGAGTGCTCTCCGCTTCTGACGGCCAAAGGCGCTGTCTCGTGTGTCTGGGCGCCGATCACACCGAGGCAGCGTTTGTGGATGGCTCATGTTCTCACTGCGAGAACATGACCATGGTAACGTTGCGGTCGCGGCTCGCTTTCAATAGAAAGCACGCCACTCCAGCCGACCCCCGTATCGCTCCTTCTTCCCACGGGATTGAGGACGATGCGGTTGGCGCTGGAGACGATTTGGGGAGGGCAGCGGGTGCGCTTCCGCCGGGCACGTCCCCTCGGACCACCCGCCCCCCCGACACGCTCGTTTACCTCCGTCCAGCCTCGAGGCAACAGCGACTCGCCTCCGGGCCGGTCTGCCTATCCTCTGGAGCTTGAATCCGATGAGCTCGCCGCTCCGTCGGAGAGTGCGGCATCTGACGCTGACTCCTCCCCTGGACTGCCGCCTTCGGGCCAGCAGGCCCAGGTTGAGGCGGATGCGCAGATGTCCGACATGCTTGCCCGGGCCGCCGTCGGGGTGGGGTTGGACTGGAAACCTCCACCCTCCCCACACCCGTCACGGTTGGATGACTGGTTCCTGGGGTCTGGGCGCCGCTCAAAGCCACGTCCCCCCCCGGTCCCGTTTTTCCCGGAGGTGCATGACGAGCTGACGTCTTCATGGAGAGCGCTGCTCTCCATTCGTTAAAAGGAGAGGCCCACGGGTACATGGCGATTCCCCAGGTGGATAGGACAGTTGCGCTTCATCTTTGTCCCGGTGACCCTATCACCTGGTGCGGGCGCCCTGTACCCCCTTCCAAGGCCTGTAGGACTTCATCCTCCTTAAACAACAAAGCCTACAGCGCCGCGGGACCGGCCGCCTCCGCCTTGCACGCCATGGCCATCCTGCAAGTCCACCAGGCCAAGGCGCTCAGAGATCTGCACGAGGGTAGCCCTGATCCCGATGTGTTGCAGTAACTGCGCTCAGCGACTGACCTCGCCCTCAGAGCCACGAAGGTCACCGCGCAGGCACTCGGGCAGGCGATGGCCACACTTGTGGTCCAGGAACGTCATCTTTGGCTCAACCTGGTCGAGATGCGTGAGGCCGACAAAGTTCGCTTCCTCGACGCCCCTGTCTCCCAGCTTGGCCTCTTCGGCGACACCGTCGAGGACTTTGCCCAGCAGTTCTCTGCGGTGAGAAGACAGACGGAGGCCATTTCTCACATCCTGCCTCGCTGCAAACCTGCCGCCAAGGCCACTGCCCCGTCTGCTCGCCGAGGGTGTCCCCCTGCGACTAAGAAATCTGCTCCGCCTCAAACCGGGCCCAGCTCTCAGCCCCTGCGTCGAGCACACCGCAGGAAGCAGATGCCCCCCGCCTCCCGGACTCCATCGAGGACCCGGAAGGCTCCCAGGCGGTCCTGAGACGGACGACCCAGCGACACAGACGTTAGCTCTGGAGGTGGTAAGACCACTCCGTCCCCCGGTGGAGGGCCGGGAGGAGAATCTTTTGTTTTCAAACAATTTAATTTGCCGCCCCCCCCTTAGATGGGGTTGCGGTACCCACATTCTCAATAAAAGAGCTATTTCCTATGTCTCTGGGTCACCTGGCCCGCAAATGCCGTTCTCACGGCACTTTGCCCTTAGATCTCAACAGTCCTGGCTTCCTGGACACGGACCACCCATCTTCAACCCCACGACTGTCCCCGGGCCGGCCGGTTCCGACGAGTCTAGAGGACGCCTACCCAGGACCTCCTCCTCAGTTGCTAACCCGCCCCCTGCCGGGTGTGCGGAGCAAGGTAAGTGCTTTGAGTCTTTTCTCAGCACCTCAGCCGCGGGTCGCCTCGTCGCCGCCCAACGCTGCCCTACCCGCTCCGCCTCGCTGCGAAGCCCCGCCGGGTACATCCAAATTGACCGTCCCTTTGGTGCCCCTAGCGCAGAGGTTGGACGCGTGGCTTTCACTTCCCAACCCGTATCGCTGGATGGCCCGGACCATCCGACTCGGTTACGCAATTCAGTTTGCCAGGCCCCCGCCCCCCTTCATGGGCGTCCGCTTTTCCGCAGGACACGGCAAACACGCCCACTCCCTGCGCGCGGAAATCGCGACTCTTCTGGCCAAAGACGCGATAGAGCCTGTCCCTCCAACCGAGATGAAGAAGGGTTTCTACAGCCCTTACTTCATTGTTCCCAAGAAAAGCGGCGGCTTACGACCAATCTTGGACCTGCGAGTTCTCAACCGAGCGTTGCACAAACTCCCGTTTAAAATGCTCACGCAGAAGCACATCTTAACCTGCGTCCGGCATCTAGATTGGTTCGCAGCGATAGACCTGAAGGACGCGTACTTCCACGTCTCCATCCTGCCCCGACACCGCCCCTACCTGCGGTTTGCATTCGAGGGCCAGGCGTATCAGTACAAAGTCCTCCCCTTCGGCCTGTCTCTGTCCCCTCGCGTCTTCACGAAAGTTGCAGAGGCAGCTCTTGCCCCGCTTCGAGAAGCCGGCATCCGCATACTCAACTACCTCGACGACTGGCTCATCCTGGCCCACTCGCGAGAGTTACTATGCGCCCACAGAGACCAGGTGCTCAGGCACCTCAGCCGTCTGGGGCTTCAGGTCAACTGGGAAAAGAGCAAGCTCACTCCAGTTCAGAGCATCTCTCGCGCCGCTGGGGTTGATGCATATGAGACCGCTCTAACACTGGCTCCGGATCTGAGTCCCGAGATGAGCATGGCGCCGCGGCACGCACCGGGTAATAATCACCCCCCACCTGCCGACAAACATTCAACCCCTGGACAGACCTCTGTTTCTTACGGGCTGGAGTACCCCTGCAGCAGGTGTCCAGACGTCTTGGTCACGACCGATGCCTCCAGATTGGGTTGGGGCGCCGTTTGCAACGGGCATGCAGCCTCAGGCCGTTGGAAAGGGGCCCAGCTGCGTTGGCACATCAACTGCCTCGAGTTGTTGACCGTCCTTTTGGCCCTGCAGAAGTTTCTCCCGTAAATTCGGGACGAACATATCCTAGTCAGGTCGGACAGCACCACTGCGGTCGCGTACATAAATCGCCAAGGCGGCGTACGCTCCCGCCTTATGTCACAACTCGCCCGTCGTCTCCGACTCAAGTCGCTGCGTGCCACTCACATCCCTGGCAACCTCAATGTGGTAGCGGACGCGCTGTCACGACAACGCTTGCCTGGCGGAGAGTGGAGGCTTCACCCCCACTCGGTTCAGCTGATTTGGGAACGGTTCGGCAAGGCCCAGGTAGACCTGTCTGCCTCCCGAGACACCTCCCACTGCCCGCTCTGGTATGCTCATTCAGAGGCTCCCTTCGGGGCAGATGCACTGGCACACAGCTGGCCGGTGGGGCTGCGCAAGTACGCATTCCCCCCAGTGAGCCTTCTTGCACAGGTGCTGTGCAAGGTCAGGGAGGACGAGGAGCAAGTCACTCTCGTGGCTCCTTACTGGCCCACCCAGGCCTGGTTCTCGGACCTCGTACTCCTCGCGACAGCCCCTCCCTGGCGAATTCACCTGAGGAAGGACCTTCTTTCTCAGGGACGGGGCACGCTCTGGCATCCGCACCCAGACCTCTGGAACCTCCACGTCTGGTCCCTGGACGGGACGCGGAAGATCTAGCTGGTCTACCACCCACGGTCGTAGCCACGATCAACCAAGCCAAAGCCCCTTCTACCAGGCAACTCTACGAAGTGGCGTCTGTTCGTCAATTGGTGTTCTTCCCGGGCAGAAGACCCACAGAGGTGCGCAGTTAGGTTGGTGCTCCTGTTCCTACAGGAGAGGTTGGAGGGGAGGCTGTCCCCATCCACCTTGAAGGTGTATGTTGCCGCTATCGCAGCTCACCACGACCCAGTAGACGGCAAGTCTCTGGGCAAGCACGACTTAATCGTCAGGTTCCTAAGAGGCGCCCGGAGGTTAAACCCCTCCCGGCCAAACCTGTTCCCCTCCTGGGATCTCTCGGTGGTCCTCGCCGGTCTTCAGAGATCCCCTTTCGAGCCGCTAGAATCAGCTGGACTCAGGCCCCTCTAAAGACGGCCCTGCTGATCGCGCTCACCTCCATCAAGAGGGTCGGGGACCTGCAAGTGTTCTCTACTAACGACACTTGCCTGGAGTTCGGTCCGGCAGACACTCATGTGATCCTAAGACCTCGACCGGGCTATGTGCCCAAGGTTCCTACCACGCCCTTTAGAGATCAGGTAGTGAACCTACAAGCGTTGCCCCGGGAGGAGGCAGACCCAGCCCTCTCACTATTGTGTCCGGTATGTGCCTTGCGTGCCTACTTGGAACGCACCCAGAGCTTTAGGCGCTCTGAGCAGCTCTTTGTCTGCTTTGGAGGACAGCAGAAAGGGAATGCTGTCTCCAAACAGAGGTTGTCTCACTGGGTGGTGGAGGCCATTCAATTGGCCTACCACACCCAGGCCGTGCCACCCCCCTTACGGGTTCGGGCCCACTCCACTAGGAGCGTGGCATCCTCATGGGCACTGGCGAGGGGCACCTCCCTAGCAGACATTTGCAGAGCTGCGGGCTGGGCAGCACCTAACACCTTTACGAGATTCTACAATCTCAGGGTTGAGTCAGTCTCGTCCCGTGTTCTCTCAGGTCCGAGCCCGTAGAACTCGGTACACGTCAACGATCTGACCAGGTGAACCGCTTGTTCCAGCGCCGTTTCCCTCTGCCAAGGCAAAACAGTGTGCTTTTGTCCCAGAGGACCTAGGTCCCTGGTTGATTCCTACCTAGCCCTTCGGGCCCGCAGCAGTTCAGCGGAGGAACGTGCTGGTCCAGTCCACTACGGGTACCTCCGGCTACCCCTACTGGAATAGGTGCTCCACAGATCAGGCCTCCTACGGGACTCCTCCTGTGTGTATTTCCGCGGTACGGTCACCTTACGAGCTGACCCGCGTCTCCCTTAGGCAGTCCTTCGCTGCCCTCCGGTCGCCGTGTTGTAGCAACTCCCCCCTCCTCGAGGTTGGATCTACCACCGCGCCATTTCCTCCCACATGCCCAAAGTGGCCATGTGATGTATTTTGCCACCTTTACCTCCCCTGCTGGGTGGGTGTGGCCTCCACAGGGTCTTTTCACCCTAAAATAATAGGAATTCGGGAATAAGCCCCCCTTCCCTCGATGCGGTAAGGGCCCCGGCTGCTCTTGCTCTATGCCGAGAAAACATAGAGAGAAAAGAGGCCCAGCCAGGCTTGGCCCGTTCCCTAGTTGGGAGCGTCACCTTGTTCCCCCCTAGGGTAACCAAAAGGATGCTGACGCTTTTTTTGGGCATTGGGGAAGAGTACGTGCAGCCTGAACACAGTTGGTCGCTTGTGCACGTGCAAATACCTGCCCGCTTCTGTGTCAGCAGTACACGTACACAGCTCAGCGCATGGCGAGTTTTGAAGTGGACCCCTAGTGTCGCTTCTTCGACATGACGTCGAAGTGAGCGACAGACGGGGAATGTCTCGGTTACGTATGTAACCTCCGTTCCCTGATGGAGGGAACGAGACGTTGTGTCTTCCCAGCCACGTCGCTGAGCCGAGCCGCTGAGGTGCCCGGTACACTCCCGGCTCCTCAGAAAAATCCTGAATGAACGAGCGTATTTCTCACGCCTTTATATCCGTATCCGGAGGCGGAGTATGCAAATACTGTTCGCCAACTCTCATTGGCCTTTTTTCATAGATCAGAGGTATCTTTTGGCGCTCAAGTGAGACCCCTAGTGTCGCTTCTTCAACACGACGTCTCGTTCCCTCCATCAGGGAACGGAGGTTACATACGTAACCGAGACGTTTTCAATATATTAGTTTATTAATTAGAGTAAGTATAAAGCCGTTTTTACTGTTGAAAGAACAGTTAATCAAACCTATTAATTTAAATAGATATTTAATATCAAACTTTAGTAGTGTACTCTACACCTTTCCAGCAAGAAACTGTCTGTCACAAAATGTATGTCAGAGTAAAACAGACTATGATTACAACGAACCATAAATTGTTAATATTATTTGTTTATGTATTGAAAAATATAATTTACTTAATCTATATTAGTGTAAATATATGACTTTTTGAGACCGGGTGTAGTATTCATTTTTTACATTTTGTTTGCCCAAATCTTCAGTCACTACCACACCACTGGCACAACAGTGGCATGACCAACGTTTCACCAGTGTGAGCTGGGAGAGGGAGAAAAACAGGGTGAAAGAACACAAGAAAAGAAGGGTAACACAAACCCATTATATGGCTGACATCAACCCAACTTTACACATTTCTCGAATTTCTTAACAATTATAATATTTGAGGTAAGTTTGGTTATTCATTTACTGTTTTGTAAACAAATGACTAAGCAAAACGATTAATGAAGAAAAAACATCAACCGCATATTTCATCAAATGCACAGTTTAATCAATAATTGTGAATAAAACGATTTTAACGTTTGCACACGACAGTGTTGACAAGCCATACGGATAATTTCTCCATGAACTCACAGTGAGTCAGCATGTGTGATCATGATTCAACTCCCACCCTTTGTGGCGAAATGCCCTGTTATAACACATCAGCATGCCATGTCGTAAATAGAAATGCTATAAAACAAATATACAGTGGTCAGCTTGTCATTAATTTAACTCAGTATGTATCTGTTTTGATGAAAGATATGTCTGTTATGAAAAATAGGAGAATCATACAGAGTATTCGCAATGTTTCACATCATTTTTTTATTCAGGTTCCAGCTGAAAATGAAAATGTGCATACAATCCATGGTATTCCCTAATAAATATGTTATAAGACCCATAAAAAAAATGTAACATTCCACTGAACATGATTCTACCTGATATCGCTATTACATTTGAAACAGCTTCTTTATTGCTTATTTCTGGAACTGGTTTCTAATAAGGCTCTGTAAATGGACAGCTTCTACACACAGTAATAAAAACTCAAATGTCTGTCCATATTTAGTATCTGCTTAGTGTGCAAGTAAATCTTAATATAAGAGAGGTCAGTATGATCAGCCCAATAGAAGACTGAAGGAGCTCCAGCTGGTGGTAAGTTGATTTGCATTGATGTTGGCATACACTTGGCAAGATTTATGGTAACCACTTCAAACCTATAGGAGAAGCAAAACGGGATAAACTAATAATACATCTAGTATCCTGTTTAGTTTGTAATAAAGCAGTATCGATTTAAGAAAAAAATGCTCTGTTTTTACAAAATGCATCATTTGGGCAATCATGGATGTTTAACTGTTTTATTTTGCAGGAAATTGAATCTGGTCTCTAAAAGAGGGAAGGTAGGTGGATGTCCCTACATTAATGTAATGAGTGTTGGAGTAGTTGGTGTATTGACATCTGTGTTTATGTTTATTTAGCTTGTCAAGTGAGTCTTTGTTTTTTATACATTGGTTAAGATTTTGTGTTGTTTGCTCATAAAATTATGTCACACACATGGAAAAATATAAATATATTTGTGCTTTGTATATAATTTCATACTGTTTGGGGGGCATTAGATAGAGTACAGAGATAGAACGTCTTGATTGCAGAGTTTATCAGACATTTATCATTGCTCTCAGACTTGTTTTGAAACTAAACTGAATTTTTGTAATTTATTGTTAATTTAGTATAGTATTTTAGATGAAAACGTAGGTACAAAATTGCTAATCACTTTGTTAATATTGTGCTTGGTTTAATGGTGTAATGTTGCATTTTTTTATGTTTTTATTTCAACAAAATACAATTTCCCTTCACGTTTTCCAGTAAACCAGCACCATGAGTACGGATGCGGAGATGGCCCTTTATGGCAAGGCTGCCATATATCTACGCAAGCCTGAGAAGGAGAGAATCGAGGCTCAGAGCAAGCCCTTTGATGCTAAGAGTGCTTGCTATGTGGTTGACACCAAAGATTTGTATGTCAAAGGAACAATCAAGAGCAAAGATGGTGGCAAAGTCACCGTTATTGTGCTTGACACTAAGGAGGTGAATTTAAATTACTGCATGTAAACAGGATGCTCAGTACATTACTCATTGCCATTTTCACTGGTAAATCTAATAAATGCTGGATGACATTTATAGGAGAGAGTGGCTAAGGAGGATGATGTCTTCCCAATGAATCCTCCCAAGTATGACAAGATTGAGGACATGGCCATGATGACCCATCTCAATGAAGCCTCTGTGCTATATAACCTCAAAGAGCGTTATGCAGCATGGATGATCTACGTAATAAAATAATATAATAATAATAATAATAATAATAATAATAATAATTCTAAATTCATTTTGACTGTGATGCTGTAATCTGACCTCTTCTCTGCTCATTTCAGACCTACTCCGGACTGTTTTGTGCTACTGTGAACCCCTACAAGTGGCTCCCAGTGTATGATTCAGAAGTGGTGACTGCCTACAGAGGCAAAAAGCGCATGGAGGCCCCACCCCACATCTTCTCTGTCTCAGACAATGCCTATCAGTTCATGCAAACTGGTATAATCTTAATTTTAACAAATTATTTTGATTTGTGTAATTCTGGATTTTAGTTTTTATTAAACAAATATTAAAAAGTATTACCTTCGAATTTACAGACAGAGAGAACCAGTCTGTCCTGATTACGTATGTATCTACTGTTATAAGATGTAAAGAGCAGTTATATTTTCTTCTCATGGAAAATTGCACATGTCTGATCATCTTCTGTCTTATCATCTCTCATAAACCAGTGGAGAATCTGGTGCTGGAAAGACTGTGAACACCAAACGTGTCATCCAGTACTTTGCCACAGTTGCAGTGGCGGGTGGTGACAAGAAGAAAGAGCAAGTTCCCGGCAAAATGAAGGTATAAAATGCTATGTATTTCATATCTACTGTATGTATGTAACAAAAATAGTAAATAATTATTAAGAATTGCAGTTGTCTTTCATAATATACGACTATTATATTGAAAATTGCCAGCTGAATTAGTAAAAAAACTGCACCTTTTGTAAAATAGTTGTACCTATATCATTTGTAAAACACAAATAAATAAAAATCCTGACAAATTTAGACATGAAGCGTACAATACATTAAAACACTTCACACGATACAGGGATCTCTTGAAGACCAGATCATTGCCGCCAACCCTCTGCTTGAGGCTTATGGTAATGCCAAGACTGTGAGAAATGACAACTCTTCTCGTTTTGTAAGTACCCCATTTTTATTTATACAGAGCACTTGGTCAGTTTTGCTGGATTTTTCTGTTGCACTGTAACAACAATGTTATTTTGTTTTAAACAGGGTAAATTCATCAGAATTCACTTTGGCTCAACTGGAAAACTGGCACGTGCTGATATTGAGACATGTAGGTGGACATGCTTTTAATTTATCAATCTGTATATTTTTCTCTGTCTATCACTCTTCAGAACATGACTTTCTTACATTCTCTTAACAGATCTACTGGAGAAGTCTAGAGTGACATTCCAACTTTCAGATGAGAGAGGCTACCACATCTTCTACCAGATGATGACCAACCATAAGCCTGAGCTGATTGGTAGGTGGACATATTTCAATCAAAGCATTTTTAAAAAAAAATTAAAAATAGCATTGTAAAATACTCTGTCTGTTTTACAGAAATGACGCTCATAACCACCAACCCCTATGACTTCCCCATGTGCAGCATGGGTCAGATCACTGTGGCAAGCATTGATGATAAAGAGGAGCTGGTTGCAACTGATGTGAGTAATTGCTAATATGATTATTGACATACAGTATTCCATGTAAATATGGCAGATCTACAGTTTGTGCTTTTTTTCGATTTCCAGACTGCTATTGACATTCTGGGCTTTACTAATGAGGAAAAGATGGGCATCTACAAGTTTACTGGAGCTGTGCTGCATCATGGTAACATGAAGTTCAAGCAGAAGCAGCGTGAGGAACAGGCTGAGCCTGATGGCAATGAGGGTGAGAATAAATTGTTTAGTGTGTAATCCCATTTAAGATTGGTTTGATTGAAAGATCCTTTTCTGTTTGCAAATACGAAAGAGTAGTTCCTATAGTTTTCAGGGCAATAAATGGGATGACATTTAAAATGTTGAACTAAAAATTGCAGAGGCTGACAAAGTCGCCTACCTTCTGGGCTTGAACTCTGCTGATATGCTGAAGGCTTTGTGCTTCCCCAGAGTGAAGGTCGGAAATGAGTATGTGACCAAAGGTCAAACAGTGCCACAGGTATGTAGTAACATACAGTATATCCAGCTATGTATATGTTAGACCTAAAAATTATGAGTAAATCTGACTATTATTGCAAAAGCAGAAGGATAAAATGACACAGTATTTTATCCACAGGTGTACAACTCTGTTAGTGCTTTAGCCAAATCTATCTATGAGAGGATGTTCTTGTGGATGGTCATTCGTATCAACCAGATGTTGGACACAAAACAGTCCAGTCAGTTTTACATTGGTGTGCTTGATATTGCTGGCTTTGAGATCTTTGATGTAAGAAATGAGAAATATTATTTTATGCAATTTAATGAAAGTTGAAATTAAGTCAAATTCAGTGTTCAGTAAACGTTTCTCTCTCTCTCTCTCTCTCTTTTAACACCCCCCCCCCCCCCCCCCCCTCCCCCATCCCCAGTATAACAGCATGGAGCAGCTATGCATCAATTTCACCAATGAAAAACTGCAACAGTTCTTCAACCACCACATGTTTGTGCTGGAACAAGAGGAGTACAAGAAGGAGGGCATTGTTTGGGCATTCATTGACTTCGGCATGGACTTGGCTTCTTGCATTGAGCTCATTGAGAAGGTTTTACTAGCTATTTTTTTCACTGTTTTTATCATTTACATTTCTTAAAATGTGAAACATTAATACTCCTCTTTCATTTACAAATAGCCCATGGGTATCTTCTCCATTCTTGAAGAGGAGTGCATGTTCCCCAAGGCTTCAGATGCTTCCTTCAAGAACAAGCTGTATGATCAGCACCTTGGCAAAAACCAAGCCTTCCAGAAACCAAAGCCTGCCAAAGGCAAACCTGAGGCCCACTTCTCTTTGGTTCACTATGCTGGAACTGTGGACTACAACGTCACTGGCTGGTTGGACAAGAACAAGGATCCACTGAATGAGTCTGTTATACAGTTGTACCAGAAATCTTCTGTCAAACTTCTGGCTACTCTCTACCCACCTGTTGTTGAGGGTAATTATATACATTACAAGTGCATATTAAAAATAGAGAATGATTTAATTGGCTCATTTGAATTGACAATTTGGCTTATAATTTTAATGTTTGTAAAGACCCTACCAAGAAGGGAGGCAAGAAGAAGGGTGGCTCCATGCAGACTGTGTCCTCCCAGTTCAGGGTATGTACAAAGGATGTTGAATCTGCTATAACAACAATACTGCTGTATTTGAAAAGAGATATAACTCCTCTTTATCTTCCACAGGAGAACTTGGGGAAGCTCATGACCAACTTGAGGAGCACTCATCCTCACTTTGTGCGTTGTCTAATTCCCAATGAGTCCAAGACTCCAGGTGAAGTAATGAAGGACTTTCAGATTTTTTAATGTGAATTGCTTATATTCAAAGCTCTTGATATAACCTGTTTTATAGGTCTCATGGAGAACTTCCTGGTTATCCACCAGTTGAGGTGTAACGGTGTACTGGAGGGTATCAGAATTTGCAGAAAGGGCTTCCCCAGCAGAATCCTCTATGGTGACTTCAAACAGAGGTAAATAGGATTGCATGAAAATACTACTTCCTGTTGGAGGGTTATCTCAATGTAAAAATAAGAAGTTTATGAATTTAAAACAAATATTTCACAGATACAAGGTGCTGAATGCCGGTGTAATCCCTGAGGGACAGTTTATGGACAACAAGAAGGCCTCTGAGAAACTCCTGGGCTCCATCGATGTTGATCATGAAGAGTATAGATTTGGGCACACAAAGGTTCATATTCTGCATTATAACAATTCAAAGACTCAATAACCATGCTGCATGTTTCAGCTATAATTTGTTATACAGCTGCATTGTTGTGCATGAATTCAGGTGTTCTTCAAAGCTGGTCTTCTGGGTGTTCTTGAGGAGATGCGTGATGAGAAACTGGCTGTTCTGGTCACAATGACTCAGGCTCTCTGCCGTGGTTACCTGATGAGGAGGGAGTATGTGAAGATGATGGAGAGGAGGTGAGTTATGTAAGGGATAATGTGCGGTCACCTGGTCATTATCACAAAATAAACCAGACAGGGGAATCAGGACCTCTGTGCAAATCGGAGTGGTCTTGTTTCACCCCAAAGGGGGTTATTTTACAACAATGGACATAAAATATAGATTTGCATTGAAATTATGTTATTATTTGAGAAGAATGAAATTGCTGAACAGCTAAAATCAACCTCTGTTTTTGAGTTCTGTTGGTGTTTATTTTGTGAAAATAACTGTCTGACTGCTCATTATACAGCTAATTACAACACTTATTACAAAACAAATAAATATTTGTACATTAAACATTGAATTAAGTCGAAATTATTTTATAAGCTTACTTGTGGAGATCGCGGAGTGATACGAGAAGTAGCCAATAACGTTAGAGCGACAGCAGTAGAAATGCCCACTAGTGACTTACAGTACAATGACTAGCATCAAGCGATAAAGTCGCTGCCTGTGAATAGGGCTTTAATACCTGGATGTGCAATTGTTTCTGAGAAATATTAGTCTGCTAGATCATGCCATTGGCCAATCATAATTAAGTATTTCAGAGAGCCGTGTTATAATTTATGATATTTGTGACATTTAATCACCAATTATTCACAGGGAGTCCATTTACACCATCCAATACAACATCCGCTCATTCATGAATGTCAAACACTGGCCATGGATGAAGGTTTACTACAAGATTAAGCCTCTGCTGAAGAGTGCTGAGACCGAGAAGGAGCTGTCAAACATGAAAGAGGAATTTACAAAATGCAAAGAAAATCTTGCCAAGGCTGAAGCCAAAAAGAAGGAGCTTGAGGAGAAGATGGTTTCATTGCTGCAAGAGAAGAATGACCTGCAGCTTCAAATAGCCTCTGTGAGTATGCACTAATTAATTTACTGAAATTTGGTTCCATTTAAAAATGATATACATTTTTTACCATAATATGTAAAATAATTTTTCCTGTCAGGAAGGTGACAATCTCTCAGATGCCGAGGAGAGGTGTGAGGGTCTGATCAAGAACAAAATCCAGCTTGAAGCTAAACTCAAAGAGACAACTGAGAGACTGGAGGACGAGGAGGAAATCAATGCTGAACTCACAGCCAAGAAGAGGAAACTGGAGGATGAGTGTTCTGAGCTGAAGAAGGACATTGATGACCTAGAGCTCACCTTGGCTAAAGTGGAAAAGGAGAAACATGCCACTGAAAATAAGGTTTGAGTTTGATTTGGTTTAATACAGTATATTATTTCATTTCTACTGTTACCTAATATTTTTTAAAAGAAAATTAATTAGGACAAAAGAAAGTAATTTAGTGTATCCAACATCACACAGGTCAAGAACCTGACCGAGGAAATGGCAGGACAGGATGAGAGCCTTGCCAAGCTTACAAAGGAGAAGAAAGCCCTCCAAGAGGCACATCAGCAGACTCTGGATGATCTCCAGGCAGAGGAGGACAAAGTCAACACCCTGACCAAAGCTAAGACAAAACTTGAGCAACAAGTTGATGATGTGAGTTACTGTTTCAACATGTCCTTAATTCATTGAATGCACATTTTTGCTTTGAACATTTATATATTGTTTTCCCATAGCTTGAGGGTTCCCTTGAACAAGAGAAAAAGCTGCGCATGGATCTTGAGAGAGCCAAGAGAAAGCTTGAAGGAGACCTCAAATTGGCCCTTGAGACCACTATGGACCTGGAGAATGACAAGCAGCAATCAGATGAGAAACTTAAGAAGTATTTTAAAACATCAAATTATTAGAATTTCTATTGCTTTGTTTGTGTTATGTTGTTTATGTATGTTATTGTTATACACACAAGTTATTGTTGAACTCCCACAGGAAAGACTTTGAAACAAGCCAGCTCCTGAGCAAGATTGAGGATGAGCAATCTCTTGGAGCTCAACTCCAGAAGAAGATCAAGGAGCTCCAGGTATTTGAAATGTTTTGGTATTTGTTATTGTTACATTGTTATTTGTTTAAAAAAAAATCAAGATCAGAAATGAATTCAATACTTGCCCCTGAAGGCTCGCGTTGAAGAACTGGAGGAAGAGATTGAGGCTGAGCGTGCTGCTCGTGCAAAGGTGGAGAAGCAGAGAGCTGATCTTTCCAGGGAACTTGAGGAGATCAGTGAGAGGCTTGAGGAGGCTGGAGGAGCAACGTCTGCTCAGATTGAGATGAATAAGAAGCGTGAGGCTGAATTTCAGAAGCTGCGTCGTGATCTTGAAGAGGCCACCCTCCAGCATGAAGCCACTGCTGCTGCCCTCCGCAAGAAGCAGGCCGACAGTGTGGCTGAGCTGGGAGAGCAAGTCGACAACCTCCAGCGCATCAAGCAGAAGCTTGAGAAGGAGAAGAGTGAATACAAAATGGAGATTGATGATCTCTCTAGCAACATGGAGTCTATTGCCAAAGCAAAGGTTGAGAATTGTGTTTCTAAAGAAATGAATCAAATGTGTAGGATTTTTTGAATATCTAACGACTTTGTATTTGCAGTCCAATCTAGAGAAGATGTGCCGCACACTTGAGGACCAACTCAGTGAAATTAAGTCCAAGAACGATGAGAACCTTCGCCAGTTAAATGACCTCAGTGCTCAAAGAGCAAGACTTCAAACTGAAAATGGTAAAAGATGAAAATTATGATCAAATTATTAGTATGTTGAGAATGATTAAGTATAGTGTATTAAAATAATTGTTATTAGAAACAAACATACTGATTAATAAAATACTTTCTCACCAACAGGTGAGTTTGGCCGTCAGTTAGAAGAGAAGGAAGCTCTAGTTGCTCAG
Organism: Moxostoma hubbsi; assembly: GCA_032164185.1. Taxonomy (NCBI): domain Eukaryota; kingdom Metazoa; phylum Chordata; class Actinopteri; order Cypriniformes; family Catostomidae; genus Moxostoma; species Moxostoma hubbsi. The sequence goes on along the minus strand of JAVLUX010000218.1, from coordinate 10,360,869 downwards.
CTCACCAGAGGCAAACAAGCTTTCACTCAACAAACTGAGGAGCTTAAGAGACATATTGAAGAGGAAGTTAAGGTATTACAGCAAAATTATTGTGACCACGTATTTGCCTGTGCAGAGTAAAGCTAATAGCTTGACTTTGCATCCTAGGCCAAGAATGCTCTGGCCCATGCTGTGCAGTCAGCCCGTCATGACTGTGACCTGCTCCGTGAGCAGTTTGAGGAAGAGCAGGAGGCAAAGGCTGAGCTGCAGCGGGGAATGTCTAAGGCCAACAGTGAGGTTGCTCAGTGGAGAACCAAATATGAAACTGATGCCATCCAGCGCACAGAGGAGCTAGAAGAGTCCAAGTATGAACATCAGACGAGCTGATGAACACTTGTTAATATGTGAAAATGTTTGCATCATAGATTAATGCTGACAAATTCATAACAGGAAGAAGCTGGCTCAGCGTCTGCAAGAGGCAGAGGAACAAATTGAGGCAGTAAACTCCAAATGTGCCTCTCTGGAGAAGACCAAACAGAGACTCCAGGGTGAAGTGGAGGACCTCATGATTGATGTGGAGAGAGCCAATGGCTTGGCTGCCAACCTTGACAAGAAGCAGAGGAACTTTGACAAAGTAAACAATTTGACTACTTCTGTAATATGCTAATTCCTCTCACCTCACAAATTAAGTAATAATATTATTAGTGGAGCCTGAAATTTCTCTACCAAGGTCCTGGCAGAATGGAAGCAGAAGTATGAGGAAGGTCAGGCAGAGCTGGAAGGTGCCCAGAAAGAGGCACGCTCACTCAGCACTGAGCTGTTCAAGATGAAGAACTCCTATGAGGAGAGTCTGGATCAGCTGGAGACACTGAAGAGAGAAAACAAGAACCTGCAGCGTAAGACCACATTTGTTGAATTATTTATAAACTTCAACACTCTTAGTGTTAAATCAGTATTGGGAATTGAATGTGTATATTGTTTATAATATACTGATACTATTATCTTTCTCTTGTGCAGAGGAGATCTCGGATCTGACAGAGCAGATAGGTGAGACTGGTAAAAGCATTCATGAGCTGGAAAAGGCCAAGAAGGCTGTTGAGACTGAGAAGTCTGAGATTCAGACCGCCTTGGAGGAGGCTGAAGTGAGTATCTGAAGATAATTGTATTGAAGATTAATATGTATTATTTCGTGGTAAAAAATAAATAAATGAAGCACTATCCTGTCCTGTTAATGATTGTATTCATTATGAAATTCAAAAATTATTTTTCACCTTTTATAGGGCACCCTGGAGCATGAGGAATCTAAGATCCTTCGTGTCCAACTTGAGCTAAACCAGGTCAAGAGTGAGATCGACAGGAAGCTTGCAGAGAAGGATGAGGAGATGGAACAGATCAAGAGGAACAGCCAGAGAGTCATTGAGTCCATGCAGAGCACTCTTGACTCTGAGGTCAGGAGCAGAAATGATGCCCTGAGAATCAAGAAAAAGATGGAGGGAGATCTTAATGAGATGGAAATTCAGCTGAGCCATTCCAATCGCCAGGCTGCTGAGGCCCAGAAACAGCTGAGGAATGTTCAGGGACAACTCAAGGTATGTAAACTCTGTAGAAGTGTGTAAATGATTATGCTACACAAAAAATTAAAAGCAAAAAACTAATCAGGGAGCCCTCCAAAAAATGTATGTACAGGATGCCCAACTACACCTTGATGATGCCCTGAGAGGACAGGAAGACATGAAGGAGCAGGTGGCCATGGTGGAGCGCAGAAACACTCTGATGCAGGCTGAGATTGAGGAGCTGAGAGCAGCGCTGGAGCAGACAGAGAGAGGCCGCAAAGTGGCTGAACAAGAGCTGGTGGACGTCAGTGAGCGTGTTGGACTCCTGCACTCTCAGGTAAAAACATATAGTTGCTGTTGTTTTTGTAGAGTTAAATTATGGTAATTGAAAGTGTTGTTAAAAAATACATTGAATTATCTTGTCCATTTTGTAGAACACAAGTCTAATGAACACCAAGAAGAAGCTTGAAGCTGACCTTGTTCAAATCCAGAGTGAAGTTGATGACACTGTACAGGAAGCCAGAAACGCAGAAGAGAAAGCCAAGAAGGCCATCACTGATGTGAGTAACTGAAAATTCAAGGAGCTTCTCAAGAATCTGCACACTGAAATATTTACACCTAACGCAAATTTGTGGACTTTGTCATTTTCAAAAGGCTGCAATGATGGCAGAAGAGCTCAAAAAGGAGCAGGACACCAGTGCTCACCTTGAGAGGATGAAGAAAAATTTGGAAGTCACAGTGAAGGACCTGCAGCACCGTCTGGATGAGGCTGAGAATCTGGCCATGAAGGGAGGAAAGAAACAACTCCAGAAACTGGAGTCTAGAGTAAGCTTGCATTTTTTTCAGTGTTCATTATCTTGATATGGGTGCTGTGAAGTGTATGTCATACTACAATACTGCTTATTTTGTGTTTGATAGTGTAAACCTAATTTTTTTGAGTGAAATGACTTTAATAATATCTATAATTAAGGTCCGTGAGCTTGAGACTGAAGTTGAGGCAGAACAGAGACGTGGAATTGATGCTGTTAAAGGTGTTCGCAAATATGAGAGGAGAGTGAAGGAGCTCACCTACCAGGTAAAGAAAATTTTATACAATTTCAGAAAACATTTTTCTTATTATATTCTAGTCTAATGTATGTTTATTACCTGCAGACTGAGGAAGATAAGAAGAACATCAGCAGACTGCAAGATCTGGTTGATAAGCTTCAGTTGAAGGTCAAGGCTTACAAGAGGCAGGCTGAAGAAGCTGTGAGTATTAATTTGAAAACGATAAATGCCACATTTTACATTGTTTGTGACTTGTATACCTATATATTTGATGTTGCAGGATGAACAAGCCAACACTCATCTGTCCAAATTGAGGAAGTCACAGCATGAGCTGGAGGAGGCTGAGGAGCGCGCTGACATTGCTGAATCTCAGGTCAACAAGCTCAGGGTCAAGAGCCGTGATGCTGGAAAGGTAATTTATATGATAATATCAGTTCTAATTCTTACTGAAAGATTTACTTGAAGATATTTTAAACCATACTTGCCACAGCTTTAAAGCTTTAGTTTAATATCTCAATTTTTACTTAATTTTAACTTTTTATACTAATTATGTATTTCTTCAATTTTTAATTTTTCCAGGTTAAAGAGGTAGCTGAGTGAAAACCTTTCAAAAAAGTCTTCGAAAATGTCAAATTAATACAAAATAAAACTTTTATTTAGCAACTTCTTTTGGACCTCCATTTCTCTTGATTGATTTGTTGCTGAAACACCTAACACAACATTTTCTAGTAAAAAACATATGAACTTTTATGTGACATGAGCAAAGACCTCAATATGTCACTAAACATTATTATTGAAGATTTATATTTTTCACTTTAAGTGGTAGCAACTTAATCAAATCATCAAATTTCCAGTAATACTCAAAGATAGTAGATAGTGTCCATAGTTTGAAAGGTTAAAGTGGTTTTTAGGGGCGGGAAACAATACAGAGATGCATTGCATATTTGCCAGCAATGAAGAAGTTCTTTATAAAGTATGTCTCTGCTGCTTGTGAATGAGCTCAGATAATGGTATTTTCACAGACAGTGCTGGGTAAGAAAAAGTCTCATATCTTCTGCGTGCAGAAAATTAATAACATAAAAATGTAGCCAAATGTTTGTCCTTTAGGGCTGATCACTTTGATGTGACTATTGTGGGTCATACGGTCGTAGCGCCACCAACTGGCGGAAGGAAGTGTGTCATTTTAACAGATGTTGAAAAATCCCTATAATGTTACCCTGAATTGCTTAAAAAAATACAGATTAATGTCAAGGCATTGCACATTTTAAATTCTTTGAAGGGTTTCTTGATATCATAAATACTGTTGCAATGGCAATTCATTAAATGTCATCATCCTTTTTGTGCATATTCACATGTTTTGAGGTATTTTGCATAAATACAAGAAAAGCCATGTCTAATCCACTGTCTATTAATTATCTGACTGGCAATTTCAAAAAATGTCCAATAGAGGGCATCCAAGCTCCATTGTTGAATGATTCCCAACAGTTCTGAATCTGAGTCTAGAATGGGCGGGGACTGAGTTCATGAGTTGGTTGAGGTCTTTTGCAGTCGAATCCCATAAAAAAATGCAAACAGTGTGTCCCCACTCAATATATACATCAGCTGAGGTGCGGATGCAATCTTTGTTAAGAACCTTTTAACCCTTTCCGGCCAGAGCGTTCAAATTTGGGAACAATTATTCCCATGGTTCCTGTCTCAGTGTCTTTGCCGTCCAATCACCGATATTATTTCTGAAATCTGCCAGATACTCATGACAATATAAGCTAAAGGCACATGTGATTGGTTAAGGGGTTACTGGGCGTGAATAATAAATGTATTGTCATCATCGTCATCCTTCATTTGCCTGGGAGGAGACAGAGGAGATATCGCTTTGAAAGTAGATGTTGAATACACTGCAAATGATGAAAAATGTCATATTAATAAGTAGGCCTATGTGAATTTGATTTGTACAAAATAGCAATAAAGTAATTTGGCTGAACTGTTCTAAGTGTGTTTTAGAAGTGTAGCCAACATAAAGAATATGGCATGAATAGCATATGTCAGGAATCACCGTCATTGTTATCGCGGCTGCTGTTATAAGACTAATTTGCCACGCAACTGGTATTGTTAGATTTAACATGTTCCCGAATCGCACAAACTCTGAAATCAAATGACGGTTTTTTTTATTTCCAAAGTGCAACCACTGAGGCCAAAAAATAATTGTACATGAACAAGATCACCTTTGAAGATCTAACGGGATGAATGGTCCCCTGTCTCTCCATGAAAGGGCTTACTGGACAGAGTAACTTAAAATAAGTTTGAATATTGAATATGCCATATTATTTACTGTATGTGAATTAATCATTTAAGCAGTAATTTAGCAATAATTAAATGTATTCCATACCATAGACATCCATTTAAAATATGTTTTTATTTGCCTTACCTTAACAAACATTATTACAATATAAAATACAATACAATATAATGCTTAAAAGAAACTGGAGAGCAGCTCATATCCACCATTGAAATCTGCTACTCTGAAGAACCACACGGTTGCTTACTTTGTGACGTCATGATAATTTAATATTTTAATGGACATTAATAATCACGATTACAATATCAAAGGCAATAATCGACAATCATGATTTTTGCTAAAATCATGCAGCCCTAAACTGGGTATATATTATGAAGTGTATGTTTCGTTTGTTTCTATTTCTCATATGACTGATACTCACAGTAACACTAACACTGTTACTCTTATTATTTTGGGTATGGCTGGCCATTCTCGCACTGGTCCAAAGTCAGCTAGAAAGCGCAAATGCTTGCTTGTCTGTGTGTTCAGACCAGAGGGTGAAAATTTCGCACTGGCTGCCCTGCTAACAACGCTATTGAAAATTCGTGGATGCTCTGACATAGTTGAAATATGTTTGTTCGGAATGCTTGGTTTTGTGAAATATATTTAAACATAAAAAGATGTCTTCCCCTGTCCTATTCTTTTAAGGTGGAAAAGACCCTGCGGAGGCCACATCCTGCCCAATCTAGTGGGAGGTAACATGTGGTAAATACAGCACGAATGTTGTGAAGCCGTATGTGGGAGTGGCACGGTGGTAGTTCCAGCCTATTCTGGACGCAAATTGCTCCGCTGAATTCGCAGGCAAGAAGGCTAGGGAGGAGAACATCCAGAGAGCAACGCGTTGTGGCTAACCTGGGATAAAAGGCGCACTGGATCAACTTGGTGAAGGGTGCTGTGTGCAAGCGGAACACCCGGTCGGTTGTGCCACGTAACCGAGTTCTACCAGCTCGGACCTGACAAAACACGGGATGAGACCGACTCAACCCTGAGATTGTAAAATCTGGCCAAGGTATTGGGTGTTAACACTATCAGATGCGTCTGGAAAGGCCATTGCAAGGAGGCTCACTGGTGGAAATGCGTACTTGCGCAGCCCCCGGGGCCAGCTGTGTGCCAGCGTGTCTGTCCCGAGAGGAGCTTCTGTTAGGGAGTACCAGAGCGGGCAGTGGGAGTTTTCCTGTGAGGCAAAGAGATCTATCTGTGCCATGCCGAATCGGTCCCAGATCAGCTGGACCACCTGGGGGTGAAGCCTCCACTCTCCACTGGGCAAAACTTGCCGTGACAGCGCATCCGCCATCGTGTTGCGGTTGCCAGGGATGTGAGTGGCGCGCAGCGACCTGAGTCGCGGCTGACTCCAAAGGAGGAGATGCCGGGCGAGTTGTGACATATGACGAGAACGCACGCCGCTTTGGCGATTTATGTACGCTACTGTCACGGTGCTGTCTGAATGGATCAAGACATGCCCTGGATTAGTGGGAGAAACCTCTGTAGGGCAAGAGATACAGCCAGCAACTCTAGGCAGTTTATGAGGATGCCATATGCCCCAGGAGCCTCTGGCATTGTTTTAGAAGAACCGTTGTGCCGTGCTCGAAGAGAGCGAGGCACCTGAGCACTGACTGAGTGCGCTTGTTGGTGAGGCGCGCTGTCATTGAGACTGAGTCTAACTCCATGCCGAGAAAAGAGATGATCTGAACTGAGGCGAGCTTGCTCTTTTCCCAGTTGACCTGAAGCCCAAGACGGCTGAGGTGCCTGAGCACCTGATCCCTGTGAGTGCATATTAACTCTCAAGAGTGGGCCAAGATGAGCCAGTCATAGAGGTATTTGAGTATGGAGATGCCCACTTCCCTTAGCGGGGCAAGAGCTGCCTCTGTGATCTTTGTGAAGATGCGGGGGGACAGGGACAGGCCGAAGGGGAGGACCTATTACTGGTACGCCTGGACATCGAACGCGAACCATAGGAAGGGTCGGTGTCGAGGCAAGATGGAGACGTGGAAGTACGCGCATTTGAACGGGAGTCTGTGCAATGCCCGGTGGAGAACTTGCAGGTCCAAGATTGGTCGCAATCCGCCACCTTTTGGGTACGATGAAGTAAGGGCGGTAGAGACCCTTCTTCATCTTGGCTTAAGGGATGGGCTCTATTGCGTCCTTGAGAAGCAGAGTCGTGATCTCTGCCCGTAAAGCACTGGCATTTTCGCCACGTACTATCCGAGTCGGATAGTCCTGGCCAACCAGCGTGACGGGTTGGGCAGCGAAAGCCACACGTCCAAACTCGAAGTCAAGGTATCTGTATCAATATCGAAATTTTCCAGCGAGAGACGGCGGTGTGGCAATCAGAGAAAAGTTCAAGTGCGGGCAACATTATGGTAATGAGCTATGACGCGGTTCGGCCATGGCCAGCTTTTATGACCGTCAGAATTGGAGAGAAATTAACCGCATACAGGAACTAAACAGAGGCAGAAAGACATCTTTAAAAAGACGTGTCCTGAAAAGGACGTTCAACGCATGCTGTGTATTGCTCTTTTATGAGTGGGAACTCAAACTCTTTTAGGGGAAATAAACTCTTTTTAGGAGGAGAAACACTCTTTCAGGCATTGAAAGCACTGTCGATGCACCCAGGGGCGTGGACTGCACAGCGTGCAGAGAGAGAGAACGCCAGCTGGAAACCATCAGCAGTGCTTCTTGCCAACTGAGGTGAGTGGAACAGTGGTGAACTCCGCTTGCTGTTGCACAACCGTTCGGCTCCGAAGAAAAATTCTGACTGACAGTCGCTGCCCCGCTTCCCTTTATACCCGTATGTTCCAGGGCGGAGCAATGCTAATTCTATCTGTCAACTTAACATTGGCCTTTTCTCAAGTTCAGAGGTATGTTTGGCATCCCTGGAAGACCCCTTGCGTCACTTCATTCGACACATCGTCGAGTGAGTGACAGAAGGGGAACATAATATCTACTTCATCAACTCACCTGGCACACCAACAACTTCAGACACATTTGTCCACGCATCGTTTTTTAAAATATATATATCCCTGTAAGCAAATAGGGACAGATCATATAGTACGGGAAAACCCGCCACGGCAATAATCAATTTCTCCTCCATTTTGTCTTCGGAACTAATGTTTGGTGGGAACCAAAGTTTACACTGTTGTATTCTCTAGACTTCGCTAGAGCGGAGCACTTCTATATTCCAATAGGTTGCCACCGAACCGCGTCATAGCTCATTACCATAATGTTCCCTGCACTTGAACTTTCCTCTGACTGCCACACCGCTGTCTCTCGCCGAAAAATTTTGATATTGAGAACGATTCCTTGAATTCGATACCAGTTCCTAAACAATACTTTTTTCGATACTTTGATCGAATTTTTTTTAAAATACACAACTAAAAGTTTCCAGTGAAACTGGAAAAAAATACGTGCATTTAATATGTGTTATTTAACTTTTTGAAAGATTCTTGCTTTAGTGATTTTACATTAAAAAAAAAAGATAATTTATTTTAAAAAAAGAAAAACTTAAATCAAATACTTTTCTAAATTCAAATTGCACTCCAAACGAAACAAAAAAGCAAATAAATAAATAATAAAGTGATAAAATTATATATATAATTTTATCACTTTATTATTTATTTATTTGCTTTTTATATATATACGTAACCACCTTTCCATTTACCGTCAGGCAAGTAAGTATCTGTCTAAACATGCAGGTGGAAAAATTACTTATACAAATGAAGACATAAAAACAATTATAAATGTAAAAATAATAATCATAATGATGATAATAATCACTGAAATATAAATCATGGTTTGAGGTGAATGTGTTTTTGTATTATTTTATACATTTCATATTATTTTATATAGTTTGTATTATTTTACAGGCTGCAGAGAAATTTGTTACTGAACAACAAGATATTTTTCGATACTCAATTGTTTAGAGGCAATTCGGTCAATGCATAAAATCTATCGAACTCAGATTTTAGATTTTTGGGTGCTTCCCGTTTCAGTTTCTGCCTGTAAGCGGGCAGAAGCAGAACGGAAGAGTGGTCGGATTTGCCAAATGGTGGGCGGGGGAGGGATTTGTAGCCATCCCGGAAAGGAGAATAGCAATGATCAAAACCCGGTCCCCTCGTGTGTTGAAGCTGATGTGTTGGTGGTATTTTGGTGCTATTGTTTTAAAATTGGCTTTGTTGAAGTCCCCGGAAACAATGAACGCGGCCTCAGGGTGCGCGGTTTCCTGCTCACTTATACTCCCATACGGTTCCCTGAGTGCCCGGTCTGTATCGGCTTGTGGGGGGATGTACACAGCAGTGATAATGACCGCTGTGAATTCCCTCGGTAGCCAGAATGGTCGACACAGAAGCATGAGATATTCCAGATCGGGAGAGCAGAAAGACCTGATAAAATGTACGTTCCTCTGATCACACCATGATTTGTTGATCATAAAACATACAACTCCCCCTCTGCTTTTACCTGAGAGGTCTTTCACTCTGTCCGCTCGGTGCACGGAGAAACCCGTGGGTTCGATGTCTGAATCTGGAATCTCCGCGGACATCCAGGTTTCCGTAAGACAGATAACGCAGCAATCTCTCGTCTCTCGTTGGAAAGAGATCCGCGCTCTCAGCTCGCAGAGCTTGTTGTCCAGAGACTGAACATTTGCCAGTAGTATGCGGGGGTCGATTTGCGCGACGTATTACTCTGATGAGAACGCTGGCTCTTTTTCCCCTTTTCCTTCTGCGTTTCCACAGCCGGGCAGCCCAGACAAATGGCTCCACTGGCGTGTTTGTAAACCGCGGGTCGGCGTTGAGGAATTTGAAGTCCGGTTTTCGGTGTGTGATTACCGAACCAATGTCCGGTTTGTCTGTCGTACACAATAAAGCAGACAACATCCAAGACAAAAAAATCATGCGGACTGGGAGATGTTCCGGTCCGCCTCCGATGACGTCATCGAGTTTTACGCTGATAGCGTAACGTGTTTCATCAGGAAGTGCGTAGAGGATGTTGTTCCGACAAAAACAATACGGATCTATCCCAATCAGAAACCATGGGTTAATGGTGATGTTCGCGCGGCATTTACTGCGCGGACCTCCGCTTTTAATTCCAGGAATGCAGAGGAGCTTAAACAAGCCAGTTATGCCCTCCGTAACTCCATCAGTGCAGCCAAACGCCAGTACAGGCACAAAATTGAAGGACAGTTCAACACCACTGACTCTAGAAGTATGTGGCAGGGAATTAACACCATCACGGACTACAAACGGAATAGAAACTCCGCCATGAACACTGCTGCCTCTCTCCCGGACGATCTTAATACATTTTAAGCTCGTTTCGAGGACAATAACACCGCCCTCGCAGAGAGAGTACTCACGGCTGACACTACAGAGGTTGGTTCACTCTCCGTCTCTGTTGCGAATGTAACCTGATCCTTTCGACGGGTGAATATCCGTAAAGCCGCGGCTCCAGACGGCATTCCGGACCACGTCACCAGAGTGTGCGCGAACCAACTGGCTGGTGTTTTTAAGGACATTTTCAACCCGTCCCTCTCCCTGTCTGTAGTCCCCACATGCTTCAAAGCATCAACCATTGTGCCTGTACCAAAGCAATCAAAAATCACTTGCTTAAATGACTGGCGTCCTGTTGCTCTGACCCCCATCATCAGCAAATGCTTTGCGAGGTTGATCAGAGATTACATCTGCTCTGTTCTGCCCACCTCTTTGGACCCATTACAGTTTGCCTACCGCAACAACCGCTCCACTGATGATGCCATTGCATCTACAATACACACTGCTCTCTCCCATCTGGAAAAAAGGAACACATATGTGAGAATGCTGTTTGTAAACTCTGGGCTCTGGGCTTAAACAGCTTGCTGTTCAGCTGGATTCTGGATTTCCTGTCAGGCAGATGTCAGGTGGTTAGAATGGGCAGCAACATCTCCTCATCACTGACCCTCAACACTGGAGCCCCGCAGGGCTGTGTTCTCAGCCCACTCTTGTATTCCCTATACACACATGACTGTGTGGCAACACATAGCTCCAATGCCATCAATAAGTTTGCTGACGATACGACGGTGGTAGGTCTGATAACTGACAATGATGAAACAGCCTACAGAGAGGAGGTGCACACTCTGATGTGCTGGTGTCAGGAGCACAACCTCTCCCTCAACGTCAGTAAAACCAAGGAGCTTGTAGTGGACTTCAGGAAGAAAGACAGAGAACACAGCCCCATCACCATTAATGGAGCACCGGTGGAGAGAGTCAGCAGCTTCAAATTCCTCAGTGTCCACATTACTGAGGAACTCACATGGTTTGTCCACACTGATTCGTCCACTCCTGAGACGGCTGAGGAAGTTCGGAATGAACCAGCACATCCTCACACAGTTCTACACCAGCACTATAGAGAGAATCCTGACTGCTGCATCACCGCCTGGTACGGCAATAGCACCGCCCACAACCGCAATGACCTGCAAAGGGTGGTGCGAACTGCCAGAAACATCATCGGAGGTGAGCTTCCCTCCCTCCAGGATATATATAACAGGCGGTGTGTGAAAAAAGCTCAGAGGATTATCAGAGACTCCAGCCATCCGAGTTATGGTCTGCTCTCACTGCTTCCATCAGGCAGGCGGTATCACAGCATCAGGACCCGCACCAGCCGACTACATGACAGCTTCTTCCCCCAAGCAATAAGACTTCTGAAAACATGATCTCTCACGATCAACAATCAGCACTGCACTTTATTAATCTTCATTCTGTCAAATATATTCTCCCCAATTCAATTAGTGTATATATATATTTTTATATACCCTTATCTAGTGTATGTGTATTCTACATTGAGTGTATTGTTTACATTTGATATGTAAATTGTTGTGTAATTATGTGTACATTTGTTATGTAAATTGTGTTGTGTAAATATGTTGTTTATTGTAAAGTGGTTTATGTCTCATCACTGTCATTACTGCTATGTTGCTCGGAACTGCACACAAGACTTTCAGCTACTGTTGCACTCGTGTACACAGTAGTGTGACAATAAAGCGATTTGATTTGACCTAGCCCTAGGCAGAAATAATGATTTATTCACACTGAAAATGGAGTAAGAAAAGGAAAAAATGTGAATATGTGACAGCAGCGATAGAGCGCAAGAACACCCACCACACACCTGTGGTCAGGTCAGCCTCCACTTGGAAATCATGGTCAAGCTAGCCCCCACGTTTTGCTGTACGTATATACTATGCAGTACAGTAGCATGTAAGAACTGATTTAAAAATAAAAGCGACCTTCCGGTGAAAATCATTTCACATTCAGTCAGTCAGTCTGTCAATAAAGAATTAATGAAAAAAAAAATTATTAAGTATTAAACAAAAAATAATCTTTAAAGGAAAAAATAACTCCTGCAAACTTAATAATAAAGAATATATTTCCATAGACCATCTGACTTTTAAGCACCAAAATGATAGACTGTCATTCAGAAACTTCCTGTTTACACAGACCAACCTCAGAGTGCCACTCACACAAATTCATTCAGTCCTGACATTGTGTGATTGACACTCTGAGGTGGTGTACTATCATTCTGAAGTGAAATTGTTCTTTGGAAACAGTGAGTTTCCTTAATTGACAGAAATCTGAATTGATAGAAAACACAGCATGTATATGACATTTTAGAAGGTTTTAATTTTGAAATTCAACACCAGACTACCCTGCCATTGTGTGTGTTGCACTCATTCTGAAGTAAAACTGGTCTGTGTAAACAGGAAGTTTCTCAATGAGAGTCTGTCATTTTGGTGCTTAAAAGTTAAGTTTGCAGGCCTTTTTTTATTAAAATAGTTACATTTTTGTTTCAGATATATAAATGTAGTTTTATTGTATTATGTATTTTTATTTAGTAATTATTATTATTTTTTCATTCATTCATTATTGACAGACTGACTGAATGTGAAATGACATTCACCGGAAGGTCACTTTTATCTCACACTGTCTTACCATAATGCATAGTATATACACATACTGCAAAAGAACGTGGGGGCTAGACCATGTTTTTACAAGTGGAGGCTGGCCTCACTACAGTGAGGAACTGTACAGTGATTAGAGGTCTGCACGGGCCTTAAAATGAAACCTGTACCCAAGACCACGTGGCCAGGCTCGAATGATACCGTCAGATTTTAAGCCCGAACCCGAAATCGCTTACTATCTAAGTGCTGTTGAAATAGGCTGTATTTTATGTGAGCATATAGGCAACATTTGTAAGAGTACTGAAACAGTAAACATACACAGTTTTAACAAGAATGAATGAATGTTACATTTATATAGCACTTTTTCTGACACTACACTCAAAGTGCTTTTTGTACACTAGAGCAGAAGAGAAAAAAGCATTGACTTACTGTTTATTTGATGAAACTTCACTTGGTGCAGAACAATGTGGAATAAAATGAAACAATGCAACAGTCCTCTCTATGCTGCCTGAACTTGTTTAGAACGTTCAATCTTTGTGACAACTGTGCTAAAAACAATCTGACCAGTGCAAAGAATGAAACAGTGCACAGGTGTCTCAACATGTGTTTTTGAAATTTTGAAGTTCTTTTTAACTTGACATGGTGTTTACCATGTGCCGGTCCTGCACGAAACACTGAAAAAAAAGCGAGACGTGGTGTAAATGCATTCGTCCAGCATGTGTTTACATAGGAAAACAATGGGAAAAAAGAACAGATGTGAAACTTGTTTGTTGTGAAAGGCCCCTAACTCATCCGTTCACACGTGTTTGTGAGTGACTGTGAAAACTATGAAACATGTTCGGTAAGCCTATTTGTTTTTTCATTCATACTACTTGAAAAACTGACCCAAGCCTGGTCTGAATCCTGTTGCGCCCGTATCAGGTTGCAGACCACTAACAGTGTTACACTCCTCCTCTTTTTGAGAAATGCCACAGGATTTTAAATGACCACAGGTTGTCAGGACCTCGATTTAATATCTTATGCGAAAGACGGTGCTCCTGTACACTGTGAACAAATTACCTTTTTGGCGCCACCCAATAGTTTAGTCAGGCATACGCCACCTGTCTATCAAAGGATTTTCCATATGCCCACCTAAAATGAGTTATGATACCGCCAGAACACCGAGAAGACTTTTGACCCATAACTTTTAATTATGCTGAGGTGATGAGTGACACCATTCAGGTCTCCTAAGCAACCAAATTGGCCCGGTTGCTAGGGAGGGTAGAGTCACATTGGGTAACCTCATCATGGTTGCCTTTAGTGGTTCTCGCTCTCAATGGGGCACGTGGTAAGTTGGATTGCGGAGAGTAACATGAGCCTCCACATGCGGAGTCGAGCCACGTGATAAGATGTGCTTAATGTTTTTTTAATTTACTTGTTCATTGAACTGTTGTATATAAGCAATATCACACTTGCTTAAATATACTGTATTGTCTTATTGTGTATTCTATATATACTTTATTTTCTATTCAATTTTTACTTATTTATTTATTATTATTATTGTTATTTTTTTAATTACATTTTTTATTATTATCTATGTCTTGTTGCTGTTTTGTATTGTTGTGCACTGCAAGCAGCTGTCACCAAGACAAACTCTTGTATGTGTGTGCATACTTGGTAATAAAGCTCATTCTGATTCTGATTCTCAGTTATACATATACAATGCTTAACAGTTTACTGTGTATAAGTTTCCCCGTCTGTCGCTCACTTCGACGTCGTGTCGAAGAAGCGACACTAGGGGTCTCTCTTGAGCGCCGAAAGATACCTCTGATCTATGAAAAAAGGCCAATGAGAGTTGGCGAACAGTATTTGCATACTCCGCCTCCGGATACGGATATAAAGGCGAGAGAAATACCCTCGTTCATTCAGTAATTTTCTTCGGAGCCGATGGTCGTGTTTATGCTGACAGCTGCGTGTAACACTGCTGATCCTGCTTCTGATCCTCTGACGCTCTGCTGCTGTTGGATTTACGGCGCACTACAGCGGCTGTTTTCTCTTCTCTGCCGGCGTGCAGTTTGCCCTGGGCGCTTCGACAGCACAGAGTTGAAAGAGTTCCCTTTCAAAAGAGTTATATTTCTTATAAAGTGTTTATTTCTCTAAAAGAGCAATACACAGTGGTGTTGAACGCCCTTTTCAGGGCGCGTCTTTATAAAGATGCCATTCAACCCCTGTGTAGTTCCTGGATGCGGTAGAGTGCTCTCCGCTTCTGACGGCCACAGGCGCTGTCTCGTGTGTCTGGGCGCCGATCACACCGAGGCAGCGTTTGTGGATGGCTCATGTTCTCACTGCGAGAACATGACCATGGTAACGTTGCGGTCGCGGCTCGCTTTCAATAGAAAGCACGCCACTCCAGCCGCCCCCCGTATCGCTCCTTCTTCCCACGGGATTGAGGACGATGCGGTTGGCGCTGGAGACGATTTGGGGAGGGCAGCGGGTGCGCTTCCGCCGGGCACGTCCCCTCGGACCACCCGCCCCCCCGACACGCTCGTTTACCTCCGTCCAGCCTCGAGGCAACAGCGACTCGCCTCCGGGCCGGTCTGCCTATCCTCTGGAGCTTGAATCCAATGAGCTCGCCGCTCCGTCGGAGAGTGCGGCATCTGACGCTGACTCCTCCCCTGGACTGCCGCCTTCGGGCCAGCAGGCCCAGGTTGAGGCGGATGCGCAGATGTCCGACATGCTTGCCCGGGCCGCCGTCGGGGTGGGGTTGGACTGGAAACCTCCACCCTCCCCACACCCGTCACGGTTGGATGACTGGTTCCTGGGGTCTGGGCTCCGCTCACAGCCACGCCCCCCCCCCGGTCCCGTTTTTCCCGGAGGTGCATGACGAGCTGACGTCTTCATGGAGAGCGCTGCTCTCATTCGTTAAAAGGAGAGGCCACCAGGTCAAGGCGCTCAGAGATCTGCACGAGGGTAGCCCTGATCCCGATGTGTTGCAGTAACTGCGCTCAGCGACTGACCTCGCCCTCAGAGCCACGAAGGTCACCGTGCAGGCACTCGGGCAGGCGATGGCCACACTTGTGGTCCAGGAACGTCATCTTTGGCTCAACCTGGTCGAGATGCATGAGGCCGACAAAGTTCGCTTCCTCGACGCCCCTGTCTCCCAGCTTGGCCTCTTTGCCCAGCAGTTCTCTGCGGTGAGAAGACAGACGGAGGCCATTTCTCACATCCTGCCTCGCTGCAAACCTGCCGCCAAGGCCACTGCCCCGTCTACTCCGCCTCAAACCGGGCCCAGCTCTCAGCCCCTGCGTCGAGCACACCGCAGGAAGCAGACGCCCCCCGTCTTCCAGACTCCCTCGAGGACCCGGAAGGCTCCCAGGCGGTCCTGAGATGGACGACCCAGCGACACAGACGTTAGCTCCGGAGGTGGTAAGACCACTCCGTCCCCCGGTGGAGGGCCGGGAGGAGAATCTTTTGTTTTCAAACAATTTAATTTGCCGTCCCCCCTTAGATGGGGTTGCGGTACCCACATTCTCAATAAAAGAGCTATTTCCTATGTCTCTGGGTCACCTGGCCCGCAAATGCCGTTCTCACGGCACTTTGCCCTTAGATCTCAACAGTCCTGGCTTCCTGGACACGGACCACCCATCTTCAGCCCCACGACTGTCCCCGGGCCGGCCGGTTCCGACGAGTCTAGAGGACGCCTACCCAGGACCTCCTCCTCAGTTGCTAACCCGCCCCCTGCCGGGTGTGTTCTCAGCACCTCAGCCGCAGGTCGCCTCGTCGCCGCCCAACGCTGCCCTACCTGCTCCGCCTCGCTGCGAAGCCCCGCCGGGTACATCCAAATTGACCGTCCCTTTGGTGCCTCTAGCGCAGAGGTTGGACGCGTGGCTTTCACTTCCCAACCCGTCTCGCTGGCTGGCCCGGACCATCCGACTCGGTTACGCAATTCAGTTTGCCAGGCCCCCGCCCCCCTTCATGGGCGTCCGCTTTTCCGCAGGACACGGCAAACACGCCCACTCCCTGCGCGCGGAAATCGCGACTCTTCTGGCCAAAGACGCGATAGAGCCTGTCCCTCCAACCGAGATGAAGAAGGGTTTCTACAGCCCTTACTTCATCGTACCCAAGAAAAGCGGCGGCTTACGACCAATCTTGGACCTGCGAGTTCTCAACCGAGCGTTGCACAAACTCCCGTTTAAAATGCTCACGCAGAAGCACATCTTAACCTGCGTCCGGCATCTAGATTGGTTCGCAGCGATAGACATGAAGGACGCGTACTTCCACGTCTCCATCCTGCCCCGACACCGCCCCTACCTGCGGTTTGCATTCGAGGGCCAGGCGTATCAGTACAAAGTCCTCCCCTTCGGCCTGTCTCTGTCCCCTCGCGTCTTTACGAAAGTTGCAGAGGCAGCTCTTGCCCCGCTTCGAGAAGCCGGCATCCGCATACTCAACTACCTCGACGACTGGCTCATCCTGGCCCACTCGCGAGAGTTACTAAGCGCCCACAGAGACCAGGTGCTCAGGCACCTCAGCCGTCTGGGGCTTCAGGTCAACTGGGAAAAGAGCAAGCTCACTCCAGTTCAGAGCATCTCTTTTCTCGGGATGGAGTTAGACTCGGTCTCAATGTCCGCACGTCTCACCAAGGAGCGTGCCCAGTCAGTGTTGAACTGCCTCGCCGCCTTCAGGCCAGGCACAGCGGTCCCATTAAAACTTTTCCAGAGGCTCCTGGGGCATATGGCATCCTCCACGGCGGTCGCGCCGCTGGGGTTGATGCATATGAGACCGCTCTAACACTGGCTCCGGATCCGAGTCCCAAGACGAGCATGGCGCCGCGGCACGCACCGGGTAACAATCACCCCCCGCCTGCCGACAAACATTCAACCCCTGGACAGACCTCTGTTTCTTACGGGCTGGAGTACCCCTGCAGCAGGTGTCCAGACGTCTTGGTCACGACCGATGCCTCCAGATTGGGTTGGGGCGCCGTTTGCAACGGGCACGCAGCCTCAGGCCGTTGGAAAGGGGCCCAGCTGCGTTGGCACATCAACTGCCTCGAGTTGTTGACCGTCCTTTTGGCCCTGCAGAAGTTTCTCCCTTAAATTCGGGACGAACATATCCTAGTCAGGTCGGACAGCACCACTGCGGTCGCGTACATAAATTGCCAAGGCGGCGTACGCTCCCGCCTTATGTCACAACTCGCCCGTCGTCTCCGACTCAAGTCGCTGCGTGCCACTCACATCCCTGGCAACCTCAATGTGGTAGCGGACGCGCTGTCACGACAATGCTTGCCTGGCGGAGAGTGGAGGCTTCACCCCCACTCGGTTCAGCTGATTTGGGAACGGTTCGGCAAGGCCCAGGTAGACCTGTCTGCCTCCCGAGACACCTCCCACTGCCCGCTCTGGTATGCTCATTCAGAGGCTCCCTTCGGGGCAGATGCACTGGCACACAGCTGGCCGGTGGGGCTGCACAAGTACGCATTCCCCCCAGTGAGCCTTCTTGCACAGGTGCTGTGCAAGGTCAGGGAGGACGAGGAGCAAGTCACTCTCGTGGCTCCTTACTGGCCCACCCAGGCCTGGTTCTCGGGCCTCGTACTCCTCGCGACAGCCCCTCCCTGGCGAATTCACCTGAGGAAGGACCTTCTTTCTCAGGGACGGGGCACGCTCTGGCATCCGCACCCAGACCTCTGGAACCTCCACGTCTGGTCCCTGGACGGGACGCGGAAGATCTAGCTGGTCTACCACCCACGGTCGTAGCCACGATCAACCAAGCCAAAGCCCCTTCTACCAGGCAACTCTACGAAGTGGCGTCTGTTCGTCAATTGGTGTTCTTCCCGGGCAGAAGACCCACAGAGGTGCGCAGTTAGGTTGGTGCTCCTGTTACTACAGGAGAGGTTGGAGGGGAGGCTGTCCCCATCCACCTTGAAGGTGTATGTTGCCGCTATCGCAGCTCACCACGACCCAGTAGACGGCAAGTCTCGGCCAAACCTGTTCCCCTCCTGGGATCTCTCGGTGGTCCTCGCCGGTCTTCAGAGATCCCCTTTCGAGCCGCTAGAATCAGCTGGACTCAGGCCCCTCTAAAGACGGCCCTGCTGATCGCGCTCACCTCCATCAAGAGGGTCGGGGACCTGCAAGTGTTCTCTACTAACGACACTTGCCTGGAGTTTGGTCCGGCAGACACTCATGTGATCCTAAGACCTCGACCGGGCTATGTGCCCAAGGTTCCTACCACGCCCTTTAGAGATCAGGTAGTGAACCTACAAGCGTTGCCCCGGGAGGAGGCAGACCCAGCCCTCTCACTATTGTGTCCGGTACGTGCCTTGCGTGCCTACTTGGAACGCACCCAGAGCTTTAGGCGCTCTGAGCAGCTCTTTGTCTGCTTTGGAGGACAGCAGAAAGGGAATGCTGTCTCCAAACAGAGGTTGTCTCACTGGGTGGTGGAGGCCATTCAATTGGCCTACCACACCCAGGCCGTGCCACCCCCCTTACGGGTTCGGGCCCACTCCACTAGGAGCGTGGCATCCTCATGGGCACTGGCGAGGGGCACCTCCCTAGCAGACATTTGCAGAGCTGCGGGCTGGGCAGCACCTAACACCTTTACGAGATTCTACAATCTCAGGGTTGAGTCAGTCTCGTCCCGTGTTCTCTCAGGTCCGAGCCCGTAGAACTCGGTACACGTCGACGATCTGACCAGGTGAACCGCTTGTTCCAGCGCCGTTTCCCTCTGCCAAGGCAAAACAGTGTGCTTTTGTCCCAGAGGACCTAGGTCCCTGGTTGATTCCTACCTAGCCCTTCGGGCCCGCAGCAGTTCAGCGGAGGAACGTGCTGGTCCAGTCCACTACAGGTACCTCCGGCTACCCCTACTGGAATAGGTGCTCCACAGATCAGGCCTCCTACGGGACTCCTCCTGTGTGTATTTCCGCGGTACGGTCACCTTACGAGCTGACCCGCGTCTCCCTTAGAAAGTCCTTCGCTTCCCTCCGGTCGCCGTGTTGTAGCAACTCCCCCCTCCTCGAGGTTGGATCTACCACCGCGCCATTTCCTCCCACATGCCCAAAGTGGCCATGTGATGTATTTTGCCACCTTTACCTCCCCTGATGGGTGGGTGTGGCCTCCACAGGGTCTTTTCACCCTAAAATAATAGGAATTCGGGAATAAGCCCCCCTTCCCTCGATGCGGTAAGGGCCCCGGCTGCTCTTGCTCTATGCCGAGAAAACATAGAGAGAAAAGAGGCCCAGCCAGGCTTGGCCCGTTCCCTAGTTGGGAGCGTCACCTTGTTCCCCCCTAGGGTAACCAAAAGGATGCTGACGCTTTTTCGGGGCATTGGGGAAGAGTACGTGCAGCCTGAACACAGTTGGTCGCTTGTGCACGTGCAAATACCTGCCCGCTTCTGTGTCAGCAGTACACGTACACAGCTCAGCGCATGGCGAGTTTTGAAGTGGACCCCTAGTGTCGCTTCTTCGACATGACGTCGAAGTGAGCGACAGACGGGGAACGTCTCGGTTACGTATGTAACCTCCGTTCCCTGATGGAGGGAACGAGACGTCGTGTCTTCCCAGCCACGTCGCTGAGCCGAGCCGCTGAGGTGCCCGGTACACTCCCGGCTCCTCAGAAAAATCCTGAATGAACGAGCGTATTTCTCACGCCTTTATATCCGTATCCGGAGGCGGAGTATGCAAATACTGTTCGCCAACTCTCATTGGCCTTTTTTCATAGATCAGAGGTATCTTTTGGCGCTCAAGAGAGACCCCTAGTGTCGCTTCTTCAACACGACGTCTCGTTCCCTCCATCAGGGAACGGAGGTTACATACGTAACCGAGACGTTTTCAATATATTAGTTTATTAATTAGAGTAAGTATAAAGCCGTTTTTACTGTTGAAAGAACAGTTAATCAAACCTATTAATTTAAATAGATATTTAATATCAAACTTTAGTAGTGTACTCTACACCTTTCCAGCAAGAAACTGTCTGTCACAAAATGTATGTCAGAGTAAAACAGACTATGATTACAACGAACCATAAATTGTTAATATTATTTGTTTATGTATTGAAAAATATAATTTACTTAATCTATATTAGTGTAAATATATGACTTTTTGAGACCGGGTGTAGTATTCATTTTTTACATTTTGTTTGCCCAAATCTTCAGTCACTACCACACCACTGGCACAACAGTGGCATGACCAACTTTTCACCAGTGTGAGCTGGGAGAGGGAGAAAAACAGGGTGAAAGAACACAAGAAAAGAAGGGTAACACAAACCCATTATATGGCTGACATCAACCCAACTTTACACATTTCTCGAATTTCTTAACAATTATAATATTTGAGGTAAGTTTGGTTATTCATTTACTGTTTTGTAAACAAATGACTAAGCAAAACGATTAATGAAGAAAAAACATCAACCGCATATTTCATCAAATGCACAGTTTAATCAATAATTGTGAATAAAACGATTTTAACGTTTGCACACGACAGTGTTGACAAGCCATACGGATAATTTCTCCATGAACTCACAGTGAGTCAGCATGTGTGATCATGATTCAACTCCCACCCTCTGTGGCGAAATGCCCTGTTATAACACATCAGCATGCCATGTCGTAAATAGAAATGCTATAAAACAAATATACAGTGGTCAGCTTGTCATTAATTTAACTCAGTATGTATCTGTTTTGATGAAAGATATGTCTGTTATGAAAAATAGGAGAATCATACAGAGTATTCGCAATGTTTCACATCATTTTGTTATTCAGGTTCCAGCTGAAAATGAAAATGTGCATACAATCCATGGTATTCCCTAATAAATATGTTATAAGACCCATAAAAAAAATGTAACATTCCACTGAACATGATTCTACCTGATATCGCTATTACATTTGAAACAGCTTCTTTATTGCTTATTTCTGGAACTGGTTTCTAATAAGGCTCTGTAAATGGACAGCTTCTACACACAGTAATAAAAACTCAAATGTCTGTCCATATTTAGTATCTGCTTAGTGTGCAAGTAAATCTTAATATAAGAGAGGTCAGTATGATCAGCCCAATAGAAGACTGAAGGAGCTCCAGCTGGTGGTAAGTTGATTTGCATTGATGTTGGCATACACTTGGCAAGATTTATGGTAACCACTTCAAACCTATAGGAGAAGCAAAACGGGATAAACTAATAATACATCTAGTATCCTGTTTAGTTTGTAATAAAGCAGTATCGATTTAAGAAAAAAATGCTCTGTTTTTACAAAATGCATCATTTGGGCAATCATGGATGTTTAACTGTTTTATTTTGCAGGAAATTGAATCTGGTCTCTAAAAGAGGGAAGGTAGGTGGATGTCCCTACATTAATGTAATGAGTGTTGGAGTAGTTGGTGTATTGACATCTGTGTTTATGTTTATTTAGCTTGTCAAGTGAGTCTTTGTTTTTTATACATTGGTTAAGATTTTGTGTTGTTTGCTCATAAAATTATGTCACACACATGGAAAAATATAAATATATTTGTGCTTTGTATATAATTTCATACTGTTTGGGGGGCATTAGATAGAGTACAGAGATAGAACGTCTTGATTGCAGAGTTTATCAGACATTTATCATTGCTCTCAGACTTGTTTTGAAACTAAACTGAATTTTTGTAATTTATTGTTAATTTAGTATAGTATTTTAGATGAAAACGTAGGTACAAAATTGCTAATCACTTTGTTAATATTGTGCTTGGTTTAATGGTGTAATGTTGCATTTTTTTATGTTTTTATTTCAACAAAATACAATTTCCCTTCACGTTTTCCAGTAAACCAGCACCATGAGTACGGATGCGGAGATGGCCCTTTATGGCAAGGCTGCCATATATCTACGCAAGCCTGAGAAGGAGAGAATCGAGGCTCAGAGCAAGCCCTTTGATGCTAAGAGTGCTTGCTATGTGGTTGACACCAAAGATTTGTATGTCAAAGGAACAATCAAGAGCAAAGATGGTGGCAAAGTCACCGTTATTGTGCTTGACACTAAGGAGGTGAATTTAAATTACTGCATGTAAACAGGATGCTCAGTACATTACTCATTGCCATTTTCACTGGTAAATCTAATAAATGCTGGATGACATTTATAGGAGAGAGTGGCTAAGGAGGATGATGTCTTCCCAATGAATCCTCCCAAGTATGACAAGATTGAGGACATGGCCATGATGACCCATCTCAATGAAGCCTCTGTGCTATATAACCTCAAAGAGCGTTATGCAGCATGGATGATCTACGTAAGTAAAATAATAATAATATAATAATAATAATAATAATAATAATAATTCTAAATTCATTTTGACTGTGATGCTGTAATCTGACCTCTTCTCTGCTCATTTCAGACCTACTCCGGACTGTTTTGTGCTACTGTGAACCCCTACAAGTGGCTCCCAGTGTATGATTCAGAAGTGGTGACTGCCTACAGAGGCAAAAAGCGCATGGAGGCCCCACCCCACATCTTCTCTGTCTCAGACAATGCCTATCAGTTCATGCAAACTGGTATAATCTTAATTTTAACAAATTATTTTGATTTGTGTAATTCTGGATTTTAGTTTTTATTAAACAAATATTAAAAAGTATTACCTTCGAATTTACAGACAGAGAGAACCAGTCTGTCCTGATTACGTATGTATCTACTGTTATAAGATGTAAAGAGCAGTTATATTTTCTTCTCATGGAAAATTGCACATGTCTGATCATCTTCTGTCTTATCATCTCTCATAAACCAGTGGAGAATCTGGTGCTGGAAAGACTGTGAACACCAAACGTGTCATCCAGTACTTTGCCACAGTTGCAGTGGCGGGTGGTGACAAGAAGAAAGAGCAAGTTCCCGGCAAAATGAAGGTATAAAATGCTATGTATTTCATATCTACTGTATGTATGTAACAAAAATAGTAAATAATTATTAAGAATTGCAGTTGTCTTTCATAATATACGACTATTATATTGAAAATTGCCAGCTGAATTAGTAAAAAAACTGCACCTTTTGTAAAATAGTTGTACCTATATCATTTGTAAAACACAAATAAATAAAAATCCTGACAAATTTCGACATGAAGCGTACAATACATTAAAACACTTCACACGATACAGGGATCTCTTGAAGACCAGATCATTGCCGCCAACCCTCTGCTTGAGGCTTATGGTAATGCCAAGACTGTGAGAAATGACAACTCTTCTCGTTTTGTAAGTACCCCATTTTTATTTATACAGAGCACTTGGTCAGTTTTGCTGGATTTTTCTGTTGCACTGTAACAACAATGTTATTTTGTTTTAAACAGGGTAAATTCATCAGAATTCACTTTGGCTCAACTGGAAAACTGGCACGTGCTGATATTGAGACATGTAGGTGGACATGCTTTTAATTTATCAATCTGTATATTTTTCTCTGTCTATCACTCTTCAGAACATGACTTTCTTACATTCTCTTAACAGATCTACTGGAGAAGTCTAGAGTGACATTCCAACTTTCAGATGAGAGAGGCTACCACATCTTCTACCAGATGATGACCAACCATAAGCCTGAGCTGATTGGTAGGTGGACATATTTCAATCAAAGCATTTTTAAAAAAAAATTAAAAATAGCATTGTAAAATACTCTGTCTGTTTTACAGAAATGACGCTCATAACCACCAACCCCTATGACTTCCCCATGTGCAGCATGGGTCAGATCACTGTGGCAAGCATTGATGATAAAGAGGAGCTGGTTGCAACTGATGTGAGTAATTGCTAATATGATTATTGACATACAGTATTCCATGTAAATATGGCAGATCTACAGTTTGTGCTTTTTTTCGATTTCCAGACTGCTATTGACATTCTGGGCTTTACTAATGAGGAAAAGATGGGCATCTACAAGTTTACTGGAGCTGTGCTGCATCATGGTAACATGAAGTTCAAGCAGAAGCAGCGTGAGGAACAGGCTGAGCCTGATGGCAATGAGGGTGAGAATAAATTGTTTAGTGTGTAATCCCATTTAAGATTGGTTTGATTGAAAGATCCTTTTCTGTTTGCAAATACGAAAGAGTAGTTCCTATAGTTTTCAGGGCAATAAATGGGATGACATTTAAAATGTTGAACTAAAAATTGCAGAGGCTGACAAAGTCGCCTACCTTCTGGGCTTGAACTCTGCTGATATGCTGAAGGCTTTGTGCTTCCCCAGAGTGAAGGTCGGAAATGAGTATGTGACCAAAGGTCAAACAGTGCCACAGGTATGTAGTAACATACAGTATATCCAGCTATGTATATGTTAGACCTAAAAATTATGAGTAAATCTGACTATTATTGCAAAAGCAGAAGGATAAAATGACACAGTATTTTATCCACAGGTGTACAACTCTGTTAGTGCTTTAGCCAAATCTATCTATGAGAGGATGTTCTTGTGGATGGTCATTCGTATCAACCAGATGTTGGACACAAAACAGTCCAGTCAGTTTTACATTGGTGTGCTTGATATTGCTGGCTTTGAGATCTTTGATGTAAGAAATGAGAAATATTCTTTTATGCAATTTAATGAAAGTTGAAATTAAGTCAAATTCAGTGTTCAGTAAACGTTTCTCTCTCTCTCTCTCTCTCTCGCTCTCTCTCTCTCTCTCTCTCTCTCTCTTTTAACACCCCCCCCTCCCCCATCCCCAGTATAACAGCATGGAGCAGCTATGCATCAATTTCACCAATGAAAAACTGCAACAGTTCTTCAACCACCACATGTTTGTGCTGGAACAAGAGGAGTACAAGAAGGAGGGCATTGTTTGGGCATTCATTGACTTCGGCATGGACTTGGCTTCTTGCATTGAGCTCATTGAGAAGGTTTTACTAGCTATTTTTTTCACTGTTTTTATCATTTACATTTCTTAAAATGTGAAACATTAATACTCCTCTTTCATTTACAAATAGCCCATGGGTATCTTCTCCATTCTTGAAGAGGAGTGCATGTTCCCCAAGGCTTCAGATGCTTCCTTCAAGAACAAGCTGTATGATCAGCACCTTGGCAAAAACCAAGCCTTCCAGAAACCAAAGCCTGCCAAAGGCAAACCTGAGGCCCACTTCTCTTTGGTTCACTATGCTGGAACTGTGGACTACAACGTCACTGGCTGGTTGGACAAGAACAAGGATCCACTGAATGAGTCTGTTATACAGTTGTACCAGAAATCTTCTGTCAAACTTCTGGCTACTCTCTACCCACCTGTTGTTGAGGGTAATTATATACATTATAAGTGCATATTAAAAATAGAGAATGATTTAATTGGCTAATTTGAATTGACAATTTGGCTTATAATTTTAATGTTTGTAAAGACCCTACCAAGAAGGGAGGCAAGAAGAAGGGTGGCTCCATGCAGACTGTGTCCTCCCAGTTCAGGGTATGTACAAAGGATGTTGAATCTGCTATAACAACAATACTGCTGTATTTGAAAAGAGATATAACTCCTCTTTATCTTCCACAGGAGAACTTGGGGAAGCTCATGACCAACTTGAGGAGCACTCATCCTCACTTTGTGCGTTGTCTAATTCCCAATGAGTCCAAGACTCCAGGTGAAGTAATGAAGGACTTTCAGATTTTTTAATGTGAATTGCTTATATTCAAAGCTCTTGATATAACCTGTTTTATAGGTCTCATGGAGAACTTCCTGGTTATCCACCAGTTGAGGTGTAACGGTGTACTGGAGGGTATCAGAATTTGCAGAAAGGGCTTCCCCAGCAGAATCCTCTATGGTGACTTCAAACAGAGGTAAATAGGATTGCATGAAAATACTACTTCCTGTTGGAGGGTTATCTCAATGTAAAAATAAGAAGTTTATGAATTTAAAACAAATATTTCACAGATACAAGGTGCTGAATGCCGGTGTAATCCCTGAGGGACAGTTTATGGACAACAAGAAGGCCTCTGAGAAACTCCTGGGCTCCATCGATGTTGATCATGAAGAGTATAGATTTGGGCACACAAAGGTTCATATTCTGCATTATAACAATTCAAAGACTCAATAACCATGCTGCATGTTTCAGCTATAATTTGTTATACAGCTGCATTGTTGTGCATGAATTCAGGTGTTCTTCAAAGCTGGTCTTCTGGGTGTTCTTGAGGAGATGCGTGATGAGAAACTGGCTGTTCTGGTCACAATGACTCAGGCTCTCTGCCGTGGTTACCTGATGAGGAGGGAGTATGTGAAGATGATGGAGAGGAGGTGAGTTATGTAAGGGATAATGTGCGGTCACCTGGTCATTATCACAAAATAAACCAGACAGGGGAATCAGGACCTCTGTGCAAATCGGAGTGGTCTTGTTTCACCCCAAAGGGGGTTATTTTACGACAATGGACATAAAATATAGATTTGCATTGAAATTATGTTATTATTTGAGAAGAATGAAATTGCTGAACAGCTAAAATCAACCTCTGTTTTTGAGTTCTGTTGGTGTTTATTTTGTGAAAATAACTGTCTGACTGCTCATTATACAGCTAATTACAACACTTATTACAAAACAAATAAATATTTGTACATTAAACATTGAATTAAGTCGAAATTATTTTATAAGCTTACTTGTGGAGATCACGGAGTGATACGAGAAGTAGCCAATAACGTTAGAGCGACAGCAGTAGAAATGCCCACTAGTGACTTACAGTACAATGACTAGCATCAAGCGATAAAGTCGCTGCCTGTGAATAGGGCTTTAATACCTGGATGTGCAATTGTTTCTGAGAAATATTAGTCTGCTAGATCATGCCATTGGCCAATCATAATTAAGTATTTCAGAGAGCCGTGTTATAATTTATGATATTTGTGACATTTAATCACCAATTATTCACAGGGAGTCCATTTACACCATCCAATACAACATCCGCTCATTCATGAATGTCAAACACTGGCCATGGATGAAGGTTTACTACAAGATTAAGCCTCTGCTGAAGAGCGCTGAGACCGAGAAGGAGCTGTCAAACATGAAAGAGGAATTTACAAAATGCAAAGAAAATCTTGCCAAGGCTGAAGCCAAAAAGAAGGAGCTTGAGGAGAAGATGGTTTCACTGCTGCAAGAGAAGAATGACCTGCAGCTTCAAATAGCCTCTGTGAGTGTGCACTAATTAATTTACTGAAATTTGTTCCATTTAAAAATGATATACATTTTTTACCATAATATGTAAAATAATTTTTCCTGTCAGGAAGGTGACAATCTCTCAGATGCCGAGGAGAGGTGTGAGGGTCTGATCAAGAACAAAATCCAGCTTGAAGCTAAACTCAAAGAGACAACTGAGAGACTGGAGGACGAGGAGGAAATCAATGCTGAACTCACAGCCAAGAAGAGGAAACTGGAGGATGAGTGTTCTGAGCTGAAGAAGGACATTGATGACCTAGAGCTCACCTTGGCTAAAGTGGAAAAGGAGAAACATGCCACTGAAAATAAGGTTTGAGTTTGATTTGGTTTAATACAGTATATTATTTCATTTCTACTGTTACCTAATATTTTTTAAAAGAAAATTAATTAGGACAAAAGAAAGTAATTTAGTATCCAACATCACACAGGTCAAGAACCTGACCGAGGAAATGGCAGGACAGGATGAGAGCCTTGCCAAGCTTACAAAGGAGAAGAAAGCCCTCCAAGAGGCACATCAGCAGACTCTGGATGATCTCCAGGCAGAGGAGGACAAAGTCAACACCCTGACCAAAGCTAAGACAAAACTTGAGCAACAAGTTGATGATGTGAGTTACTGTTTCAACATGTCCTTAATTCATTGAATGCACATTTTTGCTTTGAACATTTATATATTGTTTTCCCATAGCTTGAGGGTTCCCTTGAACAAGAGAAAAAGCTGCGCATGGATCTTGAGAGAGCCAAGAGAAAGCTTGAAGGAGACCTCAAATTGGCCCTTGAGACCACTATGGACCTGGAGAATGACAAGCAGCAATCAGATGAGAAACTTAAGAAGTATTTTAAAACATCAAATTATTAGAATTTCTATTGCATTGTTTGTGTTATGTTGTTTATGTATGTTATTGTTATACACACAAGTTATTGTTGAACTCCCACAGGAAAGACTTTGAAACAAGCCAGCTCCTGAGCAAGATTGAGGATGAGCAATCTCTTGGAGCTCAACTCCAGAAGAAGATCAAGGAGCTCCAGGTATTTGAAATGTTTTGGTATTTGTTATTGTTACATTGTTATTTGTTTAAAAAAAATCAAGATCAGAAATAAATTCATTACTTGCCCCTGTAGGCTCGCGTTGAAGAACTGGAGGAAGAGATTGAGGCTGAGCGTGCTGCTCGTGCAAAGGTGGAGAAGCAGAGAGCTGATCTTTCCAGGGAACTTGAGGAGATCAGTGAGAGGCTTGAGGAGGCTGGAGGAGCAACGTCTGCTCAGATTGAGATGAATAAGAAGCGTGAGGCTGAATTTCAGAAGCTGCGTCGTGATCTTGAAGAGGCCACCCTCCAGCATGAAGCCACTGCTGCTGCCCTCCGCAAGAAGCAGGCCGACAGTGTGGCTGAGCTGGGAGAGCAAGTCGACAACCTCCAGCGCATCAAGCAGAAGCTTGAGAAGGAGAAGAGTGAATACAAAATGGAGATTGATGATCTCTCTAGCAACATGGAGGCTATTGCCAAAGCAAAGGTTGAGAATTGTGTTTCTAATGAAATGAATCAAATGTGTAGGATTTTTTGAATATCTAACGACTTTGTATTTGCAGTCCAATCTAGAGAAGATGTGCCGCACACTTGAGGACCAACTCAGTGAAATTAAGTCCAAGAACGATGAGAACCTTCGCCAGTTAAATGACCTCAGTGCTCAAAGAGCAAGACTTCAAACTGAAAATGGTAAAAGATGAAAATTATGATCAAATTATTAGTATGTTGAGAATGATTAAGTATAGTGTATTAAAATAATTGTTATTAGAAACAAACATACTGATTAATAAAATACTTTCTCACCAACAGGTGAGTTTGGCCGTCAGTTAGAAGAGAAGGAAGCTCTAGTTGCTCAGCTCACCAGAGGCAAACAAGCTTTCACTCAACAAACTGAGGAGCTTAAGAGACATATTGAAGAGGAAGTTAAGGTATTACAGCAAAATTATTGTGACCACGTATTTGCCTGTGCAGAGTAAAGCTAATAGCTTGACTTTGCATCCTAGGCCAAGAATGCTCTGGCCCATGCTGTGCAGTCAGCCCGTCATGACTGTGACCTGCTCCGTGAGCAGTTTGAGGAAGAGCAGGAGGCAAAGGCTGAGCTGCAGCGGGGAATGTCTAAGGCCAACAGTGAGGTTGCTCAGTGGAGAACCAAATATGAAACTGATGCCATCCAGCGCACAGAGGAGCTAGAAGAGTCCAAGTATGAACATCAGACGAGCTGATGAACACTTGTTAATATGTGAAAATGTTTGCATCATAGATTAATGCTGACAAATTCATAACAGGAAGAAGCTGGCTCAGCGTCTGCAAGAGGCAGAGGAACAAATTGAGGCAGTAAACTCCAAATGTGCCTCTCTGGAGAAGACCAAACAGAGACTCCAGGGTGAAGTGGAGGACCTCATGATTGATGTGGAGAGAGCCAATGGCTTGGCTGCCAACCTTGACAAGAAGCAGAGGAACTTTGACAAGGTAAACAATTTGACTGCTGCTGTGATATGCTAATTCCTCTCACATCTCAAAGTAAGTAATAATAGTGTTAGCTGAGCCTGAAATTTCTCTACCCAAGGTCCTGGCAGAATGGAAGCAGAAGTATGAGGAAGGTCAGGCAGAGCTGGAAGGTGCCCAGAAAGAGACACGCTCACTCAGCACTGAGCTGTTCAAGATGAAGAACTCCTATGAGGAGAGTCTGGATCAGCTGGAGACACTGAAGAGAGAAAACAAGAACCTGCAGCGTAAGACCACATTTGTTGAATTATTTATAAACTTCAACACTCTTAGTGTTAAATCAGTATTGGGAATTGAAGGTGTATATTGTTTATAATATACTGATACTATTATCTTTCTCTTGTGCAGAGGAGATCTCGGATCTGACAGAGCAGATAGGTGAGACTGGTAAAAGCATTCATGAGCTGGAAAAGGCCAAGAAGGCTGTTGAGACTGAGAAGTCTGAGATTCAGACCGCCTTGGAGGAGGCTGAAGTGAGTATCTGAAGATAATTGTATTGAAGATTAATATGTATTATTTCGTGGTAAAAAAAAATAAAATAAAAAATGAAGCACTATCCTGTCCTGTTAATGATTGTATTTTTCAAAAATTATTTTTCACCTTTTATAGGGCACCCTGGAGCATGAGGAATCTAAGATCCTTCGTGTCCAACTTGAGCTAAACCAAGTCAAGAGTGAGATCGACAGGAAGCTTGCAGAGAAGGATGAGGAGATGGAACAGATCAAGAGGAACAGCCAGAGAGTCATTGAGTCCATGCAGAGCACTCTTGACTCTGAGGTCAGGAGCAGGAATGATGCCCTGAGAATCAAGAAAAAGATGGAGGGAGATCTTAATGAGATGGAGATCCAGCTGAGCCATTCCAATCGCCAGGCTGCTGAGGCCCAGAAACAGCTGAGGAATGTTCAGGGACAACTCAAGGTATGTAACCTCTCTCTGGCTTTCAGTTTGTAGAAGTGTGTAAATGATTATGCTACACAAAAAATTAAAAGCAAAAAACTAATCAGGGAGCCCTCCAAAAAATGTATGTACAGGATGCCCAACTACACCTTGATGATGCCCTGAGAGGACAGGAAGACATGAAGGAGCAGGTGGCCATGGTGGAGCGCAGAAACACTCTGATGCAGGCTGAGATTGAGGAGCTGAGAGCAGCGCTGGAGCAGACAGAGAGAGGCCGCAAAGTGGCTGAACAAGAGCTGGTGGACGTCAGTGAGCGTGTTGGACTCCTGCACTCTCAGGTAAAAACATATAGTTGCTGTTGTTTTTGTAGAGTTAAATTATGGTAATTGAAAGTGTTGTTAAAAAATACATTGAACTATCTTGTCCATTTTGTAGAACACAAGTCTAATGAACACCAAGAAGAAGCTTGAAGCTGACCTTGTTCAAATCCAGAGTGAAGTTGATGACACTGTACAGGAAGCCAGAAACGCAGAAGAGAAAGCCAAGAAGGCCATCACTGATGTGAGTAACTGAAAATTCAAGGAGCTTCTCAAGAATCTGCACACTGAAATATTTACACCTAACGCAAATTTGTGGACTTTGTCATTTTCAAAAGGCTGCAATGATGGCAGAAGAGCTCAAAAAGGAGCAGGACACCAGTGCTCACCTTGAGAGGATGAAGAAAAATTTGGAAGTCACAGTGAAGGACCTGCAGCACCGTCTGGATGAGGCTGAGAATCTGGCCATGAAGGGAGGAAAGAAACAACTCCAGAAACTGGAGTCTAGAGTAAGCTTGCATTTTTTTCAGTGTTCATTATCTTGATATGGGTGCTGTGAAGTGTATGTCATACTACAATACTGCTTATTTTGTGTTTGATAGTGTAAACCTAATTTTTTTGAGTGAAATGACTTTAATAATATCTATAATTAAGGTCCGTGAGCTTGAGACTGAAGTTGAGGCAGAACAGAGACGTGGAATTGATGCTGTTAAAGGTGTCCGCAAATATGAGAGGAGAGTGAAGGAGCTCACCTACCAGGTAAAGAAAATTTTATACAATTTCAGACAACATTTTTCTTATTATATTCTAGTCTAATGTATGTTTATTACCTGCAGACTGAGGAAGATAAGAAGAACATCAGCAGACTGCAAGATCTGGTTGATAAGCTTCAGCTGAAGGTCAAGTCTTACAAGAGGCAGGCTGAAGAAGCTGTGAGTATTAATTTGAAAACGATAAATGCCACATTTTACACTGTTTGTGTCTTGTATACCTATATATTTGATGTTGCAGGATGAACAAGCCAACACTCATCTGTCCAAATTGAGGAAGTCACAGCATGAGCTGGAGGAGGCTGAGGAGCGCGCTGACATTGCTGAATCTCAGGTCAACAAGCTCAGGGTCAAGAGCCGTGATGCTGGAAAGGTAATTTATATGATAATATCAGTTCTAATTCTTACTGAAAGATTTACTTGAAGATATTTTAAACCATACTTGCCACAGCTTTAAAGCTTTAGTTTAATATCTCAATTTTTACTTAATTTTAAATTTTATACTAATTATGTATTTGTTCAATTTTGAATTTTTCCAGGTTAAAGAGGTAGCTGAGTGAAAACCTTTCAAAAAAGTCTTCGAAAATGTCAAATTAATACAAAATAAAACTTTTATTTAGCAACTTCTTTTGGACCTCCATTTCTCTTGATTGATTTGTTGCTGAACACCTAACACAAAACTTTCTAGTACACAACATATGAACTTTTATATGACATGAACAAAGATCTCAACATGTCAATAAACATTATTATTGCAGATTTATATTTTTCACTTTCAGTGGTAGCAACTTAATCAAATCATCAAATTTCCAGTAATACTCAAAGATAGTAGATAGAGTGCATAGTTTGAAAGGTTATAGTGGTTGTGAGGGGCGGGAAACAATACAGTGATGCATTGCATATTTGCCAGCAATGAAGAAGGTCTTCATTAAGTACACCGTATCAGCGGCTTGTGAATGAGTGCAGATAATGGTATTCTCACAGACAGTGCTGGGTAGATTACTTCTGAAATATAATCTGGTACTGATTACAAATTACACAAATTGTAATCAACAACATAATCTTTTAGATAACACTTTTTATGTCATATCTAAGTCCAAACAGATCTAATCTGATTACTATTTGATTACTTTTGATTTAATAATTGCATATTTTGATGAACATCTAATCATTAATTTTAAATGTTTTAAGTACCAATAAACACTCCTTTATTAAACATTTGCAAATATAAAATCAAACAACAACATGCTGTTTGTCAGTTGCTGGGTAAAACAAAGGTGCTTAAACTGTCATAAAAAAAAAGTTTGTTAAGGTGAAAGACAATGAAAACATGCTATTTTTTTAATTTTTGTTATTTATGAAAATAGGAATTGGACTTTAATTATCCAGTTTTGAAACAAATAATGAGATAGTTTATCTAGATATGAAGACATTAATATGTTTATTATTTCAAAATTAAAAAACTAAATTTTGCTTTAAATGTAGATTTTTATTTCAGAGAAAATTAGAAAACTGCTTAATTTCTCATGTTTATTGCTCATAGAGCTGAAACGCGATTGGTCAACCAGTGCTGTTATCTGACCTGCCTTAATCATAATAAGAGTTCAGTGCTATACAGCTCTGTAGCATGTCTGGGTCTAAGGGGGGACGTTAGGGCCATTTCCCACCAAGCTTATCCTTGTACCCCACCCAGGAAAATTATCATGCCCCTACCCCGTGAAGAGACAACCAGTTACCCAACCAAAAATTAAAAAAATTATTATTGCCTAGTAAGAACATTCTAGAGATGTGATTTGATTTTCGCTAAATTGAACATGGGATTTTATTAGTTTAAACAAAGGAGAGTTAGTTTTGTATTTTCCCAATGGATGTATTTAAATACACCCAGTACAAGTTAACATCCTCAGAAAAGATAGTGAGACCATCTTATGACACCACTCTCCAATTTAAATGTTACTTTCCTATGTCTAATAACAAAAAGAACTAATACATTCACACATTTATGGCAAGTTAATTTGTGTCTGGCTCTGTGACTTGATGGGGAAAAGACAGAACAAAGTTCAACATCTTCAATCTCTACTGGGTTAAGGTCTGGGCTCTGGCCTTTGGGCACACCAAAAGATTGGTTTAGTTTAGTTTAATCATTTATAAAGCACATTTAAAAACAACAGGAGTTGACCAAAGTGCTGTACATTGCAGAATAAACTAATATACAAAAGCAATATCAATGGTAATAGAATCAAACACACAATATGAAAACAAAAATTCTGACTGAATTAAAAGCTAAAGAATAAACTGGATTTAAAAATAGTAGTTGGTGGGGATGATCTAAGATTTAAATATAAAATCAGTGGTGGATGTAGGCATAGGCAACATGGGCAGCCACCCGGGACGTCATCTTGCCTGGGGCTGTACGGGGTGCTTGCCGAGGCATCACAGACCACCACTCCTGTCTTTCTTTCTTTCTTTCTTTCTTTCTGTCTGTTTGTCTGTCTTTCTAACAATTCATTCATTAATTTATTTGTCTGGCTTACTTATCTAAGCTTTCTGATGAAATTAAAGCTAACACTAACTTTAGAAGGAGCATTTGCTATTGTGTTTCTTATGCAGTGGTTACAGTTGTAATACGTCTGTCCCTCGCTGACCAGTTTCTCAGTGGCCGTGCATCGTAGCATGTCCCAAAATATGTTATTGTTAAGAAGACAAAGCACATCTCCCACCCCCATCCTCACTACATTCTATAGAGGGACTATTGAGAGTATCCTGAGCAGCTGCATCACTGCCTGGTTTGGGACTTGCACTATTTCGGACCGCAAAGCCCTACAGAGGATAGTGAGAACAGCTGAGAAGATCATAGGGGTCTCCCTTCCCTCCATCAAAGACATTTTCACAAAACGCTGCATCCACAAAGCAACCAGCATTGTGGATGACTAAACACACCCCTCACACAAACTCTTTGTCCTCACGACTAGTCTGTGTAACAGCTTCTTCCCCCAAGCCATCAGACTCCTTAATACTCATGGACTGGACTGACACACACACACACACACACACACACACACACACACACACATGTCCAGAGTTGCACTTTAATTCATTGTCACTTATACCTGGCTCCTACGTCAATAACTGCTATGTCCATAGAACACTATTTCATTGCATGTTATGTTTACATTTAGCATTTTAGAAAGTGTCATCTTTTTGCACTCCTCGATTACAAATGTGTAATGGTCGGCGCTGCACTGTCTCTCACTGTGCCTATTGTCCTGTTCCTTTTAGTAATTTATTGTATTGTCCCATACTTTTTGCACATGTTTGCACATGCACATGTAGAAATGTTATTTAGTCTGTGTAGTCTCATGTGGTTCTGTGTTTGTCGTATGTTGTTTTATGTAGCACTATGGTCCTGGAGGAACGTTGTCTCGTTTCACGGTGTACTGTACTAACTGTATATGGTTGAACGACAATAAAAACCACTTGACTTGACTTGACAATACTTAAAACAAGTAAAGTTTCCTTTCATGGTCAGGCAGAAATAATTATTTATTCACAATAAAAAGGGGAGTAAGAAAATTAAAAATGTTACTATGCGACGGCAGCGATAGTGCACCAGAACATCCACCACACACCAACTACCAGTGGAGAGGAGAGTACAGTTTATCCACCTTTTTACTGAACAAGGAAGTGTTCCACTTTTCGACTGCACTGCAAAAAATTATTTTCAAGACAAGTATTTTTGTCTTGTTTTCCTGTCAAATTATCTAATCTTTCTTAAAACATGATTTATTTACTTGTTAAGAAAAATGGGATAAGATATTAAATCTTGTTTTAAGATAAATCTGACTACATTTAGTGAACTTTAGACTCAAAACAAGAAAAAAAAAATCTGCCAATGGGGTAAGCAAAATCAACTTAATTTAAAGAGAAAACAAGTTTATTTTGCTTACCCTATCAAAATAAAAAGTATTCAGTTTCCGGTCTCCAGTGTTTTCACTCGCTGTATATTCTTATACATTTCTTAGCTAATGCAAAGTATAAGGTTTGTTTGTGACGTCACAGTAATTTAAGATTTTAATGGACATTAATAATCGCAATTACGATATCTTAGGCAATAATCGACAATTATGATTTTGTTAAAATCGTGCAGCCCTAAACTGGGTATATATGAATGTGTATGTATTGTTTGTTTCTATTTCTTATATGACTGATACTCAAAGTAACACTAACACCGTTACTCTTATTATTTTGGGTATGGCTGGCCATTCTCGCACTGGTCCCAAGTCCGTAAACGCTTCCCTGACTATGTCCGTGTGTTCAGACCAGAGGTGGCGACAGCGTCAAAATTCACAAACATTTTCAAGAAACATGCCGATACTTCACAGAGTAGAGATGACCATATTTTTATTGACAGTGCCTCACCTGAGTATGTAGATGAGATGAAACGATGGTTTAGTTGATATATTTTAGTTCCCCGTCTGTCGCTCACTTCGATGTTGTGTCGAAGAAGCGACACTAGGGGTCTCTCTTGAGCGCCGAATATGCCTCTGGTCTATGAAAAAATGCCAATGAGAAGTTGGCAGACAATATTAGCAAACCCCGCCCCGGACATACGGGTATAAAAGCGGGGAAATACATCGAGTTCATTCAGGATTGTTCTGAGGAGACGGAAATGATCCGGCCACTGCAGTGCGAGCCACTGATCGCTCAGCGATGTGGCCGGGAGGACACAACGTCTCGTTCCCTCCATCAGGGAACAAAGGTTACATAAGTAACCGAGACGTTCCCCGTCTGTCGCTCACTTCGACGTCGTGTCGAAGAAGCGACACTAGGGGTCCACTTTAAATCATGCCATGCGCTGAGCCGTGTACGTGTACTGCTGACACAGGAGCGGGCAGGCATTTCACCTGCACAAGTGAACACCTGTGTTTCAGACTGCACGTACCCTTCCCCAATGCCCCAAAAGAGTCATCGGAATCCTTCTGGTTACCCTAGAGGGGAAAAAGGCGACACTTGCCAACCTGGGAAAGGGCCAAGCCTGGCTGGGCCTCTTTTCTCTCTATGTTTCTCGGCATAGAGCAAGAGCAAGAGCAAGCAAGATGTAAGTTCCTCATACACGTCGAGGGAAGGGGGTCTTACCCAGTTTCCTATTCTTTCAGGGGGAAAAGACCCTGCGGAGGCCACACCTGTCCGAAAGGGGAGGTAAAGGTGGCGAAATACATCACATGGCCTCTTCGGTCACATGTGGAAAAGAATGATACGGTGGTAGATCCAGCCTCGAGGAGGGGGGAGTTGCTACAACACGGCGACCGGAGGGCAGTGGAAAAACTGCCTAAGGGAGACGCGGGTCAGCTCGTAAGGTGAACGTACCACAGAAATACACACAGGAGGAGTCCGTGTAGGAGGCCTGACCTGTGGAGCACCTATTCCAGTACAGGATAGCCTAGGGTACCCGTAGTGGACTGGGTCAGCAAGTTCCTCCATTTAATTGCGGACCCAAAAGGGCTAGGGAGGAATTCACCAGGGAGCCTTGTGGGTGGGATCTCCTGGGAAAGAAGGCGCACAGTTTTACCTCAGCCGAGGGAAAGGGCGCTGGACACAAGCGATTCACCCGGTCAGACCATCAGCATGTACCAAGTTCTACCGGTTCAGACCTGAGAAAACACGGGAGGAGAATGACTCAACCCTGAGATTGTAAAATCTCGCAGAGGTATTAGGTGTTGCCCAACCCGCTGCTCTACAAATGTATGCTAGGGAGGTGCCCCTAGCCAGTGCCCATGAGGATGCAATACTCCTTGTTGAGTGCGCTCGGACCCGCAAGGGGGGGGGGGGGGGGATCACAGCCTGGGTGCGATAGGCCAGTAAGATGCCATCCACCACCCAGTGGGAAAGCCTCTGTTTGGAGACAGCGTTCCCTTTCCGCTGTCCCCCAAAGCAGACAAAGAGCTGCTCAGAGCACCTAAAGCTCTGAGTGCAGTCCAAGTAGGCATGCAAGGCATGTACCGGACACAGCCATGAAGGGCCTTGGTCTGCCTCCTCCCGGGGCAGCGTTTGCAGGTTCACTACCTGGTCTCTAAAGGGCGTGGTAGGAACCTTGGGCACATAGCCTGGTCAGGGTCTTAGGATCACATATGTGTCTGCCGGACCAAACTCCAGGCAAATGACACTAACAGATAACGCTTGCAGGTCCCCGACCCTCTTGATGGAGGTGAGCGCGATCAGCAGGGCCGTCTTTAGAGAGAGGGCACTGAGTCCAACTGATTCTAGCCACTCGGAGGGGGATCTCTGAAGACCGGCGAGGACCACTGAGAGATCCCAGGAGGGGAACAGGCTTGGCCGGGAGAGACCCTGATAATTAAGTCATGCTTACCCAGAGACTTGCCGTCTACTGGGTCGTGGTGAGCTGCGATAGCGGCAACATACACCTTTAAGGTGGAAGGGGACAGCCTCCCTGACAACTTCTCCTATAGGAACAAGGGCACTGACCTAACTGCACACCTCTGTGGGTCTTCAGCCCTGGAAGAACACCAATTCGCGAACAAACGCCATTTCAGGGCGTAAAGTTGCCTGGTAGAGGGGGCTCTGGCTTGGTTGATCGTGGCTACTACCGTAGGTGGTAGACCAGCTAGATCTTCCGCGTCCCTTCCAGGGGCCAGATGTGGAGGTTCCAAAGGTCTGGGTGTGGATGCCAGGAAGGGGCTGTCGCGACGCTATCACATTGAGGTTGCCGGGGATGTGAGTGGCGCACAGCGACTTGAGTCACTGCTGGCTCCAAAGGAGGAGACGACAGGTGAGTCGTGACATGTGGCGGGAGGGTACAGCGCCTTGGCGATTTATGTACGCATTCTGCAGTCGTGCTGTCTGACCTGACCAGGACATGTTTGTCTCGAACTAACGAGAGAAACCTCCGCAGGGCAAAGAGGACAGTCAACAACTCCAGACAGTTGATGTGCCAATGCAGTAGGGCCCCTTTACAATGGCCTGCTACAGCGTGCCCGTTGCACACAGTGCCCCAACCCAATCTGGAGGCGTCGGTCGTAACCAAGACGCATCGGGACACCTGCTGTAAGGGCACTCCTGTCCGTAGAAAACAGAGGTCTGTCCAGGGTTTGAGTGATTGGAGGCAGGCGGGGATTATCGTCACACATGCTCATCTCGGGACTCGAGTATGAAGCGGTCTCATATGCATCAACCCCAATGGTGCGACCACCGCGGAGGATGCCATATGCCCCAGGAGCCTCTGGAAAAGTTTTAAGGGGACCATTGTGCTCAGCCTGAAAGTGGCGAGGCACCTTAACACTGACTGTGCACGCTCGTTGGTGAGACGTGCTGACATTGAGACTGAGTCTAACTCCATCCCAAGAAAAGAGATGCTCTGAACCGGGGTGAGCTTGCTCTTTTCCCAGTTGACCTGAAGCCCCAGACAGCCTGAGCACCTGGTCTCTGTGAGTGCATAGTAACTGTAGTGAGTGGGCTAGAATGAGTCAGTCATCAAGGTAATTGAGTATGCAGATGCCAGATTCTCAGAGTTGGTGCAATGCTTGGTTGAAAACTCGCAAGTCCAAGATTGGTCGTAAGCCACCGCCTTTCTTGAGTACGATGAAGTAAGAGCTGTAGAAACCCTTCTTCATCTCGGTTGGAGGGACAGGCTCTATCACGTCTTAGAGTAAAAGAGTGGCGATTTCCGTGCAGGGACTTGGCATGTTCGCCGTGTACTGCGGAAAAGCTTATGCCCATGAAGGGGGGCGGAGGCCTGGCAAACTGAATTGCGTAACCGAGTCGGATGGTCCAGGCCAGCCAGCGGGACAGGTTGGGAAGTGAGAGCCATGCGTCCAAACTCCGCATTAGAGGCACCAAGGGGATGATTATTTTCGACATACCCGGTGGGGCTTCACAGCGGGGCAGAGCAGGTAAAGCGGCATCGGGAGGCGGCAATGCATCCCGAGGCTCTGGTGCTGAGAAAAGACTCAAAGCACTTACCTTGCTCTGCACACCCATTAGGGGGTGGGTTAGCAACTGAGGAGGAGGTCCAGGGTAGGCGTCCTCTAGACTCGTCGGAACCGGCCGGCCGGGGAACAGTCGTGGGGCTGGAGATGGGTGGTCCATATCCAGGAAGCCAGGACTGTTGAGATCTGGTGGCAGAGTGCCATGAGAACGGCATTTGCGGGCCAGGTAACCCAGAAACAAAGGAAATAGCGCTTTTATTGAGAATGTGGGTACCGCAGCCCTGGGGGGGTGCGGCAAATGAAAACTGAACAAAAGATTCTCCTCCCGGCCCTCCAACGGGGGACGGAGTGTCCGGAGCATCTGCTTCCTGTGGTGTGCTCGACGCTGGAGCTGAGAGCTGGGCCCAGGTTGAGGCGGAGCAGGGTGTTTTTTGGCCGCAGGAGGACACCCTCGGTGGGCAAACGGGGAAGGGCCCTTGGCGGCAGGTTTGCGGCGGGGCAGGATATGAGAGATAGCCTCCGTCTGCTTCTTCACCGCGGAGAACTGCTGGGCAAAGTTCTCAACGGTGTCGTCGAAGAGGCCAATCTGGGAGAGGGGATGTTGAGGAAGCGAGCTTTGTCGGCTTCACGCATCTCGACCAGGTTCAGCCACAGATGACGTTCCTGGACCACAAGTGTGTCCATCGCCTGCCCGAGTGCCTGCGCTGTGGCCTTTGTGGCCCTGAGGGCGAGGTCGGTCACTGAGCGCAGTTCCTGCAACATGTCGGGATCAGGACTACCCTCATGCAGATCCTTGAGCGCCTTGGCCTGGTGGACTTGCAGGATGGCCATGGCGTGCAGGGCGGAAGCGGTGCTGTTGGCTTTGGGGGTAAATGATGATGTCGTCCTGCAGGCCTTGGAAGGGTGCACAGGGCGACCCCGCCAGGTGTTAGGGTTTCCGGGGCATAAATGGAGTGCAACAGCCCTATCCACCTGGAGAATCGCCGTATACACCTTGTTCTCCTCTGGATTGCTCATTTTGATATATTGACTTGCCGTCTCGAGACCAAAAATAGAAAACAGGCAACTAGAATCATCATGGGGTCGCCCAGTGGTTAATCAGGAAAACTCTGTATAAGGGATTATTAGAAAACCATGATGGACAGAGGCCAGTGGGCAAATTTGGCCAGGACATGGGTTACACTCCTATTTTTGAGAAATCCATGGGATTTTTAATGACCACAGAGTGTCAGGACCTCTATTTAATTTCTCATGCGAAAAACGGTGCTACTCTACACTGTGAACAAATTACTTTTTTGGTGCCACCTATGGCAGGACCAACTTTTCACCTTGCTCAGTGTTTCCCAACCTTTTTTCTGCCACGGCACACTTTTTATGACTAAATAATTCTACGGCACTCAACTATCCCACATAGGCTAGCCATCGTCAAAATTTTTCCTTTTCAGGAATTGTCCATTTTTTCTGTCTGTCTTAGTAGCATGTTTACTTGTAACGTTTGAAATTCGGCAATAC
This sequence comes from Moxostoma hubbsi, assembly GCA_032164185.1. Lineage (NCBI taxonomy): Eukaryota > Metazoa > Chordata > Actinopteri > Cypriniformes > Catostomidae > Moxostoma > Moxostoma hubbsi. The sequence goes on along the minus strand of JAVLUX010000218.1, from coordinate 10,319,017 downwards.
AAAAAAACAAACAAAAAAAAAGTCACATTCGGTGCTTGCATTAGACTTTCTCATCATCTGTCATTTTGATGGACAGGGTTGTAAAAATTCTGTCATAATCTATTATTACTCGTCATTTTAATTTTCATATTTTAATGATAAGAGATTCATATTTTAATGATTTTGTTCACATTTAAAAAAATGAATTTACAGGATGAGCATATAGCAGATTATGCATTTATTCATTTATGAGGAGTACAGATGAACAACAGAGACACCACAAGAATGTAACGTCACGCCAGCAGAAGGAGCCCTCTCCCGATTACTGACTGTGTGCCACTCCCTCTGCTTCATGGGTTACTTCCTGTTTGTGAGACATTTAAGCATGGCCTGGCAAACAGGCCATCGCGAAGTATTGCCAGTCTTCTTGCCTTACTGAGCGTTCTCTTATCATTGTTTTGTTTAGATAACTACTGAAAGTGACTCTATTGATTCCACAGCGTTGATTGACTCCGGATCTGCGTTGAATTTAATCCATCAAGACATCATCAAGAAATTCAACATCCCCACACAACCTTGTAACCCACCACTCAAAGTTAACGCTGTTGACAACAAGCCCATTGGAGATGGCATCAACCACCAAACTCTACCCATGCAACTTCAAGTAGGACAATTTCATATGGAAACCAACTCATTGTATGTGATTGATTCCCCACGCCATGAAATCATCCTAGGATACCCGTGGCTATTGGTTCACGACCCAGTCATCTCATGGTGTCATGGTGAGGTTACCCAATGGTCACAATTCTGCAATACACACTGTCTAAGCACTGTAGTTACCAAGCCGTGTTTAACCACAAGTATTGAAAGTCCTGATTCCAAATCAGTCACCATTCCATCATGTTACGAAGAATATCAAGAAGTCTTCAGCAAGACTAAAGCGACCCTTCTTCCACCTCATCATTCCTGGGATTGTGCCATTAACTTCCTGCCCAATGCGATGCCTCCCAAAAGTAAAGTCTATCCCCATCACACCCAGAAACTCAGGCCATGGAGGAATACATTGAAGAAGCTCTCAGTTCTGGTTTCATTCGTCCATCTACTTCTCCAGCGGCCGCAGGCTTCTTCTTTGTGGAAAAGAAGGATGGAGGACTTCGGCCTTGCATTGACTACAGAGGTTTGAACAATGTCACCATTAAATTCAGTTATCCATTACCATTAGTACCTTCTGCCCTAGAACAACTCCGAGAGGCAGCAGTTTACACCAAGTTAGACCTCAGGAGCGCCTACAACCTTATCAGAATTAGAGAAGGGGATGAGTGGAAAACAGCATTTCTGACCACTAGGGTGCACCATGAATACCAGGTCATGCCATATGGGCTAGCCAATGCACCAGCAGTCTTTCAGCCTTTCATCAATGAGATCTTCAGAGACATCATGAAAAAGTACGTTGTTGCATACATTGATGATAACATAAGGATCATGTCAAGACTGTGCTATTCAGACTACTAGAGAATCAACTTTATGTAAAAGCTGAGAAGTGTGAATTCCATGTCAAGCGAACCTCATTCCTGGGATATAACATCAGCCATCAAGGTGTAGAAATGGACAATTAGAAGATTACAGCAGTCACTGAATGGCCCCAACCAACCAACCACAGTCAAGGAACTTCAGCGCTTCTTAGGATTTGCCAACTTCTATCGACACTTTATTCGTAATTATAGCATTACAGCTGCCCCACTGACGTCCCTCCTGAAAGGTAAACCTTCAAAATTAAAATGGACAGAAAATGCCACACAAGCCTTCGCTAAACTCAAGAACAGTTTCACGACAGCACCCATCCTCAAACATCCAGATCCCAATCTGCCGTTTGTGGTTGAAGTTGACGCTTCAGACAATGGAATTGGGGCAGTGCTTTCTCAACGCCATGGACAGCCAGGCAAGCTCTATCCTTGTGCATATTTTTCAAGAAAACTCACTGACGCAGTACACAACTATGATGTCGGCAACAAGGAACTTCTGTCTATGAAAGCTGCAATAGAAGAATGGAGACACTGGCTGGAGGGTTCCACTCACCCATTCCAGGTTATAACGGACCATAAGAATATTGAGTATGTCAAGAGTGCCAAGAGACTAAACCCTCGACAAGCACGTTGGTCACTTTTCTTCACAAGATTCCAATTCACCGTAACTTACAGACCAGGAAGTAAAAATAGCAAGGCTGATGCCCTATCCAGGCGACATAATCATCCCCAAACAGAATCCACGGCAGAATTCATTCTGCCACCATCAGTTATCATTGCACTTGTTACATGGAATTTGATGGAGGAAATTCAAAGGGAACAACAGAACGAACCAACACCACAAGGTTGTCCCCCCAACAAGCACTATGTTCCTGTAAATCTTCGTACAAGAGTCATGCAATGGGTCCATACATCACTGCTCAGGTCATCCAGGTATCTCGAGAACTCTTTGTCTCACACAAAATTCATTTTGGTGGCCATCAATGATTAAGGATGTGGCTAAATATGTCAAGTCCTGCTCAATCTGTGCTCAGTCCAAAACACCCAAACAATTACCCTCTGGTTTGTTACAACCTTTGCCCATTCCCCAATGACCTTGGTCACACCTTTCAATTGACTTTGTCACTGATCTACCTCCATCAACCGAATTCACAACAGTCCTAGTTATCATTGACCGCTTCTCAAAATCCTGCCATCTAATACCTATGAAGGGCCTCCCCACTGCCATGGAAACTGCTCAAGCACTGTTTCAGCATGTTTTCAGAGTTTATGGCATACCTGAAGATATTGTTTCAGATAGAGGAACACAATTCACCTCACAAGTATGGAAGGCCTTCTGCAGACAGCTGGACATCAATGTCAGCAGTCCAACGGTCAAGTGGAAAGACTGAATCAAGAGATTGGCAGGTATCTGCGGTCGTACTGTGGTCATGAACAGCATCGCTGGGCAGAGTTTCTACCATGAGCAGAGTACGCGCAGAACTCTTTAAGACATTCATCCACTGGTATCACCCCATTTCAATGCGTACTTGGATACCAACCCCCTATGTTCCCGTGGTCAGGAGAACCATCTATGGTACCTGCAGTCGATGACTGGGTTCATCGTAGCGAGAGGGTGTGGAACAATGCTCATGTACATCTGCAAAGGGCTGTCAGGAACCAGGAGATCCAGGCCAATAGACGACGTCGCCCACATCCCCCTACCAACCTGGACAAAGGGTCTGGCTCTCCACACGGGACCTCAAGTTGCGGCTACCAAGCAAGAAACTAAGCCCAAGCTATGTAGGCCCATTTAAAATAATAAGACAGATAAATGAGGTCACATATCAGTTGGAGCTTCCAGTTAATTATCGTGTCTCCCCCTCCTTCCATGTTTCCCTCCTCAAACCGGTCCACTCAGGTGCTGACCCCGACATTGAGAACCAGGATCCACCTCCACCGCTGGACATTGATGGATCCCCTGCTTATGCGGTAAAGGAGTTGTTGGACTCAAGAAGGAGAGGGGGTCAACTCCAGTATTTGGTGAACTGGGAGGGTTACGGGCCTGAGGAGAGATCTTGGGTAGCCGCCCATGACATCTTGGATCCTTCACTTATCAGAGACTTTCATCGAGCCAGACCCGATCGTCCAGCACCACGACCACGGGGATATCCTCGTTGAGTGTCAGGAGTCGCTCCTAGGGTGGGGGATTCTGTAACGTCACACCAGCAGAGGGAGCCCTCTCCCGAGTACTGACTGTGTGCCACTCCCTCTGCTTCACGGGTTACTTCCTGTTTGTGAGACATTTAAGCATGGCCTGGCAAACAGGCCATCGCAAAGTATTGCCAGTCTACCTGCCTTACTGAGCGTTCTCTTGTCATTGTCTTGTTTATCTAGTGTATGACCTTTGCCAGTTTTGTTCTGTTTTTGCCTCTTGGATTATCCCTTTTGCTCTGTTGTTTGAATTGGACTGCCTCCTTGTGTCTTACCCCTGCCTGTCTTAAAGTTTATGCTATCTGCCTGCCGATCTTGATTTGTTTGCTGTGGATTTTAATAAACGACTGCATATGGATTCAGCCTCGGCTTCCGCTTCGTTACAACGAAGCAGATTAATGTTTTTTTTCCCAGTGGTGACAACGGAGGCCACTAAAACACGACATATGAACAACGCAATATTACAAAAACAAATATGACTAAAATATGAACTAAACACATCCACTTCTATTTAAACTTGGTGCTCGCCTGTGCATAATCAAACACATCAAGGGAGACTGATGCTGAGGTAATTGTCATTAGATTTTGTGTCTTTGCCTCGGACAGACAACTTCTCGTAGCAGTTTAAATTTGGTTCTGGAGGCTGAACCCTTGCGTCAAGTGCCGCATTGCCCTCCACATGACAAGAATTGCAGAAAGCGTCACAGAGGGGCGATTTTACGATTTTGCCATATAAAAAAGCTGGAGGTGTGCACAATAAACATTGAAATGTATTTGGAAGAGAGAAAAAAAGGTTGCAGTTGCTTTGATAGCAGAAAGTAATAAAAATGATTAGTTTATGTTTAAGTCTAAGCATTTTCTTAGTGAATTTAAATTAGTTCAATAACTGGGGTCTCTGATATTTGTAAATGACAAGGTAATATTTAATTAAAATAAATTATATCATTCAATGTCTCCACAAATTTGGACAGTTTTTTAATATTTCTTGTTGCCTAGTACACCCAAAGACATTATTGGTGAAGCAAACATGTGTGTGTGAAAAACACATTGGTGTAAAGTCACTTCATAGACTTCAATGTATTCTGCAGCGCTGACGCGAGTCATGTGAAAGACCCTTAACGTGTATAATTATCACTCACTTTTGCACATTAATCATTGCTCTTCACAATCACAAAAGTGACCGATTATGGTTTCAAAAAGGCAAATTTTTCTGAAAAGTGAAGAGTTTGATTCCCTGAAATTATTACTCTAATTTTTTTCATGAATTTATTTATTTTGTGGAATTTTATAATTTTTCATGGCACACCTGGCAATCTTTCAGTGGTAGCGGCACAGTGGTTGGGAAATACTGCTCTAGTATGTGCTGGGAATCTCTAGGAGGAGCTCCTTAAAGTACATGACCTGGAATTGGCTGTTTCCACTAGGTGGCGCTATGGCTATAACTGAATATTTGCACGTAGACGTATTATGGCCGGGACTATTATCAACCATGTGAAGTTTAGGGCAGATTGGATATTGTATGTATGAATTATAACAACTTCCTGTTTCAATGCAAAACATCAAAATTTCTCAGACTGTCACAGCCACAGCATGCAGTGAAAACTCAAAAGCTTCGCAATTTAGCATCGCCAAGGCCTTTAAAAATTTAAGAGAAAAATCAAAATGGCTTACTTCCTGTTGAGTTTAGGGCATGAGTCCAAGAGTATTGGCATGTTACACATGTGTACCGATTTTCGTACATGTAGGTGAAACATAGTGTAAAGTGCATATCATTGAAAGTTTGTCAGTGCCGCTATCGAGCCATTTTGCCACACATAATTCTGAAACCCATATCAGATATACATTTTTGCCACTTCTGATATGTGTGCAAAGTTTCATGAATGTTTAGGCCCTCAAAAATGCAATTAATTTGGGAAAAGAATACGTAAAAATAATAATGATAAATATAGCTGCAAGCAGCGATGACGGGCCCAAGCACCATGAGTCCATTTCCACTTGGTGGCTTTCGGAAAACAAAGCAAGATGGAAACAGCAACAACTCAACATTAATGTAAACATGGACCCAAAACATACAATGTGTAATAGATATATGCCACCGTTCCAGTTTGACTACAACTACATGTAATTTAATCCACTGCCATGACAACACTATTTAAGTGACACACTTCCTTCCACCAGTTGGTGGCTACCGTTTAGGATGAGCTCCCACCCCTGACAGTTTGTAAAGCTGCATATCTCAGCAACTACATCCTGTGTAAAATCAGCATGAAAAAGTCAATTTCTTGCAACATCATATTGGAGGTTGACCGCACAGCTTGACGTACGCTACCTAGGTATATACAGAACTGATGGCAAGGCTTAAATGGGAGAAGTTGTGAATTGATGTCAGAGTACGAGGGATAAGAAACATGGTGCGTTCAGACCAGAGGTGTCAAGAGCGTCTAAACGACCGGAAGTCATTCATTTTCTATGTCAGCCAGCATCTCTCAGCAGTGAGAGATGGCGGTGTGGCCGTCAGAGGAAAGTTCAAGTGCAGGCAACATTATGGAAATGAGCTGTGATGCGGTTCAGCGGCAACCTATTGGAATATAGAAGTGCTCCGCTCTAGCGAAGTCTAGAGAACACAACCATGTAAACTTTGGTTCTCACCAAACTTTAGTTCTGAAGACCAAATGGAGGAGAAACTGATTATTGCCGTGGCGGGTTTTCCTGTAATATATGATCTGTCCCTGTTTGCGTACAGTGATAAAAATAAATAAATTATGCATGGACAAAGGTGTATGAAATTGTTGTGTGCCAGGTGAGTTGATGAAGGTTGATGGTTTATATATTATATAATAATATATTAAAAGATTTCATGAGAATATACGCTACTTGTGATATGTCGGCAAAATCTGCTGTCACTCAATGCTGTCACTTACTGTCACTGACAACACTGTTTGAGACCTGCATTTTGATGCAAGCTCAATGTTCTGCACTCTCACGAATGCTCTCATTAAAAACAAAGCTGTCTAATCAGCATAAAAAATCTATTATTTACATAGTGTCTATGCTTTGATTATAATAGGAGTGTTTTAGTTTTGTCATGTTGCTCATTTGCAGTTCAAAGCAAGCGGTGCAATGCGCAATGAATCCAAAATAATTACAAAGTGTTTTTCGGTCTTGTTCTACAGCTTATTTTTGAGTGACAGGTGATGTTTCTTAAGTATTAATTTTCCTGTGCCACCACGAACAGAGGTGGTACATAAAGCATTAGTATCAGTTGTCATTACAGAGAGCACAGAGGACTAATCTATGTGGCTCTGATTGGACAATTCCATTTCATTGTTCAACGGACATATTAGCGATTGGTTAGAATATTCAACCGCTGCAAAAAATACGTTGTAAATAGAAACCATTGATGCAACAGGAGCAGACTTAAATTGCACACTGTAACTGTCCGTTTCCAATTGGTAGCCAACAGTGTATTCTTCACAAAGTTTCACAGAAACTGCCAAAAAATATTTATATAAAAAGCAGAGGCTCTCTAATGATGTTTTTTCCAGGAAGAAAATAGCTGGTGCTACTACAAATTAATGCTTCGTAACTAAAAAACTTAACTATCTTCCACAAGCGACAAAATTGGCCAAAAAAGTTATTGATATTTAACTAAAAGTGTACATAGTATTGCTAACTAATGTTTATTTAGCAAGTTTCACAGAAATATGCTTAAAAATAGAGACTAGCTGCCTGTCCGATGAATGCAGATGGTCATGTAATTTTTTCAAGAAATAACTAGCGTTACTCCTACAAATAAAGGCTTTGTAACTAAAACGTTTCAATAAACAATATTGACAACACATGTTAAATAACATTCTTACATTGCAAAAATCGCCTCAGTTTTCAATTTGAAGCAGTAAGTCCAACACTGGAGTAAATCTCCCGTAATATCCCCTCTGTCTCCACCCTGGCAAATGAAGGATGACGATGATGACAATACATTTATTATTCACGCCCAGTAACCCCTTAACCAATCACATGTGCCTTTAGCTTATATTGTCATGAGTATCTTGCAGTTTTCAGAAATAAAATCGGTGATTGGACGGCGAAGAATCTGAGACAGGAACCATGGGAATAATTGTTCCCAAAGTTGAACGCTCCGGCTGGAAAGGGTTAAAGGTTCTTAACAAAGATTGCATCCGCACCTCAGTTGAAGTATATATTGAGTGGGGACACATTGTTTACATTTTTATTATGGGATTCGACTGCAAAAAACCTCAACCAACTCAGTCCATGCCCCTTCTGGACTCAGACTCAGAACTGTTGGGAATCATTCAACAATGGAGCTTGGATGCCCTCAATTGGACATTTCTTGTAATTGCCAGTCAGACAATTAACAGACAGTGGATTAGACATGGGTTTTCCTGTATTTTTACATTTCAGTTGATATTTTACTATAGTTTATTTATATACAATGTAATAAATATGTTTATGAACATTAAACTTAAAAATTAAATGATGTCAAATACCTCAAAACATTTGAATATGCACAAAATGATGATGACATTTAATGAATTGCCATTGCAACAGTATTTATGATATCAACAAACCCTTCTAAATGTAAAATGTGCAATGCCTTGACATTAATCTATATTTTTTTAAGCAATTCAGGCTAACATTATAGGGATTTTTCAATGTCTGTTAAAAGTGACACACTTCCTTCCACCAGTTGGTGGCGCTTCGACCTTGACCCACAATAGTCACATCAAAGTGATCAGCCCTCAAGGACAAACATTTGGCTCAATTTTGATGTTTTTAATTTTCTGCACGCAGAAGATATGAGACTTTTCCTTATTCCATTTTTTATTTTGTCGCTTCACCATGGCAACACTGTTCGTTATATCAAAAAACCTTCGCAATTTAGCATCGTCAATGTCTTGGCATGATGTCGCCCACATTTGGTACCTGTAACAATAAATCCCTGGGAGGAGTATTTCAAATTCCTGAGGATGCATTTTTCAAACAATCCAAAATTGATGAGATCTATATGTGTAAAACGTTTGGTGACTGTACCTCAAAAGGGATGTGCTTGATAGCCCCCCGAACATGCCCATGTTCTAGGTGGCACCGAAGAGTCCCTTCTGCACCCCCCCCACCTGTAACTCTGCCATGCCCTAATGGCCAGCGACTCTGATGTGTGTGCAAACTTTCAAGAGTTTTCACATATGTTATGTACACCAAAAGTACTGAAAACCTTGAAAATAAGTATAATAATAATAAGAATAAGAATCCTTAGAAGAACAATAGGGCTTCTGCACTTTCAGTGCTTGGGCTTGAACAATAATCAATAAACAATAACAATAAACAATGAACAATAGGGCTTGAAACAATAATCGGTCACTTTTGTGATTGTGAATGTGCAAAATTGAGTGATATTTATACGCATTAAGGGTCTTTCACGTGACTTGCGTCAGCGCTGCAAAATACACTGAAATCTATGAAGTGATGCCACTTTACACCAGTGTTTTTCACACACACGTTTTTGCTTTACCAATAATGTCTTTGAGAGTACTAGGCAACAAGAAATATATAAAAACTGTCCAAATTTGTTAAGAGACATTGAATAATAATTTATTTTGATTAAATATTACCTTATCTTTTACGAATATCAGAGACCCCAGTTATTGAACTAATTTAAATTCACCAAGAAAACACTTAGTATGGAAGCCGGTTTCCGCCACAGTTGAATAAAAAAAATTTGATTTTGTGAGTCAATATAATGAGATATTAAGCCATTATTATGAGATAGTATCTCAAATTAATGAGAAACTTTCTCATAATATTGACTGAGTATTACTTATTACTTATTACTTATTTTGACTTAGTGTTGAGTCCCAAGGTAAAGGAGTGAGAAAATCCTGCTACAAAAAAAGCTAAATATCATGCAGGGGTTGCTGTCAAAAAATTAATTACTGGTCTGCGTCAGGGAAACTGTAGTTATTCTGAAGTTTACAAGACCGTAAAGGCAGAGAAGATCCCTTTTTCTCCTACAAACACTGTCAGCCTCAGGAAACAAGATTCTTTCTAGAAGATGTGTTAAAATGCCATTGCTGTCATTAAATACTTGAACCCTATATAACCCTGTAACCCCAGATTTGAATCCTATAGAGAATATTTGGTCTCACATTAAACTCAAACTAACCAGGAAGCATTTTTCAACTACTCATCAACTTTCTGAAGCCATCAACATTGAGTGGAACTACATTTACTCTTCTTTACATTTACTCTTCTTTCTTTAAAAAGCTTTCCACAAGGCTTAAACATTGAAATAAATAATAGGAAAAAACTATCCCATACCAAGTTACTACATCTATTAGTTAAATTCTTGCTAATTTCCTGACCAATGATTTGTGGTTAAGACTAGGGATGCACTGATCCGATACCTGGATCGGTATCGGCTCCAATACTGAAGCTTTTAGACAGATTGGGTATCGGCCCGACGAGCCCGATCCAAATCCGATACTGTGTGTTAGTCATGTTCATTACTGTCAAGCTCAAAAAATGACAAAAGTATCATAAAAACAATATTAAACAGTTCATATGACTTGTGCATTTTATTGCCACTAAAACACGTGCGAGAGCTCTGTGAATCACAAAAGGCTGTGTTTAATAAGTAAATATATAATATGCGCAGCACCAGTGTGTTAGTGAATGGTGCTGCTCTGTTAACACAAACTCTGGGGATAGACTGGGGATGCACTCGCGGCTATTTTTAGCCTTCACAGCGGTGCGCAATATTTGAGCGCTACTCAAGAACAGCATCTCAGATGAAGATGCTCAATAGTTCAGTTCACATTCATGCATTTAGAACGGCACCGGAAGTGCATTTTAACAGAATTTTTATTATAAGAAGCAAATTAAACTACTGTGAACTTGCCTACAAACAGACACATACAGGACTTCCTGGAGAGTTCAGAATGTCAAAATAAAAGCGCGAGGGTTTAAAAAGTGCACATTTGAAATATATTAATGTTGTATTTAAAATTAAAAGTCAATAATAATAATATTTTAAAAAAATTATAATTATTATCATTATTGTCATCATTAGTATTTGACACTGGTTCCCCGTCTGTCATTTACTCGACGTTGTGTCGATTGTAGTGACACAAGGTGTCTCTTCTGAGAGCCTCACATACCTCGAACTACTTGAACTTGAGAAAAGGCCAATATCAAGTTGGCAGACTGAATTTACATGCGCCGCCCCCGGACATATGGGTATAAAGGGAGCGAGCGAGCAAATGTCAGACAGATTTTTTCTTCGGAGCCGAGTGGTTGTGTGATCAGCGAGCTGTGTGTCAACTGCTTCACCCACCTCTGCAAGAAAGCTTCTGTTGGATCTGACGGCGTATTCCAGCGGCTTTCTCCTCTCTGCACGCTGTGCAGACTCTGTCCCTGGGTGCTTCAACAGCGCTTCTCTAATAAAAGAGTTGACTTCTCTGAAGGAGTTTATTTTCCTCTAAAAGAGTTTGTTTCCTGGTAAAAGAGCAATACACAAGTGGGCGTTGAACGTCTTTTTCAGGACGCGTCTTCATAAAGATGCCCTTCCGCCACTGTGTAGTTCCTGGATGTGGCCGTTATTGCTCCAGATCCGACGGTCATAGATGCTGCCTCATGTGCCTAGGTAGCGATCACACCAAGGCAGCGTTTGTTAATGGTTCATGTTCTTCCTACGAGGACTTGACCATGGCAACGTTGCGGTTGCTTCTTCCCACGGGATTGAGGATGACCCGGCTGGCGATGGAGGCGATTTGGGGATGGCAGCGGGCTCGGTTTCGTGGGGCACAGCCAGTTTGCCTCATCCCTGGAGCTAGGTCTGGATGATGACATCGCCGCTGCATCAGAGAGTGTTCAGGTGTCTGACGCTGAAGACCTGACCAGACTCCCGTCCTCGGGCCAGCCCGCCCATTCAGAGTCTGACATGCAGATGGCCGACATGCTTCCCCGGCTGCTGTGAGTGTTGATTTGGACTGGAACCCTCTGTCCTCCCCCCAACCCTTGCGGATTGACGATTGGTACCTTGGCTCCGGGCGCCGCTCCCATCCACGCAACCCCCCTTTCTTCACGAAAGTGTATGACGAGCTGACAAATTCGTGGAGGGCACCTTTTACTGCCTGAAACCGCCCTCCTCGCTTGTCCGCTCTCGCTACCCTGGACGGAGGAGCGGTCCACAGGTACACGTATGTCCCTCAGGTGGACAGGGTGGTTGCGATTTACCTGTGTCCCGAGAACGCCGCCACCTGGCGGGACCACCCGGTACTCCCCTCCAAGGCCTGTAGGACAACGTCGTCACTGACAGTGAAAGCCTACAGTGCCACTGGACAGGCCGCCTCCACCTTGCATGCCATGGCGCTCCTGCAGGTACACCAAGCCAGGGAACTCAAAAATCTGCACCAGGGTAGTCCCGATCCCGACGTACTGCAGGAACTGCGCTCTGCCACCGACCTTGCTCTCAGAGCTATGAAGGTCACAGTGCAAGCTCTCCAGGAATGCCACCTGTGGCTGAACTTGGCTGAAATGCTCAACGTTGCAAAAGCCCGCTTTCTCAATGCCCCTGTATCCCAGTTCGGTCTCTTAGATGACACCGTCGATGACGAGTCTCGAGGACGTCCCTGCAGGACCTCCTCCTCTATCTATAACCCGCCCCCTGCCGGATGCACGGAGCAAGGTAAGTGCTTTGAGTTTTTTCTCAGCACTCAAGCCTTGGGACGCTCTTCTGCCTCCCGAAGCACTATTACCTGCTCCTCCCCGCTGCGAGGCCCCACCCGGTAAGTCCAAAATGATCGTCCCATTAGTGCCCCTCGCACGGAGCTTAGATGCATGGCTTACAGTTTCCAGCCCGTTGCGATGGCTGGCCAGGACATCCGACTCGTCTATGCGATTCAATTCGCCAGGCTCCCGCCTCGTTTCTGCGGTATTCGCTCCACACTAATGCGCGGCGAAATGCCAGCACCTTACGAGCAGAGATTTCCAATCTGCTACTCAAGGACGCGATAGAGGTTGTCCCTCCATCTCTCCAGTTCAGAGCATCTCTTTTCCTGGTTTGGAGTTAGACTCAGTCTCATTGTCAGCACGCCTCACAACCGAGCGTGTGCAGTCAGTGCTTACATGCCTGGCTTGCTTCAAGCCAGGCACTGCGGTTCCTCTCAAACAGTTCCAGAGGCTCCTGGGGCATATGGCATCCTCGGCCACGGTCGTGCCGCTCGGGTTGATGCATATGAGACCGCTCCAGCACTGGCTTCAGACTCGAGTCCCGAGATGGGCATGGCGCCACGGCACATACCGTGTGTTTATCACCCCTTCCTGCCATCAGATGTTCAATCCTTAGACAAACATCTGTTTTCTGCAGACAGGAGTGTCTACATGCAGGCCGCCTGCATTGGCACATCAACTGCCTCAAGTTGTTGCTGTACTCCTTGCCCTGTGGAGGTTTCTCCCGCTGATTCGGGGCAAGCACGTCTTGATCCATTTAGACAGCACCGCCACGGTAGCGTACATAAATCACCAAGGCAGCGTATGCTCCCGTCACATGTCACAACTCGCCCGCCTTCTCCTTCTTTGGAGTCAGGTCACTCCTCGCCACTCATATCCCTAGCGACCACAACACGACGGCGGACGCGCTCAGCGGAGTGGAGGCTCCACCTGCAGGTGGTCCATCTGATTTGGGGCTGCTCACGTCATCCAAAGACCGCGAACGGGCTACGTGCCCAAGGTTCCTACGACCCCCTTCAGGGACCAGGTCGTGAACCTGAAAGCGCTGCCCCAGGAGGAGGCAGACCCAGCCTCTTTGTTGCTGTGTCCTGTATGTGCTTTGCATATTTACATGAACCACATGCAGGGCTTTAGATGCTCTGAGCAGCTCTTTGTCTGCTTTGGCGGAGGGCGGAAAGGGAACGCCGTCACCAAACAGAGGTTAGCTCATTGGGTTGCTGACACTATTTCCCTTCACACCCAGGCCATGCCCCCTTGCGGGTTCGAGCAGACTCTACGAGAAGTGTGGCATCCTTGTGGGCACTGGCCCATGGCACCTCCCTAGCAGACATTTGCAGAGCAGCGGGCTGGGCAACACCAAACACTTTTGCTAGGTTCTACAACCTCAGGGTTGAGTCGGAATCGTCCCGTGTTTTGACAGGTCCGAGCTGGTAGAACTTGGTAATACGGAACAACCGACCAACGTTTCTTTTCTACTGAAGCTTAAAGACTGGAATTCATGTTAATTTTGCTGCTACATTATCCAGTATACTAGTTAATAATAAAGTGTTTATTAATAAGCATTGAAATAATTACTAATTTCACAAGCTTCAACACACCGCTCAATGCAAGCCTCATGCGGAGCTTTGACCAACACATGAAAAGTGTTGGGCTGAAAACATGTTTTTGAGTTTAGAGTAGAACAAAGCCCTGGGAATTATTTTGCAGAAAGTATTAAAGTGAATGTCCTGGAATATCTTGAGATGAGTTTAAATTAAAGAACTGAAGTCTTTTACTCAAAAACATTTATGTAACTATTAATGGACAAAAATACATATAAATTGAGACATTCAAAATAGTTTTTTAATATTTCTTGTTGCAGTGAGGTAAATGCTTCAAACAAATCCCAAACTGATGCGAAGTTCAACTTGTTATTGCCCAGACATGTTTACTAACCGTACTTCCTGTATTCTGATGATGCGAAATTGCTAACATTTTGGGCTTTCTTTAAACTTTTTATTCTCTTTATGTCTGTATTTCATTACATTTTTCAGGTTAAATTTTTGTGAAATAAATATTGTGACGTATCTCCAGCAGGCTGATATCAAAGCCTTGTTCCCCACATCCTGACAATGCAATACAGGCCTGCGCATAGATTTAAAAAAAAAAAAAAAAAAAAAAACACTTAAATTTAAAGTTTAATATTTTTGTGGATTTTTTTTTAAATATTTGTATTCATTTCATACATTAATTGTAATCAACATCAAATTAAAGTTGAAAAAGAGCAAGGCACTCATTCTCCAATATAAAATTATTTTATTAGGCAACAAAACATTAAAAAAACAAAGTGTACACCGTAAATACCATAATATCATATTATAAAAAAAATTAAATAGTTTACTCAACTTAATCTTAAGTTTTTACTATTCTTACTAGTTTTAATTCAGTTACTGTTACTCTCTAAATCCTAAAGTTGTCATTAATATAACATATAACCTTTTGATATGGAATTCCCCCGTACTCGGTAGTGACGTCACTCTGCTTACTTGTAATATATAATTTACCGTCTATAAATGTAATTAATGTTAACAAATTATACATCTTTTCAAAGGTCTAATGTTTTAAATTGGTGAGGCGCAGCGCGAGGGGATAAAAAACATTGGTTCACACCTGTACACATCTGCCCTGCTAGCTTGCGTGTTAAAGTGCGTGTTATGCATATGCGTGTAGCAAAATCTCTTTGTAGTGACTGAGTTTCCCCTCCTCTCTCGAAAGGCTATGAATGTCCTCATCCCCTTCCCCTCCACTTACTTATGTGAGAGTGGGTTTTCCGCTTTGACCCTGCTTAAAAGCAAATACTGATCAAGGCTGCAGGTGGAGGATGATATACGTTTATTCCTTTCTACCCTGCTGCCCCGCATCGATCACCTGTGCGCATCAAAATGTCGGACTCATTGTTCAAACTGATATGAAACCACAATCTGTTACTTTTGTGATTGTGAAGAGCAATGATTAATGTGCAAAAGTGAGTGATATTTATACATATTTATCTTTCACATGACTCGCGTCAGCGCTGCAAAATACATTGAAGTCTATGAAGTGATTACAACGAAGTGTTGTTTACACATATGTTTTTGCTTAACCGATAATATCTTTGAGATACTAGGCAACAATAAATAAAAATTCCAAATTCGTTTAGAGACATTGAATGTCTCATAATTTCTTTTAATTAAATATTACCTCATTGTTTACGAATATCAGAGACCCCTATTGAACTACTTTAAATTCACCAAGAAAACGCTTCGACCTAAACATACACGAGTCCTTTTATTACTTTCTGCTATCAAAGCAACTGCAAGCTTTTTTCTCTCGGCCAAATACATGTTTTCAATGTTTATTGTGCACACCTCCTGCTTTTACGTGGCAAACTCGTAAAATCTCCCATCTGTGATGCTTTCTGCAACTCTTATGGAGGGAAATGTGGCGCTTGATTCTGGTTTCAGCCTCTAGAACCAAATTAAATCTGCTACGAGTAGTCGTCTCTTTGAGGCAAAGACGCAAAATGTAATGACAATTGCCTCAGCATCAGTCTCCCTTGATGCGTTTGACTACACACAGGCGAGCACCCAGTTTAAGTCGATGCGGACCGGGAGGAAGATTTGAGTTGTCGATTGAGTTCTGTTCAGTTATTGTTTTAAGCATTTTGTTCATATTTTAATCGTATTTGTTTTTTATAATATTGCGTTATTCATATGTCGTGTTTTAGTTGCCTCCGCTGTCACTGTGGGGGAAAAACTTTAATCCGCTTCGTGTGGTGTCTGTCGTTCATCTGTTCTCTTCATAAATAAATAAATAAATGCATAATCTGCTATAAGCTCATCCTGTAATTTCATGTTTAAAATGATAACATGAACGAACATGAAAGCTATTCAATGTCTTATTAAAATATGAAAATTAAAAAGACGGATAGTAATAGATTAGGCTATGACGGAATTTTTACGACCCTGTCCGTTTTTTTTTTTTTTTTTTTGTTTGTTTGTTTGTTGCATAGCCATAAATCAAACATTGCAAGTAGTCACGCTACTGAGACGGACAATTTGGACAACTAACATGGACAATTTCTTGAAAAGGAAAAATATGATGGCTAGCCAATGTGGGATAGTGGTGTGCCGTAATACATTTTTAGTCGTAAAAAGTGTGCCGTGGTAGAAAAAAGGTTGGGAAGCACAGAGTTAGACGTATCTCAGTTATGATGACAAGTTCTACATTTTCCAGTAGATGGCAGCACAGACTCTAGAATTTAATAAATGGATTTCAAACGTAATTTCCCTACATCCTAATGGAAACATTTATCTCGATTCTAGGTCTTTTTGGGCTGTTATTTGAACGTTAAATTACTAGCCTTCTGGTAGATTTTACACTAAGGTGTCACATGCTTTACAAAAGAAAATTAGTTTGTCAACCTGAAACATTCAACTCTCATAATGTTACACAGTTGTCCAAATGAACACATATGTGTATTTAATTAGGATGATAATGAATAATGTTACGGCTATTATATTTAAAAACATGTTAAAATTGTACATAGAGTAAAGTTCTGTAATTGGCTCTTGGTGGAAATAAATAATATAGCCTAGCTTATTTCTACTGCACCTTTCAGCATTGAAGCAAAACGTTTTTACAAAACAACAACAACATAAACACACATGCATACATATAAAAACGGTGTGTGTGTGTGTGTGTGTGTGTGTGTGTGTGGTCTTAATATTCAATGGGGGTATTAAATGGGCAGGGTCATTGTTACCCACCTGCCTGATTTCTGCCTCCATCGTTCTTCAGAATGAAAAGAAATGTTTTGTGTTCTAACACAAGCAACACTGTTTGTCCCATAACATATTCTATTTACTTAAATAGTTTTTTGTCTTGGTTATTTTGAAAACGTTTTAGCATACAGTAAGTGCACACAAACATCTCATGTCACATGTCCCAAAACACATTTGATTCTATTGTCTTAAACACCTAGATTATTCAGGAGTGTATTAGGCAGAGCAATTTTTTTACATCTCTACATGGATTCTACCTCCCTCGTTATTCTACATAGATGCCCAAGAAGTCATAAAAACAGGTATGTTGCAATGTCACAAGAAGCACTCTATGTCTCAGAACTCATTTGATTATATTGACTTAAACACTTACTATTCAGGGTGGTATTATCTAGGCCAGGGGTGGGCAACTATTTTGGTAAAGGGGCCACATCGGGCTTTAAGTAGTGCATGGGGGGCCACATTGTATTCCTTTTGAGATACAATGTTCTGCATTGATTTGTTTTTTGTATTTTTTAAGCCCAGAAATAGTTGTGTACTCAATTTTCTGAAGTGTATCTGTGACTAATGGGACTATTCTGCAATTGCTTAAAGTATTGTATTGTTCTACAACGGGTAGATACTTTTCAATCAGGTATTAAAAAACGAAATAAAGGCCGAGCTTATAAATATATATATTACCATCTCTACTTCCCTGTTAATTTATTATTCAATTTTACACTCTCTACATCAGGGGTCTGTTAATTATGTTAATAAAACTTTTTTTTTTTTTTACATTTATAGAACATTTAATGTTTGCTGCAACGCGGGTGAGCTTACTTATTTTTTTCAAAAATATCACCTGTTTACATGCTAAAAGTGTCATAATGCGGGTCTCCATGATGGTTTGACTTTCGGCACACAACTGAATAACACAGGCTGCATGACTATGATAAATGATTCTACTGCAAGAGTTTAACATACAGGTGCGAAGGGACTTCAACATTTCTCAATTGCACAAATAAAAAATACATATTCATATTCGTCTCTGGCTTGCTTTTGCTCGCATGTCAATAATGCCGAGACCTACTTTTATATTTAATTTAATCCCTGAGAAGGTTTACCTGCAAAGTAGCACCAAATATCACAAGCAGCTTCAAGAATTGACACAGAGTAGCCGTATAACACTTTTCCTTGGGCAGAATATTGCACTACAGATCGCTAAAGTTGTTCAAAGAGGAAAGCGAGATAGAAAAAGCGCACTCGCGTGCGCATATTGCACGAAATTAATACAACCTTAGGCGGAATATTTCAGATTTGCGCAAGTATAAATCTCATACTGGGGGTTTTACGTCTCTTTCTTGGCAACCCTGAGCATGTTATGTTTGTCATCTACACCTTAGAAATTTTAACATTTAAATGGCCTGACGGGATCACTGTAGAGCAAGAAGCTGAGCATTTAGATGTTACATTTCTGTGAAAGTAATTAGAAAATGACCAGAAATTAAATGTTCCAACCAATTTTTATCTTTTGGTCTATAGAATATGAATGCCGCATCATACAGTGGTATTGTGACCTACAAAACAGGTGGTGGTTACCCTCAGGGATTGTCCAAGGATCAAAAGTCCAATTAAAAAAAAAAAAAAAGCTGAGATTGTATCTGGGAAGTCCACAGCAACACCTGCATTACAAAACATCTCTGCTGCATCACCTGTAACCTTAGCTGCAAATGTGTTATCACCCACCACTAAGGCATCATCAGTGCCATCACCCACCACCAAGGCATCATCAGTGCCATCACCCACCACCACAGCATAATCAGTGCCATCACCCACCACCAAGGCATCATCCACCACCAAGGCATCATCTGTGCCATCACCCACCACCTCAGCATAAGACAATGCAAAAAGTGGTTTTAGAATACAATGTATTGTTTACTACCACATTATTGATCATAAGACAATCATTGGCATAAAGTTCAAAGCAATCCATTTCACAAGTGAATTTGTCAATCAGTTGAAGATTTATTATGAGGGCTTGTGTCAGACATGCTTGTGTAGCGTCTCGGGTGCATTGTGTCATAAACATAACATTTTTAGGTCACTGTGTCAAGTTAAATATAGTGTAATACTTAGAACACATCTTGAGATCCCTTAGTTCGTATTTGCGCTCCATCAAGTGTTTTGAACGCAAGAACATAATGCATGTTTGTGTTGTTCAGCTGCTCAAGGGTATTTGTCTTCACTATATAAACTGCTTGTTGCCATGCAGCTGAAGATTCACTTACTGCCCTCTGGAGTAAACAGCTGGTACTACAAGCTTGCATTTCTCAGGAATCTTCCATATTACAGTCCGGTGGCATTGCGATTAATGGTGTTAATTTTTGAACGCATTGTTTTTAGTCAAATTAATCACACTGAATTAACGCATTAGTGATTGGTGACCGAGACTGTCAGTCCCTAACATTCTGTCTAACATATTTTGTGTTGCACATAATACAAAGCATCATACTGGTTTGGAACAGCATGAAGGTAGAGAAATGATGACAGAATATAACATTATGGCTGAGCTTGTTTTATTTCATGCAAAACATACAGACACATTTTCAAATACTCTTTATTTGATCAAATTTGTTTACTCTTTATATTAACACAGTATATATTAAAAATGACAAACAGAATGAAGATTTATTGTATTAATATATAATTTAATTAGAATAACAAGTAAGGCCCAAGTATTTAACAATTTTATATGTGAAGTTTCTGCACCATCCCCAGAGCTCTGACACTCTCGTCGGAATACACTCATTTCGTTCACTTACTGCTGAGATATAGTGCACTAACTGCCATTCACTATATAGGAAATAGTAAATGAGTGAACGGTTGCGGACACAGCCACTCTCGTTTCCACGATTGCCTCGCACCCGTACATCTCACACGCGCGAGCCCCGCGCACCTCGCTCTGCATGCACAGAAATGCTGTCTGTTCGCGCTCCAGTTGTCGATCATGTGAATGGCAGTGATTTACACTCAACTTGGATGTTTACATGGATTTATACAGTTTATCCACCTGAAGTAGCTGCGATAGTTTCCAGTAACCCTGCAAGTGCGCGTAGTTAATGCATAAATACTGCTTATGACATGCGGGATGTGGGACAAAGCACAATGATGTATTGCTGCACTGATGTAAAAATGTACACTTAAAAACTGATGTCATAAGAGCCTAGTTACATTATCTCATTACCCAGAAAAGCCAGCGTTAGAATAAGAGCCAAAACTCACCCCAGCGTGCTGCCTTAAATTGGAGCTGTGATTTTAATCTTGAAATATCAGCTTGTCTTGGTGTTAAATGAAGGCACTGCATGACAAATCTATTCTTTTTTTCACTGCGCAGAGCGAAGAAAGTGTTTCACTTTGTTTGAAGATCTTGATGCTGCTGTAGTGATTGAGTGACAGTCTGTGACACCGGCTCAGTGTGTGCAGCTCTGTGAACTTCTGCTCTTGTAAATAATAATAATAATGTACACATTAATTCAAATTAAACCAAGTAATGTAATGACATACTCTAGAAGTATGTGGCAGGGAATTAACATCATCATGGACTACAAAGGGAATAAAAACTCTGCAGTGAACACCGCTGCCTCTCTCCGGATGAGCTTAACACATTTTATGCTCGTTTTGAGGACAACAACACCGCACTCGTGGAGAGAGCACTCGCGGCCAACGCTACAGAGGTTGGTTCACTCTCCGACGGGTGAACATCCGTAATGCTGCAGGTCCAGACAGCATTCAGGGCAGTGTCACCAGAGCGTGCGCGAACCAACTGGCTGGTGTTTTTACGGACATTTTCAACCTGTCCCTCTCCCTGTCTGTAGACTGCACATGCTTCAAAACGTCAACCATTGTGCCTGTAACGAAGCAAGCCAAAATCACTTGCCTAAATGACTGGCGCCCTGTTGCTCTGACCCCCATCATTAGCAAATGCTTTGAGTAGTTAATCAGAGATCACATCTGCTCTGTGCTGCCCACCTCTCTGGACCCATTGCAGCTTGCCTACCACAACAACTGCTCCACTGATGATGCCAGGGATGTCACTAGGATTGGGGGGGGGGGGGGGGGGGGCTTAGCCCCCAGGGTATTTGTAGCTTGCGTTTGCAAAATCTTTGCACTCACATCTAGAGCTACATGTCAACAACCAGTCAAGAAACCAAGATGTTAACAAGTAAAATGTGAAAGACATATCCTCTTCTTCCATTTCAACTGTGTTAAAGAAAAGTTAATGTAATGTTAGCTTTTAGACACATCAAAGCTGCATGGGGGAATTTACTTAGGCCAGACTTTGCTCCTGATGAGTTATTCTATAAGCAATTACTTTAATGCTATCTGTCTGCTCATGTAAATGTAAGATAAAGTAATAGCATACTATATCTAATTCCTCTCTATATAAGATTGTAATGATGCGGAGGCTGAATCCATATGCAGATGTTTATTATAATCCTCAGCAAACAGGTCAGAATCGGCAGGCAGATAGCGTAAACTTTAAGGCAGGCAGTGGTTAAACACAGTGAAGCAGTCCAATCCAAAACAACAGAGCAAAGGGGTAATTCCAAGAAGCAAGACAGGATAAAGCAGGCAATGGTCATACACAAGATAAGCAAGACAATGACTATGAAATAACGCTTAGTAAGGAAGGATAACTGGCAATACTTCACAATGGCCTGTTAGCCAGGCCATGCTTAAATATCATTGAGACAGGAAGTAAACAGTGAAGCAGAGGGAGTGGCACACAGTCAGTACTCGGGAGAGGGCTCCCTCTGCTGGCGTAACGTTACAAAGATAAGTTGTCCACAGAATGCTATTTAATTACTCTAATTACTGTGGATTGGTTCAATCAAACTGCGCTGTGGATTGGTTCAATCAGAGTGTAATTTCGCTGTGTAGTTTGGCTTGCATACAGTTTAACCCAAGAACCAGAATTTTAAGGTCATAGTGAAATTTGACAACACAGGTTTCTCAATTAAAGATGATTTATTCTGCCAAATGATGTATACAATGTATGATATAAATCAACAACAAAAAGGCAGTATTCAAATAAAGGAAAATTAAGAATGAAATCATTTTCAAAACCACAGTCAACTGTTACTTTTTGTTTATTGTCTACTTCATTGGTGGAAGCATCAAAAAATGCTCAATGAATTGAAGGATACAACTGTAATAGCATTAACAGGGACCCTATGACATTTAGTTTTCAGTGACAACAACATTCTATGCGGATTGATATTGTTTTATATGCCTATTATAGAGATAGATTATATTATTGGCAAAGAATAAAGAGTTGTGATTAGCTTGCTAAGTTAACCCTTTCTTGTATTTTGCTTGTTCACTCTAGCTAGACTACAGTTTTCCATAGCAAACCAAAATATCCCCTTTCCTTTACCTCAAGAAAACGTGGCTAAAGGTAAGCAGGTAATTAAAAACAACGTACAATTTCACTCTGTATAACGACACTTACCAATCTTCCTTTCACCATTAGCGTGTGTATCGGTGTGTGTGTGGGCGGGAGGATGCATAGCGAGTTCAACTTCAGACCAAACTAGAGTACCGACGAGACGAGATGAACCCTCCAGTTACTTGCAGCGCTCCGGTCTGCAATGCTCTGAAAGCTGCCACAGTTCACACCAATGCAACGAGACGGTGCGGTGCATCATCTTGATAGCACAACGACTCTTTGTACTTCTGTCCAACTTCCGACTTTTCGGCTATTTTTTGTAGCTGGATTAATATATATCATCTGTTGCATCTAATTCTAAATATGAATGAGGATACAGTTATTGATAAATCAAATTGTTATTGTTCTTATCATTTAGGGGGGCTTAGGAACATTTTGGGGTAGCTTCAGCCCCCCTAAAATAGGCCTAACGACGTCCCTGGATGATGCCATTGCATCTACAATACACACTGCTCTCTCCCACCTGGAAAAAAGGAACACATATGTGAGAATGCTGTTTTTAGACTACAGCTCAGCATTCAACACCATAGTGCCCTACAAGCTTGATAAGAAACTCCGGGCTCTGGGTTTAAACAGCTCGCTGTGCAGCTGGATCCTGGATTTCCAGTCAGGCAGACGTCATGTGGTTAGAATGGGCAGCAACATCTCCTCATTACTGACCCTCAACACTGGAGCCCCGCAGGGCTGTGTTCTCAGCCAACTCCTGTATTCCCTGTACACACATGACTGTGTGGCAACACACATCTTTTCCGATCTTATCTTAACGCTATAAAATGCATCGGGGAAGGCAGTCTTCCCGTGTCCTATTCTTTCAGGAGGAAAAGACCCTGTAGAGGTCACATCCTGCCCAAAGTAGGGGGAGGTGATATGTGGCTAATACACCACGTGGGTTGTCAAACCACACGTGGGAGCAGTGCGGTAGAAGGTCCTACATAATGAGGGAGGAGCTCTACAAACACAGTGACCTGGGGCAGTGGGAATGCCACTGGCAACAACGACCCAGTGAGCTAACCTCTGTTTGGAGACGGTGTTCCCTTTCCGCCGTCCACCAAAGCAGACAAAGAGCTGCTCAGAACATCTAAAGCTCTACCTGTGGTCAATATACAAAGCACGTACCGGACACAGCAATGAAAAGGCTGGGTCTGCCTCCTCCTGGGGCAGCGCTTTCAGGTTCACAGCCTGATCCCTGAAGGGGGAAACAATATGTTTCTAGCCATTCGGTTTTGAACCCCTAATATTAATAAAAATCCTAACAAAAACAATAGGTTTCTAGCCATTCGGACTTGAACCACTAAAATTAATAAAAATCCTAACAAAAACAATAGGTTTCTAGACCTTTCGGGCATGAACCCCTAATAATAATACAAATCATAACAAAAAAAAAATAGGTTTCTAGCCCTTTGGGCTTGAACCACTAATAATAATAAAAATCCTAACAAAAACAATAGTTTTCTAGCCCTTCAAGCTTAAACCCCTAATAACACAAATCCTAACAAAAACAATAGGTTTCTAGCCCTTTGGGCTTGAACCCCTTATAATAATAATAATAATAAAAATCCTAACAAAAACAATAGGTTTCTAGCGCTTCGGGCTTGATCCCCTAAAAATCCTAACAAAAACAATAGGTTTCTAGCCCTTTGGGCTTGAACCCCTAATAATAATAATAATAATAAAAATCCTAACAAAAACAATAGGTTTCTAGCCGTTCGGGCCTGATCCCCTAAAAATCCTAACAAAAACAATAGGTTTCTAGCCCTTCAGGATTGAACCCCTAATAATAATAAAAATCCTAACAAAAACAATAGGTTTCTAGCCCTTTGGTCTTGAACCCCTAATTATAATAAAAATCCAAACAAAAACAATACGTTTCTAGCACTTCGGGCTTGAACCCCTAATAATAATAATAATAATAATAATAATAATTAAAATCCTAACAAAAACAATAGGTTTCTAGCCCGAAGGGCTTGAACCCCTAATAATAATAAAAATCCTAACAAAAACAATAAGTTTCTAGCCCTTCAGGCTTAAACGCCAAATAATAATAAAAATCCTATCCAAAAAAACAGGTTTCTAGCCCTTCGGTCTTGAACCCCTAATTATAATAAAAATCCTAACACACTTGCAAACACACTTTCAGATTTCTTCTCTGGAGCCGAGCAGACACATTCACTGAGCTGAATTCTTCCTGCCGTTCCATTCATCTCTCCTCTGTTGAAAGCTGCTGGATCTACGGCACATTGCAGCATTCTCCCCCTCACACACTGTTGGAAAGGCCGAGTCATGTGCGCATGCACTACTTTCAGTTAGTCATCATCAGCAGAGAGTGACAGAAGGTGAAGCGAGACTGTGTGTGCAAAGTGTGCGTCAATAAGCAAATGTAAGTTGACTGATTACTATGTTAACGATAAATGCTTGTTAAGGAGTTTGTAAAGCCTTGATACAATGTCATCAGTTCACAAGTGATGCGTATTTAACAGAGATGAAGCCGTTTATCACTCGCTGTCGAGTGCACGTAAATGGGTCGATTATGCTCAATATTAATCGCTATTTATATTGCACCCAGTGTTCGACTTGTATGTATGTATGTGTGATAATCACATTAATAGCTGAAACGCTTGTTATTTCAAGTTTAAGAACACAATGTTTCTGATTACGTGCTGTTCATTTAAATCACCTCAGGATTAGTTTCGGTTTTGAATGTTTTACCATTTCACTTATAACCATTACCACTGGGTGGCGGTGTTGCATAGTAATAATTTGCTGCTTGTATTGATTTCTTTACTTATTAAACAATTGAACTTGATAATCTTTATTTGAGAAATTAATAGCTTTTTGGAAATAATGTTTGGGAATAATACTTGAGACATTTGTTAATATATATATCTTTATTCCTTTCCTTTGTAGACCACACACAACTAAATACACTGTTAAGAAATAAAGCCTGTGTACTGCTGTGTTGTGTACAGCTAAGACTGTCAACAATAAACCTCCTTTGCATGGAACTGATTGAATCCAGTGTGTTCTGATCGACACCCCATTGAGGAAAGCTAGAAATAACACCTCAACTAATACAGTCCAACCCGTTTCAGTCCTACTATCGAATAAATGGTCCTTCGAGCCGGATCTGGAATTCCTTATGGACAAAGAATTGATCAGTATCACTAAGCAACCTGAAGAAGCATCGCCACAGATCGTGAGACCCAAACATCAAGTTCATCCTCCAGCCACCTTAGAGACTTTGATCTTACGACTGTGCGTCACAGAGCATGCAGCCAGTTGGTAGCGCCTTACACAACACAGCATACACAGTGGCATGGAGATGCTGTAGAGAACATCCCTTCACCTTCTACCAGAGTTTCGAGTCCCATAAGTCAAGGTCAACGGGACACAGTGGACGAATGGTCCATAGTCGGGGAAAGAGATCCTTTTTTCCAAGGAATGGATAACACTCAATTGCAACAACCTAGCGCCATCTATGCTCCAGAGCAGCCAGTTCAACATCCTCAGTCTTCTCCACATCATCGGCCATGGGAAGAACACCAGTCCATGCCGTTGCCCAATACATCTTTCCCCACACTTGATGGCGTCTCCATCTTTGCCCCTACCTACCTATGATAAGCAATGTAAGGCAGACTACACAACAATGACATTTCTAAGGCCAGACCAGCCCTTTCCTGGTACAACAGGGGGCTCCGTACTCTGTTTGAATCAGGGTACTGGCTATTACAATCCGCCCAACCCAGTAAAGGGGAGAACAGTAGAGCCTCACAGTGACTCTAACGTGTTAGACATTTTGGGAACAATGATGGTGGAACTTCAGATAATGAAAGATCAGATCTTGACTGCAGCACCTACTAAGTCACACATTCAGCCAACCATGTGTGGTGAACGTGCTTATCATAATTTCCCTTCCTGGCAGCATCCTGAAAACCCAAATCACCCTCTTTATCAGAGAACAGCTTATCCTATGCCGGGCCTCCATGCAGAAACTTCGGTCCCTAACTGGCATTCAAGAACATTGTTCAAGTCCCCTAAAGAGACTTTAGATTACCCTAAACAGATGCGTTCTCAGTCCCAGCAACCCACCTGACCCAGGTTAGAACACAGAGCTCCTTATGCCTCTGATCTGAATCCTGCAAGGCAAGAAACCACCTACCGAGGTCCAGTGCCTACCATACCCAACTTTTGTAATAAAGACCCCAGTGAGTGTACCCGGTTAAAGATAGCCCTTGAGAACCTTTTACCACCAGATGCCACAGAACTGTTCCGGTACCAAATCTTGCTGGATCATCTGAAGCTAGACGAAGCCCGTCTGGTGGCAGATTCCTATCTCAATTCGTCATTTCCATACTCTGATACCATGGCTGCTCTGAATGAAAGGTTTGGCCATCCACACAAGTTGGCACTCAAGAAGATTGCCAAAGTGATGGATTCCCCAGATATCCGAAGAGGAGATCCTGAGGCCTTTGACAACTTTGCTCTACAGATTAGGGCTCTTGTTGGTTTGTTGGAAACTCTAGGAGATGAAGGTGAAGCGGAGCTTCGATGTGGGTCACATGTAGAGAGACTGCTGAGTAAGTTACCTGCTGAAATGCGATCAGGATTCCGACGACAGATGTACCACCATCCTGGGTCTGTGTATAATCTTCGTGAATTTTCCGAGTGGCTTCAGTATGAGGCCTGATGCCAAAGCAGTGAGGCACAGATTAGCTACAAGAGCCAGAGACCAGAACACTGGCGGGGAACCAAACCCACTGCCCGTTCAGCCACCATCCTTCATGGAGCGAACGACATTGTCACAAAGATACCCTCTGCCCCGTCTCAAGTTAAACCACTTAACGTGGAGAAACCTAAAATCCCACCTAAATCTTTTTGCCCATACTGTGATAAAGAGGATCATTATCTCAGTCAATGTGCCATCTTTAAGTCCTTTGATAAACAGCAAATGATTGAATGGATCCAGACCAATCATCGTTGTTGGCGCTGTGGACGTGCACACCAAGCAGCCCAGTGCACACTCAAGAAGCCTTGTAGTATCTGCAAAGGGAAGCACTTACAAATACTGCATGAGGTCAACACAAAGAGTACCAGAGAAGGTTCATGCCTGGTTAGTTCAACCACTGAGACACTGTACTTGGACAGACCCACTGACTGCAGGCGTGTTCTCCTAAAGGTCATCAGAGTCTTGCTGCGCTATGGAGGCAAGACGCTCGACACTTATGCTGTCATGGATGATGGGTCAGAGCGCACTATTCTTCTTCCTGATGCCGCCAATGAACTCGGCATACAAGGCCAAACTGAAAACATAGCCTTGCGGACAATCCGCCAAGATGTGCAAACCATCAGTGGTACCACGGTTACCTTCCACATATCTCCTGCAACTCAACCACAGAAGACCTTTAAGATAAATGCAGCATTCACAGTGAAATGCCTTGGTCTAGCCAATTACTCTTATCTGGTTAGTTTGCTGGAGAAATACAAACACCTTAAGGATCTCCCCCTGCAGGCCTTTGAAAGAGTGAGTCCTTTACTTCTCATCGGAGCTGATAATACTCACCTGATAACACCGATCACACCTGTCCGAATTGGCCCACCTGGTGGTCCGGCCACCATAAAGACAAGGTTTGGATGGACACTGCAGGGACCAGCTAAGATCCTAGAGACCAAGTTGCAGCCGCAACAGTGCCTTTTCCTGTCTCTCACCCCTGCTGAACTGGAACTTAAGAGAGACGTTGAAAGGCTATGGCAACTTGATGTTTTGCCTTTCCGCTGTGAAAAGCAGGTGACAAGGTCCAGGGAGGACCAGGAGGCTATTAACCTCTTAGAGACCAGGACAACTCGCATGGAGGTGAATGGAATCTTACACTACGCGACACCCTTGTTGCGCAGGAAGGATTCGCCCTTCTTTTGTGCTCCGAAAGAGGCAGTGGTTCCAAGTCTCCGGAGTATGGAAAGACGACTCACCCAAAATCCAGAGAAAGCAGCCGTGTACAATGCTGAGATTGAGAAGCTAGAACTGAATGGCGCAGTTACCAAACTCTCAGTTGGTTCAAGCAGTACGACGGGGGAGACATGGTATATCCCGCATCACTTAGTCAGCCACAACAGCAAGGACCGTATTGTGTTCAATTGCTCTTTCCAATATAAAGGACTTAACTTTAACGATTCCTTGTTGCCTGGTCCAACCTTGAGCCCTTCTAGGCATTCTACTTCATTTCAGGGAGCATTGTGTGGCTATCAGCAGTGATATCCGTGGAATGTTCCACCAAATTCTACTCCTGCCTGAGGACAAGCCCCTTCTGTGCTTTCTCTGGCGTGGCATGAGACGAGACGATCCCCCTGACATCTATGAATGGCAGGTGCTGCCATTCGGAACCACGTGCAGTCCCTGCTGCGCATCCTTCGCGCTCCTCATCTCATCACACAGCACGGCCGATGAAGATGTGAGACATTCCGTAGATCGATGCTTCTATGTGGATAACTGTCTGCAGAGTTTACCATCTGCTCAAGAGGCACGGCAGTTACTTGACAAACTTTGTAAGCTGCTAGCATCTGGAGGGTTTGACATCCGTCAATGGGCCAGCAATGTACAGGAAGTCATCGGTCACTTACCGTCAGAAGCCAGATCTTCTAAGCTAGAGCTGTGGCTCTCACATGATAAAGTAGACCCACATGAATCCACCTTGGGCCTGAATTGGCATTGTGAGTCGGACCATCTAGGATACAGGCACAGACCTGTTAATTACAATGCTCTGACGATGCAGAACATATATCGTGTGTTAGCAAGTCAGTATGACCCCCTTGGTGTCATTCTTCCTTTCACCACTCGAGCCAAAGTGATTGTTCAACAGCTCTGGGCTAAGAACAGGAACTGGGATGATCCACAACTTCCAGAAGAACTTCGTCAGGCTTGGAAGGTGTGGGAAGCTGAGCTTCAGTACTTACCTCTTGTAGTACTCCCTAGATGCTACACTCCATTCAGCATGGACAATCCTGAGGTCAATCAGGAAATCCATATCTTCACCGATGCTTCTGAGAAAGCTTACGGGGCTGTTGCTTACCTTCGCTCAGAAGATCCTGGTGGGAGGATACACCTTTCCTTCCTCCTTGCCCGATCACGTGTCGCACCGCGTAAGCAGTGCTCAATTCCTAGACTAGAGCTTTGTGCTGCTCTAATAGGAGCGCAGTTGGCCAAGCTGATGAAAAATTAGGGGTCACTTTCTGGACAGATTCAACAACTGTCCTTCACTGGTTACATTCCGAATCCTGTCGCTTCAAGGTGTTTGTAGGCACTAGGGTGGCAGAGATTCAAGAATTGACTGACCTTAAAGCATGGCATTACATTGACTCTGCCAGGAACCCTGCGGATGATCTTACCCGTGGTAAGAGCCTAAAGGACCTTGCTGAACCCAATCGGTGGACCCAAGGACCAAAATTCCTCCTCCAACAACAGAGTACTTGGCCAGCACCACCAGTTATGCACAGCTTTGTGCCTGATGACACTACGGAATTAATGCAAAGTGTCTTTTGTGGCATGATCAACTTGGCACCACCGACAGCAGATGGTAGTAAGTGTAGTACCTGGAAGGACTTGGTCGAAACAGTAGCACAGGAGCTACATGGGGTGGCAGAACAGAGCGGCTCCCCTCCAGCTAGCGATTATCAAAAGGCAGAGCTGATTGCACTGAGACAGGTCCAGAAGGACAGTTTTGCTGAAGACTACCAGCTGTTGAAGTGCGGTAAGCCTGTTCGTTCTAGCAGCCGTTTACTTTGTCTCTCCCCAGAGTTCGACGGAAGCAATGATCTGATACGAGTTGGAGGACGATTACGACGGGTGGAAGGACTAGACCCAAACACATTACACCCTATAGTATTGGATCCCAGTCACCCTAACACTCGGTTATTCATAAAGGATTATGATGCTCGCCTTTGCCATCCAGGACCAGAACAAGTGTTTGCAGAGCTCCGACGAAAGGTATGGATACTGAAAGGGAGGGAAGCAGTGAGAAAGCATCAGCAAACATGTCTTGAATGCTGCAAATGGAGGTCGAAGCCAGCCTCCCAGAAAATGGTTGATCTCCCTCCACCACGACTTCGTTTGTTCAAGCCTGCTTTCTATTCGACCGGAATGGACTGCTTTGGGCCCTTTCTGGTCAAAGTAGGACGTCAGACGGAGAAGCGATGGGGACTTTTATTTAAGTGCCTGACCACCCGGGCCATGCATCTGGAGGAAGCAATTTATGGTGTTTATATTGCACCCAGTGTTCGACTTGTATGTATGTATGTGTGATAATCACATTAATAGCTGAAACTCTTGTTATATCAAGTTTAAGAACACAATGTTTCTGATTACGTGCTATTCATTTAAATCACCTCAGGATTAGTTTCGGTTTTGAATGTTTTACCATTTCACTTATAACCATTACCACTGGGTGGCGGTGTTGCATAGTAATAATTTGCTGCTTGTATTGATTTCTTTACTTATTAAACAATTGAACTTGATAATCTTTATTTGAGAAATTAGTAGCTTTTTGGAAATAATGTATGGGAATAATACTTGAGACGTTTGTTAATACATATCTTTATTCCTTTCCTAGACCACACACACAACTAAATACACTGTTAAGCAATAAAGCCTGTGTACTGCTGTGTTGTGTACAGCTAAGACTGTCAACAATAAACCTCCTTTGCATGGAACTGTTGAATCCAGTGTGTTCTGATCGACACCCCATTGAGGAAAGCTAGAAATAACACCTCACCTAATACAGTCCAACCCGTTTCAGTCCTACTATCAAATACACACTACGGATGTGTTGAGCAACACCCCTGCACGCTTCGGCATTACAGCAGAGCCCTTCTTTATATATATATGCACGTATATATATATATATATATATATATATATATATATATCACTAAAAGAGATTATATTTCTCTAAAAGTGTGGCACAAACGAAAGCATCTTTTTCAAGATGCCCTTCGTTTGTGTATAATTCTTGGTTGCAGTCGATTTCTCTCCGCTTCTGACGGCCACCTTGCCTTACGTGCCTGGGTGCTACCCACATGGAGTCAGTGTTCGTCGATGGTTCATGCCCTCATTGCAAGGACATGACCATGGCTACGTTGCGGTCACAGCTCGCCTTCGTAAGAGGTCCTTCTAATTACGGGTATGAGGCGGAGTCGGTTAGCACTGGGGACGACATGGGGATATCAATGGGACCCTCTCAACTGGGTATTCCCCCTAGGACCTCCCATTCCCCATCACGCTCGTATACTCCTACCGAGTTCTGGAGCGAGGTTGTCGGTCCGTCTTACGCTGGACCCTCGATCTCGTTCGGGGCTCATGATGAAGATGAGTTATCGATAGCGGCATCGGAGATCAGGCTTGTCATGTCTGACGCTAAGAACTCAGCTGGACTCACATCCTCAGGTGCAGTAGCTCAGTCGCAGGCTGACGCGGAGTTGGCGGCCATGCTTGCCTGGGCAGCTGTGAGTGTCTGGCTGGAGTGGAACCCCTCCACTCCCCCCCGAACCCTCATGGTTCGATGATTGGTTCCTGGGGCCAGAGAGCTGCTTACGGCTGCGCTCCGCCCCCATTCCTTTCTTCCCGGAGGTGCATGAAGAGCTCACACATTCGTGGCAGACAACTTTTTCTGCCTGCACACGGTCAGTGAGCTCCTCCGCTCTCACTACCTTTAATGGCGGGGCGGCAAGAGGCTACACGGCGATTCCCCAAGTGGACCAAGCAGTTGCGGTGCACCTGTGCCCGCAAAGTGCTGCCACTTGGCGGAGTCGCCCGAGGCTCCCGTCCAGAGCCTGTAGGCTGACATCGTCACTGACGGCTAAAGCCTACAGTGCTGCTGGACACGCTGCTTCCGCCTTGAATGCCATGGTGCTCCTGCAGGTGCACCAAGCCAAGGCACTAAAAGAACTACACAAGGGTAGTCCTGACACGGGATTAATGCAGGAGCTGCGCTCGGCAACCGACTTCCCCCGTGACGAAGGTCATGGCATGAGCTCTCAGGCAAGCGATGTCCACCCTGGTGGTCCAGGAACACCACCTTTGGCTCAACCTGATCGAGTCGTGAGAGGCTGACAAGGTTTGTTTCCTTGATGCCCCTATCTCCCAGGTTGGGCTGTTTGGAGACACCACTGGACACTTTGCCTGGCAGGTCTCAATGGTTAGAAAGCAGACAGAGGTCATACAGCATATCCTGCCTTGGCGGAGCCACAGACCCCGCAATCCGTCTGGGGCAACCTCCTGTGGTGGCAACACCAGCTCCGCCACAGCCTGCCCCCCGGGGCCGGCCTTGGCGTGGAGCTACCCACAGGCCCCCAATGCCACCTGCCTCACGGCCGGCCGCCAAGAACCACAAGAAGGCTGCACCCCTGAGACGAGCAGCCCCGGGACTCAGGAAACTGTACTACGGGAGCTGGTAAGCAGACCACTCCCTCACCCGCCGGAGGGTCGGGTGGAGAATTCTTGGTTTCATTTGACTTTTGTTTTGCCGAATACCCAACGGGCTGAGGTAACCACATTTTCCATAAAAGGGCAGTTTCCTCATTCCCTGGGCTCTATTTCCGGTCTCCCCGGCTGTCGTTATCATGACCACCGGCCACTGGCTCTCTTTGGCAGGTACAGCACCTCGGAACTGGGCCCCCTGATTCCACGCGCCCAGCCGTGGCACAAACCCGCCCCCGATGTGATGGGGTTTCGAGGACTTGAGCGTGGAGATTGCCACCATGCGATAGAGCCTGTCCCTCCAGCCGAGATGAATTTTAAGATTGGCCAGGTTGCAGCCAATCTTGGACCTGCGAGTTCTGAACTGGGCCTTGCACAGACTCCCGTTCAAGATGCTCACGCAGAGATGCATTTTAGTGAGCGTCTGGCATCAGGATTGGTTTGCGGCAGTAGAACTGAAAGACACATACTTTCATGTCTCGATTCTTTCTCGACACAGACCCTTTCTCCATTTTTTCTTCGAGGGTCAGGCATAACATTATAAAATAACCTCGTCCTTGGGGTGGCTGTGGCTCAGGTGGTAGAGTGGGATGGCTGCCAATCGCAGGGTTGGTGGTTTTATTCCCGGCCCACACGACTTCACATGCCGAAGTGTCCTTGGGCAAGACACTGAACCTCAAGTTGCTCCCAATGGCAGGCTAGTACCTTGCCTTCATTGGTGTATGAGTGTGAACCTTTAAGGTTAAAAAAGCACTATATAAGTGCAGCCCATTTACCAAAGTCCTCCCCTTTGGCCTGTTTGTCAGCACATACCGCGTTCTCATCATGTAGGCTTGTCGCAGTCTATACAGCCCCTGGTCAGACCTAGCATTCCTATGGGCAGGAGTTCCCCTAGGCCAGGTCTCCAGGCACATCGTGGTTGCGACAGATGCCTCCCAGCATGGCTGGGGCGCCATGTGCAATGGTCACTCAGTCACTGGCCCTTGGACCGGCCCGCGACTGTCTTGGCACATCAACTGCCTAGAGTTGCTGGCGGTACTACTTGTCCTGCGGAGGCTATTGCCGTTGATCTGGGGAAAACATGTGTTGGTCTGGACGGACAACACAGTGAAGAATGTGTACATCAACCGCCAAGGCGGTTTACGCTCTCGTTGAATGTCAGCAGTGGCTCAAGTCGCTGCGGGCCACTTACATCCCAGGCCACCTCAACAGCACAGCGGACGCACTGTCGCAACAGGTTATGCTCAGGGGAGAGTGGAAACTCAACCCTCAGGTGGTCCAGCTGATCTGGAGTCAATTTGGCCAAGCACAGGTACACACCTGTACTCTCTGACCAAGGTTCCTCTCAGCACAGATGCCCTGGCACTGCCAGTCTGCGTAACCCGCTCTTTTTCATTGGGACCCCTAGTGACAACTCATCGACACAACGTTGAGTGAGTGACAAATAGGGAATGTCTCGGTTACTGATGTAACCTCCGTTCCCTGATAGAGGGAACAATACGTTGTGTCCCTCTTGCCACAACACTGAACCAACTGCTGAAATGGCCGGGTCTTTGGCTCGGCTCCTCAGTGCGAAACCTGAATCTGTGTTTGCCAACGACACTCCTTTTATACCCGTATGTCTGGGGAAGTGGCATGCAAATCCCACACGCCAATTCCCATTGGCCTTTTCTCAAAGATCAGAGATGACTGGGCTCCCAAGGGTGACCCCTAGTGTCAGCTCAACGACACACCGTCTCGTTCCCTCCATCAGGGAATGGAGGTTACGTCAGTAACCGAGATGGTTTCTAGCCCTTTACGGCTTGACCACCTAATAAAAATCCTAACAAAAACAATAGGTTACTAGCCCTTAAGGCTTGAACCCCTAATAATAATAAAAAGCTTAACAAAAACAATAGGTTTCAAGCCCAACCCCTAAAAATGCTTATTGGAATTTAATATTGGCCTGTATATGGAACCAGTCAAAACTATGGACACATCTGAATGCAGTCTTGAAGTCAAGAATTGTCTCCTTATTTTGGGCCTGAGATCTTAAAAGTTACTGTATGCTGATCATTTTCAAGCAGTGGTACATGAGAGACCCTTTAGGCCCCTATCATGCATAAATTACTGAATATGTTGGTACACTGATGTGTAATTGTGTTATCACATGCATGGTTTAAAAAATGAATGCCAGAAGCTCTTAACTCCTTAAATTTCAGCACTTTATAGAAAATGTGTTCAAATTGAAAACATGTATTTGCTATCATACTATCGTACTTTTTTAAGTCAATGATCAAGGTGACGATCAGAAAATATATTTGATGATCTAATTTGCATTGCAGCAGTCCACATAGTACCTCTTATACGTATTGAAGTTATAGTCTTTGAAATCTAGAAGTTTGCACTATTAAAGTTTAGCTTAAACTAACACCATTCATACTGCAGATAACTATTTTATGCTGTGCACATGTATGGCAATCTGTTGGTGCTTAACTAAGCTTGCAGCTGTTTGTTCAGTCTCCTTATGGTTGTTTTGGATGTTAGCAGTTGACAAGGTCAGAAATAAATGTAGCTTTGACAGCAAAAACATGATAGGCAAAGCTCTGTGTCGGGTTCACAGGCTTTTTGATATTATTGGTCACTGGGTGCAGTGCTAATTCAATACCTTATATGGAAAATGACCAATAAATACTTTGTAAAAAGGACTGTGTTGAAAAAAAACATACAACCTTTCTGTTCAAACATGCAACAGAATAAGATAAACAAAAAATATAACATCTTAAACTTGTTGAACATTTTTAACATTTACTTAACTTTAACATGGTAATGTTCATGTACATACAATATATATCAACTCTGAATGAGGGCATTTTCTTAATTTAACTTATTGGTTTAAACATTTCAGTGAAAATTGTTCATTAAAACTATAGAAATCATAATTTGAACAAGCTGTTAATGGACTGTCTGCGCTAAGGACAAAATCCCCCTGACAGTATTTAGTACAGTGAGTGATGAGTAGCTTGATACCTGCTGGCTGGTTTTATGGCTATAAATTATTTTTGTGAGGAAGCCCTGAAGAGCTGCTGATCTCTAAGCATTTTCAGAATCAAAGCTATTCCAAATGAAAGACAAAAATAGCAGGTGGGAATTTGTCAAATGTGTGAATCACTAAGAATGCTTTCACGGTTCATTACAGTAGATTCTGTATACAGGCACGAGATAATTTAAATGTTAGGACTTTTTTTTTTCAAGTGCATTTTAATCAAACCTCAGTGTACTAGTACAAATATCTGGTCACCAGGTAAAATTGCTTTTAGACCGCTTTCCTCACATTATAGCCTCAATCAAAAAAAATTTAAAGTTTTATTTAGTTTCAGATGTAATCACCATAAACCTTTGGCAATACTCAAAATAGTGGTCACCTTGATAACAAGGGCTCTACCTTCACAAATAAGCATATGCAGTTCGTCAGTGCACACATTTGTGCAAAATTTGTTCTATCTATTGGTCAAAACTATTTTATGGTTGTAGTTCTATTGATAATAAATCAACAAGAATTCACCCCACCTTCCCACTCTTTTGGGGTACTTGCATCACATGCATTTTACATGGAGATCCCGTAAGAGATACTGGCTAGATAGCTTGTATATAAATAGAGCATGTTTCTGTAGACTGTTTGGCTCGTACAAGACTGAGCTACAGGGCACAGGAAAGTCACAGCAGATTATGGCCCAAACATTAGCAACATTTGCAGGAAGGTGCAAATAGGATGCCAAGCAAGTTTTGTGCATGTTAAGAACTGTTCTGCCACAAGATTTAAGGAAATAGCTTTGAATGCGGTAAAGAGCTTAATGCTTTAATTTCTTCAATATTGTTTTGTCAACTTTTGCATGTAATGAATGTGATGATTGTATTATAATTGTAAACCATTGCATTAGTATTGCATGTATGAGAAAAAATATTATAAAAAATATTTAGCTGTAAATATTGAAAATTATTCTGTAACAGCACCTCATCAAAATATGGGGAGACAAGAGGAAAGATATTACAATTTTTACTCCAGTAAATATTTTTCAGGGTAGTTCATTTCTGTTTAGACACATACGACATACCTTAGTCTCGGCAACATTTTATTGAGAAATTTCCATTCAGGAAAAAAGATACAGTCCATTTAGCAAATGGTGACCTTTTGCGGCATCATGCTTCATATTAACTGTATGGGGTAAGGAACCTGCACATCAAATTGCTGTTTATTGACACTGATTGAAGAAGAAGAAAAAAAAATAATAATAATTATATATATATATATATATATATATATATATATATATATATATATATATATATATATATATATATATATGCATTATAGTGGGTTTTGAAACATGAAACAAATAATTTTTAAATGCTAGTCAATCCCAGTTTTCGTGCGAGCCAGCACAAAACCACTCGTGTTCATGCGCTCTGCTAGTGCTTTGAGCTCCAAGCACCTGTGACATAAACAGTAAACAGATTTCAACTGTTAATTCAAGTCTAACGTTAATCTCCAACTGTGTTACTAAATGTTTGACTGTGCTCCTAAAAAAAAAATATCTTATATTTGCGTCTACACACAAATTTTAGTGTTGAGCCCTGGAGTCTTTTAACCTTAACTATTAATATCTTAAAGGAAGAATTTGTGTTTTCCCTTCTGTCACTCACTCGACATTTTGTCGAATGAGGTGACACAAGGGGTCTTCCTTGGGAGCCTCGCGTACATCTGAATTTGAGAAAAGGCCCATTTTGGCAGACAGAATTTGCATGTCCCGCCCCTGGACATACGGGTATAAAGGAAATCAGGCGTGTCTGTCAGTAAAAAAAATTCTCACTACTGTTCCACTCACCTCTGTTGGCAGAGCACTCTAGTTGGATCTACGGCGCATTTCCAGCGGCATTCTCTCTCTCTGCACGCTGGGCAGTCCACGCCCCCGGGCGCTTCAACAGCGCTTCTGTCTAAAAGAGTGTTCTGTGCGGAGTGCTTGTATGCTGCTTGCACATGCTCATTGCCAACCTGAATATGAAAAACTAATATTCTAATAAAGAGTCTTTTTTACTCTTAATGATTTTTGTTTTATTTATTTAAAAAAAAAACCCAGCAACTCCTAATTTCCGCGGCACTGCCCTCATCCACACCCACTCCAGCACCGTCCACCACCACCCACCCATCCTTGTGTTACTCACTCACTCACTGTTTAGGGATGCTAGTCTCTCTCAGTGGCCCTGCTCTGCATGGTGGGGATGCTCTTCTCTTCCTCAGTTTCTGATACAGGAAGAGTGATTATTATTAATTATAAAATTCTGATTATTTTCTTGCAGACTTCAGGCCTTAAATGAGCTAATTGCAAGCTTTAGTAATTCAAGCAGGTTGCAATATAATTGCCTTATAAGTATGTATGGGTATCGTTAGAATTTTATCAATACTATTACTCTAATTGATACTCCTTATCATTTTTTTTTTTTTTTTTTTTTATCAATTATTAAATAATTGATAAATGTATAATTTTGTAAAAGAATGTTGTTTCTAGAGTAGCAACAGTAATGTTTACAACAGCAAAGTCACTATATAAACTCAATATCTCACTGGAAATCTAAATTGTCAATAAATAATTGTATCCAATGGCTGTGAAGAAAGCAGGGAGGGCTGTCATCAAGGGGCTGTGTTTAATGTAAATCAAACTGCGCACATGTGGGTCAAGTGAAGGTGGACCTGTCACAGTCTTTGCTGCCTACATTGCGCCGGGGAAAATTGCGATGTTTATTTTTTAATTTAGATAGACGTAATATAAAAAATGTAGTCTTCTCAGTATTGGTAACGTGTCCCACATTAACATAGCTACTCTTTGTCCCACGTTTGGTTTGTTGGGATCTGGTCACCCCTAGTGTGTGTGTGGGGAGCGCAGCTCCGAAATAGAGTAGAGAGGCTGCAGCAACGTTATTATAATTTACACCAAAACGTTAAAAAGAACCGTAATGTTGGAGCTTATCAATACTACAGTCTTTAATAATTTAGCACCGGGGCCCATTTAATACCGGGTTTTGGTACCCATCCTACTTATAAGGGCATTTATATCTATCTATTATATTGATATCTTATCTATTTAAGTGAATGTGCTAACGTTATATAAAGGTTAAGCTAGCTAGCTGCAGTTTTATTTGCTAGTCTTCACTATAGCTCCTCGCTCTCTGTTGCTCTCTGTTTGCTCGCATTTCTTTTTTGTGCATCTGATTTTAGCCTATGGTGAGGTATTTTGACTCTCTATTCAGTCCCCGCTTTGCATAATGCACATCGTGTGTGTTCCGCACATCTGTTTGGCTAGGTGTTTCGACCAAACCATTTTCACAATAACAGCAGGCGGATGGGGTATCAGAATCAGATGACAAGTTCAAATGTGTTTTAATTATAAAAATGTATGTATTTATCATGTAAAAACATATGCATTCTATTTTCTGTGATATAAGTCAGTAAGTAAATTGTTGTACTTGATCCCATTAAGGGTCAACTATAGACCTTTGCATTGGGCCCCCCTGGGGCTTGGGCTGTCCCCCTCCACCATGAAGGTGTATGTAGCCGCTATCATGGCCCACCACGACGCAGTGGACGGCAAGTCCTTGGGTAAGCATGACTTGATTATCAGGTTCCCTAGAGGGGCGGAGGCTGAATCCTCCCCGGTCAAGGCTATTCTCTTTCAGCCCCTCTTTCAGCCGCTTGACTCAGTTGAGCTCAAGGCCCTCTCCTTGAAGACAGCCCTCCTTATAGAACTAGCTTCCATCAAGAGGGTAGGGGACGTTCTCTGTCAAAGACACTCGCCTGGAGTTCGGTCCGGCACATACTCACGTTATCCTGAGACTGCGACCGGGTTACGTGTCCAAGGTTTCTATGACCCCCTTCAGGGACCAGGTCGTGAACCAGCAAGCAAGCTGCCCTGGGAGTAGGCAGACCAAGCCTTTTCGTTGCTGTGTCCGGTACGTGCTTTGCGTATCTATTTGGACCACACGCAGAGCTCTAGATGTTCCGAGCAGCTCTTTGTCTTCTTCAGCAGACAGTGGAAAGGGAAAGCTGTCTCCAAACTGAGGTTGCCAGCTGGGTCGTCGACACCATTTCCTTGGCCTTCCAGACTCAGGCTGTGCCCACCCCCTTGCGGGTTCGATGAGAAGTGTGGCATCCTCGTGGGCCTGTCCAATAGCACCTCCCTAAGCAGACATCTGCAGAGCAGCGGGCAGGGCAACACCTAACACCTTTTCGAGATTTTACAAATCGCAGGGTTGAGTTGGTCTCCTCCCGTGTTCTGTCAGGTCAGAGCCGGTAGAACTCGGTAATGTGGAACAGTCGACCGGGTGTTCCGCTTGCAACTAGTGCCCTTCACCAAGTTGATCCAGTGCACTTTTTCTCACAGGTTATCCACTAAGCTTTCGCTTCCTGGATGTTCTTCCTCCCTAGCCTTCTGGCTTGCGAATTCAGTGGGGGAATTTGCGACCAGACCCACTACGAGCCACAAGTGTTCTGTGTTGTGGTAGGGCTCCACAGGCTTAATTCCCTCTTCAGGCAACTTCCTGTGATGTATTTTCCGCAGTACGGTCCCCCTGTCAGCGGACCCGCATTTCCCATTGGCAGTCCCACTGCCCCCGATCGGTGTGTTTGTAGAGCTCCTTCTTCATCAGGAAGGACTACGCCGCTCCCACGTGTGGCTTGACAACCCATGTGGCGTATTAGCCACATATCACCTCACCCTAGTCTGGGTAGGATGTGGCCTCTGCAGGGTCTTTTCCCCCTGAAAGAATGGAATCGGGAAAGACCGCCTTCCCTGATGAATTTCATAGCGTTAAGATAGCCCCAGCCGCTTTACACTTTATGAGAGACATAGAGAGATAGAAGGCTGTGGTTGCCGGGCTTGCTCCCATGCTGGTCAAGTAGCACCTGTTCCCCCCTCAGGGGTGCTGGGAACCTAACATCTGTATATGGCACATTTTATTGGGTGTCGGAGAGGGTTATGTGCTGCCGACACAGTTGCTTCTAGCACACAGCAGCCTGCTTGCACCTGTGTCAGCAGTTCACGTAACACGGTCTAGCGCATGGCGCTTTTGAACAGGACCCCTTGTGTTAATTCGACACAACGTCGAGTGAGTGACAGAAGGGGAACATCACGGTTACTGTTGTAACCTCCATTGTCTGAGGGAGGGAACGAGACGTTGTGTCCCTTCTGCCACTACACTAGACCTACCACTGTAAACAGCCATACCTTATTCTCGGCTCCTCAGTGCAAAAACTTCCCTTTATACCCGTATGTCCAGAAGCGGAACATGCAAATTCTGTATGCCAATTTCTCATTGGCCTTTTCTCAAGTTCAGAGGTACGTGAGGCTCCTAAGGAAGACCCCTTATGTCACTTCATTCGACACACATCTCGTTCCCTCCCTCAGGGAACAGAGGTTACAACAGTAACTGTGACCTTTATTTGTATGGTTTTATTGCATTTTCTTCACATTTCCCAGTTTGTCATGATCGATCTGACCCTTAACATAGAATTTGATGATGTTTTACCGCGTCAACCCCAAAATATTATAGGAGTCCCATTAAACACGACGGCACCCGCCATGTCATTTGTGCTCACATTTGATTGTGCCCTCATAGGCAGAAACTTCAGGATGAACACATTCTCAAAGATTATTTACATTCAGGGGCGCACTGGCCATAGGGAAAACTGGGACTTTTCCTGGTGGGCCAGCCACAAAACGGTGCCGAACAACCCTCCTCAGTGGAGTCAAACATCAGCTGAAGATAATGTCATTGGTTAAATTTCATCAAAAAGAGGTCACACACCTTATGTAGGATTAAATCCTAAACTGAGTGTACTTTAAAGATTGTTTACACAATCAAACAAGTTATGTTTAATTCATTCTTGAGGTCTAACAAGGTCTATGTGAAATGCAATTCTGCCTCCATTAATTATATGAACTGTACAGAATATTTTGTGATAAATATTGACATCTGATGATCTGAAAAACATATTGTGCTCATTTTTTTGACCAAATCGCCAAGCCCTACCTAATGATGTTGCTTTACATTGCATATGTCATATTGCAGGGGTTTTCAAAATCTTGGAAAGTAAGCTCCCTCTCTGAGAAAATGTACAAGATTGCGTGCTTTTTTTTTTTTTTACAAACATACAATAATGTTGTATAAGACTTTAAAATAGCAAGGTAAATAATAAATAAGAATAAAAAAAATTATATTCTAAACATAAGACAGCAGGTACATTCTGGCCACTTATTTTAAGTTTTATCAGGTATTTTGCTCACGTCACTTACATCATCAGTGAAAATCAGAATATCATTCGTACAATATTCGTACGAAATTTTACCAGTGCTTGAAGTCCTGCACACAGGAGCCATTTTTCAGATAATAAATAATCAAAAGAAATGATGAACAAACTGATTTGATGATGTTCAGGATTGTGAACGCTGACACACATCTGTATACAATGAAATATTGTCAGGATTTATGCATAGGCAGGCTCAGTGACATTTCAGAAACTTTTTACAAGCACTACAGAAAATAATTGAGAATAAAATGATAATTTTCCTGTGTATTTTCTTTGAAGCTTCGGTTTTCATCGATTTATCTTTTGTGAAAAAATATTGTGAATATGAGGTGATATCACCTCTGTAACAGCTTTGACATTTTTTTAAGTATGTAGTTTTGACCACCTAGACGCTAATCAATCTGCATGTACATTTGGTTGAATAAGACGTGATAAAATGCACT
The DNA here is from genome assembly GCA_032164185.1 of Moxostoma hubbsi. Taxonomy (NCBI): domain Eukaryota; kingdom Metazoa; phylum Chordata; class Actinopteri; order Cypriniformes; family Catostomidae; genus Moxostoma; species Moxostoma hubbsi. The sequence continues at coordinate 10,276,039 of JAVLUX010000218.1, read as the reverse complement.
CAACTAAAAGTTGCTGGTTCATGTTTTGGAAAGCATGTGCACACACGCTCCTTCGGAACTGGACCGTTGATAGCTTAATGGCCACCAATGCTGTTGTATGCGTCGAGTGTTGTTAAACTCATTGCTGAGTTTTGCCCAGAGAGGGCTCGGATGTTTACCACCGCAATTGGATCAAAATTATTTGGAAGGTCAGATAAAAGTGATCGGCTGGCTTCATCGAATAACTGACTTACATTAAATAAAGACTCTAAGAAGTGGTGGTACACAAGAAAAACTGCCGGTACTCTGTAGAGTAAATTATAGATGTGCAGGTACTTCTTATTGCTACATACTGCCCCACATCATGCACTGAATTTAACCATATTATGCAGCATTTTCTAAAAAACAAAAACTTTTATCAGCCAAACTCCGGTATCGTTTCTCCCTTGATAACACATCTGCAGAATCAGAATATGAATGAACAGAGGCAGATACATTTTAGCGTGATATGAACTGAAGAATAACAATTTAGAATACCATTCTTGTCAGATTTAACTTGTGAATTCTACGCTCAACAGTACATTTTCCCTATCATCATATTTTTGTTATGTCATTTGGATAAACAAGCAAACATAATCAAACCCCACTGCCATACATTTGAGGTATAGGTCAACTGTATGATGAAGAAAGGTTTTTAGAGAGAGGGGAGAGAAGTGTAGGCATTTGTGGCATAATGTTGATTACCACAATAATTAATTTTGACTTGCCCCTCCTTTCTTTTAAAAAAGCAAAAATCTGTGTTTCAGTGAGACACTTACAAAGGAAGTGAAGGGGGCCAATCTGTAAACTTTAAAATACTCACTATTTCAAAAGTATGGCCACAAGACATTAACAATATGAGTGTTAACCTGATTAAGTTTGTTAAAATCGCGTTCTAACCTTTTTTGTTTTTCCAATTTAACATTTTTGATGCCATGACAATTTAATGTCGACAAACAACTGTAAAAAATAAGATTTAAACAACTTTAAAGCTCAAATAATACATGAGTTTTAGCAGATTAATTAATATTATAAAATTATAAGCTTCACAATTTCTGCCTTTAAACTCTCCAAAAACTGGCCCCATTTTCTTCCATTGTAAGTGCCTCACTGTAACCTTGATTCAAGAAAAGACTGGACGAGTCAAAATATATATATTTTTTTGTAATCAACAATATTCCACAAATGTTGTCAATTGAGCTTAACTTGTATTGAACCTGAAATATTCCTTTAACCTTCTCTTACACTTCCAAAATATTTTTGATGAGTGCTTTAAACTTTTAGCATTATCTTAAACTTTACAGTTATTAACAGATGTAGATATAGTTAAGCACTATTTATATCTGACAGACAGTTTACTTAATACAGAAGAATCACATGTCACTGCCTCTGTAGCAGACAGAGCGAGAGAGAATCAGTAATAGAAGATGTGATTTCAGTCTGCAGTACCCAGTCAAATCAGAAGGGGGCCATAAAAAAACAGATCTTTGCCAAGTGTGTGTGCACTTTTAGGTGTTGTTCTTCCGGTTTTTCTGTTTTAAATGTTCATTAAATTAATGATAAATATTTTAAGTAGGCAGGCTATCCATCATTTATTTGATCAGTAACTCACAACATACTGTAATTAGACTGATTACAAATCATCATTGTAACATTTCATGCAAATTAAACCTTCTTTGCTGATTCCCGCTCAATAATCAAGAGGGAGGCAGCTTCAAATCAAAGGGGAAACTCAAAGAGAGAGAACCTTTCCTTCTGAGAGTTCTCCAGAGAGGTGTTCTTGTCCTGTCCCAGCTCAGGGTGTTGTGTTTGTTGTGTTGTGCTATACTGTATTGTTTAGTACTTTGTTGATTGAGTAGCTGGAAAGCTTAGTTGTAGCTTTAATAGTTATTATTACTTTAATTACTGTTGATGATGACTCAACTTCTAAGCTTGTTGTAGCCTATACGTGGCTTATTTATTGTTTCATTTATTTACTATTGCTAGTGATTTTCCAATGTTTAAACCTGTTGCACAGCTTAAAACCCTGTTCAGTTGTTCATGTTTAACTTTTCTATGGAAGATGTAGGGAGATGGGAGCCATTTCTGTTTGTATTATAGTATATTTTAATATACATCAAACATAGAAAAGTTGCTTATATAGAATAGTTTGAGCACTATTTTAATCCAGGAAAATAAGGATGAGACTGTAAGGTCTTTGTGACCTTGCTGAGAGAAATCTGGGCACTCAGATATGACAGAAAAGTAATAGGGAGAGAGTACTCTTCAAAGCACTAAATGGCACAGACAATAGTTAAAGTTATTGTATGTACATGTATTTAAAAGGTAAAAAAAAAAAAAGGTTATTAAAAGGATGTGTGTGTGCTTATGAGGAAATGTGTGAAAACAGAAGTGTAGAAACAAATAAGCTTTGAATGAGAGGATCAGACGATACAGCTGGTCTCAGCTTTGTTATTTTACTCAATAAAGTCTAATCTTTAATATCTGGAACCCCTTGACTTCAAGAGTTTTCTTACTGAGAGAGAAAAAGAGTCTTCACTATTCCATGACATAAATTTGGCACACAACGTGGGGCTGGAAAAGGGGCCAAGAGAGCACCGTTGCAGGTTTTCTGATGCGGACTATACAAAATCACTGGCAAAAAAAAATGTAGGTAAGCTATTTTACTTAAAAGGTGTTTTGTGTATTCTGTTGTAAGTTAGACCTGGGAAGTGATAACTCAAAGAGCCTCACCAGTCCCAAACCTAATTAAATTATTAAATTGGATAAAGTAGAGAACTGGGTTCCAGATTTCAAAGACTGTGCATGCAAATATAAATAAGTTGAAGCGCTTAAAATCCTACAAATACTGCACTTAAAGGAAGAAATTAGAGGAATTTTCACCCAAGAGGGGTGCACTTCTAGGGAGAAGTGAGAGGAGTTTTCACCCAAGAGGGGTGTACTTCTAGGGAGAAGTGAGAGGAGTTTTCACCCAAGAGGGGTGTACTTCTAGGGAGAAGTGAGAGGAGTTTTCACCCAAGAGGGGTGCACTTCTGGGGAGTAAGTGGAAGAGGAGTTCCACTTCTGTCACTCACTCGACATTGTGACGATGTAGTGACAATAGGGGGTCACTCTTAAGAGCCTCGGTTATCTCTTATCTTTGAGAAAAGGCCAATTAGAATTGGCGAACAGAATTTGCATGCCCCTCCCCCAGACATAAAGGTATAAAAGTAGGGAGGTGTGCGTCTGTTCAGACAGATTTTTTTCTTGGACAGGCACCTAAAAGTTTTTAGACGTCTTTTTAAAGATGCGCCTTTTCAAGATGCCTTTCCATCCTTGTGTTATTCCTAGATGCGGTCTCTCCACTTCAGATAGCCACAGGCGCTGCCTCACGTGTTTGGGAATAGAACGGGCAGAGAACACACTGAGGCAGTGTTTGTGGATAGTTCATGTTCTCATTGTGAGAATATGACCATGGCAACGTTGCGGTCATGCTCCAGCCGCCAAGCGGCACGCCTTCTACACACGGGTATAGGGCTGGTGCGGTTGGCACTGAGGACTCGACCAGGTTCATGCATACCCGCCCAGTCTGAGGCCAATGCCGAGCGCTCCGCGATGCTTGCCCGGGCCGCCGTGAGTGTTGGGCTGGACTGGAACCTCGCAGCTAGACGACTGGTTCTTGGGCAACACTCCAGTTCCAGTTCCTTTCATCCCGGAGGTGCTGGATGAGTTGGAGGGCACCTTTTACTGCCCGAAACAGACTTCCTCGCTTGTCTGCTCTCACTTTCCTTGACGCGGGGCACGCGAGAATCTTTTTGCTTTTCCAGCTCTTCGGCTCAAAACCTGTCTGAACAGATGCATGCCTCCCTCCTTTTATACACGTATGTCCGGGGGAGGGGCATGAAAATTCTGGTTGCCTATTATCATTGGCCTTTTCTCAAAGATGTAACCGAGGCTCTCAAGAGAGATCCCTTGTGTCACTACATCAACACAAGGTCTCGTTCCCTGATGAGGTTACGACAGTAACCGAGACGTTTTCACCTAAGAGGGGTACACTTCTAGGGAGAAGTGAGAGGAGTTTACACCTAAGAGGGGTGTGGAAGTAGTTAAAATATTTAATATGATATATAAGCCTGGGCTAAATAATGTAAATATCTGTTGAATAGTTTTATATATATTGGCTGTAATGAGTTTTTTTTATAAAAATTACAGCATTGTTTTTATATGATCGTTGTGTTGACTGCTGTGTTTATATTAATTGTGCTGTGCTGATGTTGGTTGTGCTGTGTGTGTGTGAACTCAAATTATGAATGGGTAGTTGGGTGTACTGTTATAAGCTCATGTGATTGTTTTTCCTTAATTCATTTATGAACGCTGTGGTATGAAGAAACGTGTTTATTTACTATACTAACTTTTATTGGTGCTAACTGGTTTCTAGACATTATATTGTATTCACTGTGAATTTTTTTTTTATTCCTTTAGTATCTTAACTGTTAAAAGCCCTTCTAGGGACAGGTGTTGCGAATTAGCCATGGCTATAAACACTGTGATACAGGCATCGGATTGTTCTTTATGTAATAATCTATGTTTTCTTTTTGTATCTGTCCCTATTCAAATAAACAAATAAATAAATAAATAAATAAAATAAACGAGTCTGTTAAATTCTGTATTTGAGAATTGTTAAATGAAAGATGAAAAAAGTGTGAAAAAGTTTGAAAGTCATCCCAAGTATTAAAAACTTTCAGAGATATTGGATTTGCCGACTATTTGGACATCATCCAAATTGTAGTTGGAGTGATTTAGATAAAGAAACACAATTAATAATAAAGAAACTAAAGTTGAGAAAAAGCACCTGTTTCTCTCTTCCAGTGGGAGTAAATGAGTACAGGATTGAGTGTGACTGAGAGAAGGAGAGCGGAAGGAGGGGCTTAAGTCATAGTTTTGCTTTAGAATTTTATTGTATTTTTGTGTTTACAAAGGCCTTATGTTTGTAAAAAGTGAGAACGTTTCTGTGTTTGTGAGAATGTTTGCATCTGTTTCTGAAAGTGTGTGTGAAGTGACTGAAGTGTGACTGTTTGTAAAAGTGTGAAAGAAAAGTTAACTCAACTGGCTGGATAAGATTCAGTCTGGGGCTGTTAGTTTCATTGAATGAAGCATAATATTAGATTAACTAAACTGAGAAAGAGCAAGTGGTATATCTGTGCTTAGAGTTTAAGCTTGTATCACATTATCCAGACAAACAAAGTTTTGATTCAGTATATTACTTTAAACTAAAATCAACTAAATAATTGGATTTTAAACAAAAGTTGTATTAATTAATTAATTAATTAATTAAAAGTTGTATTAATTAGATAATTGTAGTTACATTACAATAAGTTATGATTATGGCAAACACTCCAGTGGAAATACTAACATCTATAAATCCACTGTGTTAGATTGATAAGCTCTTAAAGAAATAGGAAAGAGGAAAAAAGTGACTAATAATTTCCAAAATGAAAAAAATTCCAAAATGTGAATAACTTCACATTCATGTGTCTGTTTCACATCCTGTCTGGTCCAGTGTAAAGGGGGTTAATGGAAAGGAGGCGGCGAGACAATATAAATTATATTAAGCTAAAACTTAAACGAAAAGACACAAACACACACGTATGATGGACAGCTGCCTGTAAATGCTCTCTCTCTGTTGTACCACCATCCGCAGTTGGCCTTTATCCCTCTCGGAGGATTGATTAGACTGATAAAGGGGCCGGGTGTGTAGAATCATGACCCGGCCCTGCCCTCTGTCCGGTCACATTCCTCCCTTGTTCTGTGGGGGCTCCCCGGCCTAACATACACCCCCCCCTTTCCCTGGGGGAGGGCGTGCCTTATGCCCGTCTGCTGGCAGGTCATCCCTGCCTTCCTGAATCTGGGAGGGGACAGGGGGAGGGAAACAATAATGATTAAAATAGGGGGTACTTCCTGTAACAGTGTAGTACCCCCAACAACAAAAAAAAAACACTGTAAAATTTAAAAGAGAGGGAAAAGCCCAACGCAGAGTGGCAGAGGGAGAGAGAAAAAAAAAACACTTACTCGCCGGTTCTCCGATATGCCGTAGCTTGGTCCTCAGCCACTCCTCCACCCTCTAACGGACAACAGCCACGCCTCCCCGGGCAGATCGGAACCAGTCCTCCAGCCCCTGGCAGACAGAACGCCCCACCGCGTTCTCTAGGAACAGAGGGGGTCTCCCCAGCCCCTGGAAGCAGTTCTCCCGATCGGCGGTCCTCTCTTAACCCCACCACGTTTAGCGGCTGGTAGGGGACTCCCCCTGCCCTTGGCAGCAGCTCCTTCTCCCCTTGCGGTCGGCGGCCGTTCCTCAGCTTCAAGGTGGCCAGGCTCCTCCGTACCCAGGCAGATGGCCGCAGCTGCTCCGTTGGGGTGGATGGTAACAGCGAGAACTCCACTGCGGCATATCCCTCCTCCTTCCTGGATTTCGGCACCAGCGTAAAGGGGGTTAATGGAAAGGAGGAACGAGAACCGGCTTGACAACATAAATTATATTTAAGAACTTAAACGAAATGACACAAACTCACACATATGATGGACAGCTCTCTCTCTCTCTCTCTGTCGCACCACTCTCCACAGTCAGCCTTTATCCCTCTCGGAGGCTTGATTAGCCTGATAAGGGGCCGGGTGTATAGAATCACAACCCGGCCCGCCCTCCGCCCTGTCACATCCAATAACATTTTTAACAATAATAAACTAAACACTGTATAGTCTTCATATTTAAATGTAAGAATCCATGAATATGTTTTGATTTTGATTTTCTATGTGTTAGGTTATGTCTGGATAACAAATTTTCATGTGAGTTGCAGCTTTATTGGTGTAAACTTGATCAACCAACAAAAAGAGTTAAAGAAAAAAAAAGCTCTGTAAGCAGAGTGAGCGGGAGGGGTTGACATTAAAGGAAAATAAATTTTAAAATTATTTGGATAACGATCCCTGCAGTTCCAATCCACCTGGAAACTGGTTTTCTGATTTGTATGTGTGGCAGCCTTGCCAACATTGTGATGCTTTTTCCTTGGGTTTGATATGTGACCAATCATGCCAGATAAAATGGAAATAACATCCCAACCTCCAATAAGGAGGAAGAACTGAGCAAACATTGTAAACAGTTTAGCTCAGATACTCTGATATCTAGTAAAATTGAAGTTTTCTTCTTTTGAAAGTGCATATAATGGAAAATGTTATTTGTGCTAGAAGTCCTGATTTTAAGAATTAAGAAATATCTTTGATGCATTTGATTGTAAAAATTATTGATAATTCTAAGGAAAAATTGGTCGGAGGTGGTGGATGAAACCCATGGAGAAACATTAAGATTAAATTGAACATCATAACTTCACCTATGAATGTTAATAACATCATATTCATGCGTCTATTCTGTGTGCGTCTTTGATACTAACTATGCTTTAGCCTTCATTTTTCATCATTATTCTGGAACTAGTCTCTCACCATAGCAGATGGCAGGGCCAGATGATTTATTGCTAATAAATAAAATACTGCAAGAGAAAATCCAGAGAAAAAGAACACTGAAAATGAAGTGGGCTATTATCTGATTGGTCGTCTCGCTCTCATTACTGCTGGTAATCAGTAAATAATTTTCACCTTTATAAGTTGATTTCAGTCTTATATGACTAATTGGTTTTATAATTTTCCAGAATGCCATCAATGGGTTCAGTACCCATGTCTAAATTCTTCTTACACTGTAAAAAAAAAAAAAATTTCTAGACAAGTATTTTTGTCTTGTTTTCCTGTCAAATTATCTAAACTTTCTTAAAACATGATTTATTTACTTGTCAAGCAAAATGGGATAAGATATTAAGTCTTGTTTTAAGATAAATCTGACAAAATTTAGTGAACTTTAGACTCAAAACAAGAAAGAAAATCTGCCAATGGGATAAGCAAAATAAACTTAATTTAAAGAGAAAACAAGTTTATTTTGCTTACCCCATGGGAGATTTTTTTTCTTGTTTTGTATATGAACTTCTTCAATGTTTTAAAAGTATAATTTGTTGTTTAAATAATCTCTGAAGGTACTATTAACCAAGTAAATTGCTATAGAATGAAATATAGTATGCATGTTTAAATTTAAAAAACATTGGAAGTACCACTGAAAAGCCAGAGGATAAAACATCACAAAATAAAGCAAGGATCGACAAGCACCTCAGTGCTTAGTAGCACGAGCACGACTCAGCTGGTTGTTTAAAAACCTGTTGTCTGCTCCAACACCACCAGACATCACTCCAGGCTACCGGAAATGTATGCGAGTTCCTCTAGCAATGTGGGACGTATCATATGCGGAGTAATTTGTTGATATTGTTTAATCACTGAAGTATGTTAATCTACTGAATTAAGTCTAATCACTGATGTATTTTACATAATGCAAGGATAAATCTGCATGCGCATGATTTTATACAAGACGATTTGTTTTTGATTGATGTCACCCCCCATGAAGGAACTTTGTCAAGGAGATGAGATCTTTTAGCCAAATGTGTAGGGAAATGTTTGGTCTTATTTCTCCTCCGGAGTGCAGTTCCATAAGAGCAGTCATTGTTAGAGGAATGTGCGAATTATATTCATCTTAGTAGGAATGAAGGAGACTGTCATGTGAGGTTGCACTCTTGGTAAGGACAATAGAGGTGAAACTTTTAATAAGTCTCAAATGAAGGAACATATAGTATATTTTTTTTATATTATAGTATAGTTTTATATATATCAAACTAAGTGCTTATATAGAATAGTTTGAGCATTATTTTAATCCAGGAAAAAAAAGGGAAAAAAGGATGAGACTGTAAGGTCTTAGTGACCTTTGTGGTGGTGCATAAAGAAATCCACCTCATCCATGCCATATATGGAATAAAAACAATTAAGGAAAATGATAAAAAGGAAGGTAAAGATGGAGACAGGGAGAGTGGAGAGGATCTAGGGAAAAGAAAGGTGCACGGATTACCAGAGGGTATATGAGATCAGGTCCTATCTAGAGCGGGATGCGCTCTGTGTTTGGCCAGTGTTAACGCCGGAGTGAAGAGGTTCCGTGCCGCACTTCGTAATGCCGGCTGCAGTGTTGTCATCTTCTAATGCTGAAGGCCGTTGTCAAATAACCAGTTCAGGTAATCGACTTGTGTCGGCTTCTCTGCAACCTCAAGCCCCCTGGGAATAGTTCTCCCTGTCCTCCATGGTCAGTGGTTTACACACACACACACACACACACACACACACACACACACACACACACCCCTCGCTCAGAGTGAGTGTTGTGTCTAGTTTTTTTATCTTTCCTTCAAATTCAATAACTTTTTTTGTGCCAATCTCATTACCCTTTATTTTTGTTTTGTTTTTGACACTTGTGAGTGAAAAGGACACTCAAAATCTGCTGATTTAGACTTAAAAATACAGGTGCATGAGTCATAGACTTTTTCAGCTAGTTTTTTTTTTATTTATTTCTATAACCGTTTTCTGTTAAACATTGTGCTTATGATTGTGTTATGGATGGGGGTAAAAATATATCATATTGAACTGCATTCAGTTGTTTGTGGTGTTTTTTTTTTGTGTATGTAACTGGTGTTTTTTTGTGAGCTATCCTTTAAGGGTTAAAATCTACCAGTAGACAGGCTTGACCTATCTGGCTCCCAAATTATTTCTAGAACTATTTAAAATCCAAAATTGAATCTTGTTTTTGGTCCTGCCACCATTACACCTTGCTGAGAGAAAATGGCACTCAGCCATGACAGAAATGTACTAGGGAGAGTGTACTCTATAGCACAGACAATAGTTAAAGTTATTGTATACGGTCAATAAATTAATTTAAAAGGTTATTTTTAAAAATAGACTAACTGCCAGAATTCCACCATTAAAAACAAGTCAGAGAGCCTGTGAAATAATGGTGGCAAACAAGGAGCATGGAGAAGCATGCTTATTGGTATGATTACAGGAGGGGTGTGCTAATGAGGTAATGTGTAATAAGAGAAGTGTATAAACAAGTAAGCTTTGAATGAGAGGATCAGACGGTACAGATGGTGTCTCAGCTTTGTTGTTTTGCTCAATAAAGTCTAACCTTTGACATCTGGAACCCCTGGCTTCAAGAGTTTTCTTACAGAGAGAGAAAAAGAGTCTTCAATATTCCATGACGATATTACACTGTTTTCTCCTATTTTTGGCCAGTCGGGGAATTAGTGTACATTTCTGTTATGTTGTTTATCTTTGAACAGTTTAGTTATGGTTTTACTCCTACTAGGCAGATCTCTCATATGCGTTGGCCTTTCCCCCTCCTGGAATTTATGCTTCCTATTTAAGTTGTAATTTAATACTTCTGTTTTCTGAGCCAACTAAATGTTTATAAATAACTCTGTTGTCTGTGGAGCTGGGGCAGGGTACAGATCATTGCTCTTAAAACCACAATCCTGTTACTCTAAAACCACTAGATATAGTGCACTGAGGAAGTAACACTAGTTGTTTCAGAAAGCAGTAAGTTAAAATCAGAACACAAACGCAGATTAATGAAGTGGGGTGGGAAACAAAACAAACCAATATGATGCAACCAAGTTGTTTTTTAAATATTTTTTTCCATGCTTTGTCACACTATTGGGATAAATACATAATTGGCTACTGTAGATAGTAAAGTCTCAAAGCTTACAAAGCATTCTGCCTTCCTTGAAGTTCTTTTTCACATGAACTTCAAGCTACTTGATTATTTTCACTTTCACAGGCAGGAAAGGTTCAGCAGAGATGAACATTGATGAAGCTACAGTAGTTTTTACAAAGCCAGCATGATATAATTGTACTTTGAATCTCACTGGTATTCATTTGAGACTTTGAGCCTCATGATTGTTAATGACACTTTGTGGTTTTCCTGCTTAGCACATTCTTTTTCCATCAAGTCAATGCACTTTTCCCCATTCAAAATAATTTTCATTTCAATTCTAATTCCATTGCTAACCATATGCACCACTGGGTAGGACATTTTTAGTAATGTTAAAGTTGCTAATAATTATGCATGGTACCTAATAGTTGTGATGGAGGCAATAAACAAAATACTAAACAATAAAGATGCTCAGACACATTCTTTGATCTCAAAGCAACTAAAAAAACATTAACTGTTCAATGAGACCAAGCATTACAGAACAGTCTAAAGTGTTGACCTTTCACAATAATGACTGGTATTTACTTTCTGCAATCATCAGAACTCCAAACAACAGCAAACCCTCAATCTGGGTGAAAGACAAATTTCATAGCAACTACCAAAAAGAGTGTTCTGTGTTCAATACAAGTTAAGCTCAATCAACAGCATTTGCGGCATAATATTTATTACCCCCCAAAAGAACTTGACATGCCCCTCCTTTCTTTTAAAAAAAGCAAAAATATGGGTGTTTTGGAGGATGTGGTCATGTCTGTCAGTGGGGAGAGAGGAAGCGGTAAGAGCCATCACCTGGTGATTACTAACTCTAAACACCTGTGTCTCATTTCAGTGATGGCAGAGAAGGGCTTTAAAAGGCCAGACTCACAACCATGTTAATTAAACATGGTTGTGAGTGGTGGCGAACTCTGGTTTGTGACTGGAGCATTGATGATGGGAAGTGATGCAGAATCGGGAAATGGCAGGAAATGGAGAATAATACATATTAATTACTCTACAGATGATGTAGAGATATTAAATAGTAAGATAAGTGGAGCTATTCATGCGAGTAATGTAATTGGAAAGTGTAAGGGAATTAGGCGGAAGAAATCTGTTCCATGGTGTTCAGAGGACTGCAGAAAAGCAGTTCAACAACAAAATAGAGCACTGCAAAAAGTAAGAAAGTCATATTCATTTGATGATTGTATTGAGTATAAGAGAACTAAAGCAGTAGTCAGGAAAAAAATCCAGATAGCAAAAAGGAAGCACTGGGGGAAATTATGTGATGATATTGAAAAGGAAGTAGACATTAATGAATTGTGGGAAATGATAAGGAAAATGGGAGGGATACAGACTTACAGAAGTATACCTCCTTTAGTGGAGAAAGACAAATAATTAATTCAGAAAAACCAGAAACAATGGCAGAAAGTTTTGTAAAGGTACATAGTAAACAAAATATATCTGAAGAAATTAGGTTAAGAAGAGAAAAAAATTTAAGAGAAGCTCCTAATATTCTTAACCAAAGTAGTCCATCTGGAATCACATTGGATGTAGTTTTTTCACTATATGAATTGAAGAATGACATCGCAGGGGTGAAGAATACTTTTGCTATTAAATGATAAAACATCATTCAGATCCATCATTGAATGATACTTCAACTTATTAATAAAGTGTGGGAACTAGGAAAGCTCCCCTCTACATGGAAGCATGGGATAATTGTTCCAATCATTTCACAACCAACAAGTTACAGACCAATTGCATTAACATCAAACCTTTGCAAAATAATGGAGCAAATGGTTGTCAAGACTGATATATGTTTTAGAATTAAGGGGTAATTTAAGTCAACATCAGAGTGGATTTAGAAGAAGAAGAAACACAATGGATGCAGTAAGTTTAGAAGCAGATCTTAGAAAAGCTCAGACTTATAAAGAATACTGGCGGGAGTATTTTTCGATGTAAAGAAGGCACATGTCATGATGTGGAAGGATGGACTTTTAATTAAACTAGATCGAATGGGTTTAATGGAAAACTGTACAATTGGATAAGGGATTTTTTAGCTAATCAAACTATTCATGTTAGAGTGGGGTCCTCCTTTTCTATGATATACAATATTGGCAATGGAACTCCTCAAGGTAGTGTTTGCAATCCCATTTTTTCCAGTATAATGATAAATTATGTATTTGCCAAAGTTGACAATTATGCACTTATGATAGTGCCTTATGGAAAAGAGGATGAAATATATCACATGTGGTGAAAAGGATCCAGACAGCAATTAAAGAAGCAGAGAACTGGGTAAATAATTGGAGTTTTAAGCTGTCAGTGGAGAAGCCCAAAGTGGTGTGTTTCTTAAAAAAGAAGAAATCTCCCTCTGTTAAATTGAAGCAGTATGATCAAGAGATGGAGCAAACATCGTGTGACACGCTTCAGGTCACCAGTATCAAGGACACACAGAAAACTGGGTTTGTCGGTCAAAGGTAAGACTTTTAATTTCAAACACAATTTCCCTACGGGGATAAATAAAAATATACAATACAATATTTTAATGTCAGCACCTCCACAACGCTACTTTCACAGTCAGCAAAACACTGTACACAAACAACTTCTAAATGGCAGTCTCTGTCAGGCTCTCTTCCTTGACTGGAGCTACTGATGCTCTTTTATGCCGCTCTCCCCGTACTCATTGAAATTAGAGACAGGTGTTAGACATAATTTAGCTCAGGTGCAAGCGCCATTACTGCTTTCTCTCCCCGGACGGGTCCTTGACCATGCCCCCGCTGCCACACATTGGTTATCAGATTTCTAAGGATTTGGATGGATTCTAAATTAACACTTGCCACACACATCCAAAGAATAATAGATGTTAAGATGTTTGGCAGGGATAGACTGGGGTGCAGATCGTCAGTCTCTAAAAAGAGTATATTGTGCAATACTAAGGCCTACAATAGATTACAGAAGTATGGTGTATAGCTCAGCATGCAAATCATTGATTAATAAGGTAAATCTTATACAATCCCAAGCATTGAGAATTTGCTGTGATGCATTTAAAACATCCCCAAAATCAGCAATACAAGTGGAAATGGGTGAGATGCCATTGAAAATTCAAAGAATCAAGCTGGAAATCGAATATTGGATTTCTATAAAAGGACAGTTAGTATCACATCCAGCAAAAGAGTTCTTGAGAACAAAAAGAAATAAGTCATATCAAAGTTAGCCAAACTGTTGTCAGGTCAGTAACACTTCCATGGCTTTTCTTAAAGCCAACAATTGACTTTCAAGTCATGTGGTTTTTATTGCCATTTCAACCATATACAGTTAGTACAGTACACAGCGAAACGAGACAACGTTCCTCCAGGACCATAGTGCTACATAAAACAACATAGGATAAACCCAGAACCACATGAGACTACACAGACTAAATAAAATACTAATATAAAGTGCACGTGCAAACGTGTGCAAAAAAGTACGGGACATTACAATAAATTACTAATAATGAACATGATAATAGACACAGTAAGAGACAGACAGTACAGCACCGACCAGTACACAGTAGTGCAAAAGATGACAGTTTCTAAAAATGCCAAATGTAAACATAACATACTATGAGATAGTGTTCTATGGACATAGCGGTTATTGAGGTAGCAGCCAGTTATAAAAGAGACAGTTGAAGTGCTAGACAGAATAAATTACTGTAGAAGATTCAACAATGAGGAAACAGGAAGCGGGGTGGCAGTCCAGATAAATCAAGCTTTAATGGTTTTTCCCAGTCCAACAAACAGTCTTTGTTGCTTCACAGCAGGGCATTTACTCTTCAGCTTCACAACAAGGAATCTACTTTAGCTTTAGTCATAAGGGACAACTTAAACACCAAAATATCTAAAATCAGCAGCTTTGCAGTGTTCAGCTTCACGAAATGTCAGGTCTGTATGATTGTGACTCTCTCTCCCTCACTGGAGATCTCTGCAGCCTTTTCAAGCCCATCTCCATAATCACAGTAACGAGACACAGGTGCTACGCATCATTAATCACCAGGAGATGGCCCTTACTGCTCCGTCCTTGTTACAACCCTTCGTGCAAATTGACAGACAGTTTAACTCCTCCTCTAATCACCACACTGGACGAAGGTGAATCGTTTACTTCTTTAATGATGACCAAAGGTAGGGTAAAACTGAAACCGAAGATATACACAAATGAGTACTAAATCTTCAAATTTTTTAAACAATACTAGTACAAATAACTTGTTATTTTACAAAATGAAATGACTATTCAAAGGATTTAGACATAACTTAGCTCAGACTATTCTGATTATATCGCAGCCGGGAAAAGAAAAACCTGGAAATCTATACAGCAATTTTAACAACATACATCTCGTCTTCCATGATAATATTCCCATGCATAGATAGATGACGTTAAAGAACATATACATACCGACGATGCTCGTTTATAGCTTGAACGTGAGCAGAAGGACTCGGATGATACACGGATACAACACACAGCTGTCTGAAGACATTACTGAGCGCTTACTGATGACATCATTAAAAGCAACTGCTTTTAACACTTCCTCTCTCCCCAGTGACAGACACATGACCACGCCTGCTCAACAGTTACAAAAACAGACGAGTTTCAAAAGATACAATAGTGCGTCAGTATTTGGACCAGACATTTTTCTCAACAATTCAAATACACACAGATGGATCTAAAGATCCTGATTCAGGCAATACAGCTGCAGCAGTGTGCATACCATATTTCAAGTACAAAATAGAAAAAAGGACATCAAATCATCTATCAGTTTACACTATGGAAATGCTTGCTATCATAATGGCTTTTCATTGGGTTGAAGAGGTCCATCCAGCTGAAGTCGTGGTATGTTCTGACTCATACTCTGCTCTATCAAGTTTAAAAAGTGGAAAATCATCTACAAGGCAGGATATTTTATTAGATATACTTCAAAGTCTGAATAGGATACATCAGTTAAGAACAGTCATTTCCTTTTTATGGGTACCTGTTCACGTGGGGGTAGAAGGAAACGAGGAAGTTAAGATCAGATAGTTAAAAGAAGCTGTAAGACATCATGATATAGACTTTAGTGTATCATTAAGCAAAACGGAAGTAAAAGGAATAATCAAAACAGCTGTAAAAAGGATGTGGCAAGGTCAGTGGAATAGAAATAATATCCAAAGGGCTGTTGGATTTGAGAGGAATAGTTATGGAAACAGAAGAGAAAATACCATAATATTTCGACTCAGAATTGGGCATTCCTCAAATCAATCCCTTTTAAGTATTGGCAAAATGAATCCGGTCGTTGCATAAGATGTGGTCTTCCTAAAACAGTTGCATATATCCTAATAACATGTTTGGCATATAAGAATGAAAGATCACAGCTTATAGAAGCAATGAAGTCTATAGATATAGATAAATACATGCAAATTGTGCCGTTGTGATTTAATGTGCTGAGTAATGTCATTTTCCCCACCGATATTAAAATCAGTGCAACACACTTTGCAAAAGGTGTGGCCATTGTCAATATGGCTTCACAATATTAAATTAATTCTTCCGTTTAGTTGTCGTTATATTTACGTGTGTGTGTGTGTGTGTATGTATATATATATATATATATATATATATATATATATAAAATATTATTATTATTATTATTATATTTTTTTTGCTAGATTACAACCCAAGTCTTCTCCTCCCATCTACTACTGAAGCTTGATTCAACTTCCCGCATCTACTACCTGAGCAGATATCAAAAGCACAACTGGGTTGTAGGTTGCCAGGCTGAGTTCACAAATGGGTTGAAATTTGAATGATGTGTCGATTGTGTGAGTAGGATGCGTTTCATACAAGATTTGGCAACCGGACAGTCTTGGAATAATGTATTGATGTGATTATTCATATAACGATGTTTGGGCCATACAAATTATGGGAGTTTCCTGGGAGAAATAACAAAACGGGAGGGGACGGGAAATGGGTGTGTAATACAGGAGACTCCCAGGAAAAACAGGAGTGTTGACATGTATGAAAAGTTACAACTGAAAAGTTGTTTAAATAATACAATTGAGTTTATGTTGACCGTTATCATTGAAGCTGTGTGTAAATTGAAGTTTTTGCTGGTAAGCATATTTTGAGTTAAGCCTTGAGAAAAAAAGAATATACACGTGGACTGCGACACCGGCTCCTGCTTCCTTCTTTCCACCCACTCCTAGAACACCTACACTGGGTTCCAATGAGAAGCATACAATGGAAGTGAATGGGGCCAATCTGTAAATATTAAAATACTCACTGTTTCAAAAGTATAGCTACAAAATGTAAACAACATGTTAACATGATTTTTAGTATGATAAAATTGCTTAACGTTTCTGTGTGAAGTTATAGCCAATTTTATAACTTCATTGCAATGATGATGTAATGTCAACAAATCCTAAAACGACTGCAAAAATTAAGATTTAAAAATCTTTACAGCTCAAATAATACATGAGTTTTAGCAGAAAAATTTATGTAAGAGCTTTTATAAAATTATAATCTTCACATTTTTTTCTTTAAACCCTCCAAAAAATTGGCCCAAATTACTTCCGTTTTAAGTGCCTCACTGTAAATTTGATTTTTGCTTTATTTTAAAGAAATGGACAGACTAGTTAAAATAACTTTGTGGTAATCGACATTATGACACAAATGCTGTAGATTTAGCTGTGTTGAGAATGCTCTCGGGAGGCCATTTCCAGTCATGCCAGTGCTTCTCCTGCCTACTTGAATGGGGAAAGACCAAAATCTCCTAAAGAGGAATGGGGCGGGATAATACGGTTTAAAACAGTATAACTGTGAATGCAAACTTTAATACAGTGAAAAAGAAACTCTAATAGCATAACATAAATATATATATAAAAAAATGAATGTCCATGTACTAAAATAAATCAAACTTAATTTAATATAACTATTATTTTGAATGGCCATGGAAAATGTGATAACCATTTTACCTGGTCGCAAAAAGTAGTCCGTTAATTTACCTGATGAACATTCACCTTTGGCTGATCCTTAATACTTCACAGAGCTTATGTGTGCTTCTAAATCACTTGCACATAAGTGCCAGCTTTACATATCATACATTCTGCTTCACATGGACCTCGACCAGTGCGAAAGCATGGACATTTTTTGTGCAAATCTTCTGTAATAATAATTTAAAAAAACAATCCAAACAATGACACGCTTCCTGACTCCTCCACGTGAAGCGTGACCTTACCAACGAGCTTACATCATCTCTCTCATAAGCGCACGTCACAGAGATGTACGGATGCGAACATTTGTAGTTAAAAAGTAGATAAGTATTGTTTTGTTTCTAAAAATAATCAGTTGTTTGGATTCAGAAGAACTGGAGTCGTGTGGATTATTTCGATGCACCCTAATTATGCATTTTGGACCGTCCAAAAAATGGAATACATTCACATGCATTGTATACAGGCGGCGGCCTGAAATGAAACCCTAAAAGTCTTAAGTTCTGTTTTGATGAAGAAAGAAACTCAGATACATGTTGGATGGCCTGAGGGTGAGTAAATTTTCATTTTGTGTGAATTTATCCTTTAAGGGCTTACAGATATTCTGACATCAGCACAATATATGATAATGGCCATGTGAAATGTTCATGTATTGAGCTCAATGTATAAATTGTTCTTTAAAGGTCTCAGAGAACCACCTGGTTATCCATCAGCTGAGGTGTATCGGTGTACTGGAGGGTATCAGAATATGCAGAAAGTGCTTCCCCAGCAGAATCCTCTATGGTGACTTCAAACAGAGGTAAACAGGACTGCGTGAAAATACTAATTCCTGTTGGTGTGTTATCTCAATGTAAAAATATGAAGACTTTTGATCAATCTTCCACAGATACAACGTGCTGAATGCCAGTGTTATCCCTGAGGGATAGTTTATGGACAACAAGAAGGCCGCTGAGAAACTCATCAATGATTCATCAATGTTAATAATGATGAGTATAGATTTGGGCACACAAATGTTCATATTCTGCATTAAAACAATTCATAACCATGCTGTATGTTTTCACCTATGATTTAATCAAACTCTGCATTATTGTGCTGAATTCAGGTGTTCTTCAAAGGTGGTCTTCTGGGAACTCAGAGATGCGTGATGAAATACTGGCTGCTCTAGTCACAATGATTCAGGCTCTCTGCCGTGGTTACCTGATGAGGAGTTAGTTTGTGAAGATGATGTAGAGGAGGTTAGTTAAATAATGTATAAGGATAGCTACAATTATAACTGTGACAAGAGTAATTAATGACAAATAATTAACGGGGAGTCCATTTACACCATCCAGTTCAACATCTGCCCAATCATGAACGTCAAACACTGGCCATTGATGGAGGTTTACAAGATTAAGCCTCTGCTGATGAGTGCTGAGACTGAGAAGGAGCTGTCAAACATGAGAGGATTATGCCATTTCTATAAAGAAAATCTTGCCAAGGCTAAAGACAAAAAGAAAGAGTTTGAGGAGAAGATGGTAGCACTGCTGCAAGAGAAGAATGATCTGCAGCTTCAAGTAGCCTCAGTAAGTATTAATTAATGTTTTCACTCATGTTCTCCAATTATAAAGCAATCTTTTTTCCTCAAGAATCTGAGAATCTCTCAGATGCTGAGGAGAGGTGTGCGGATCTGATCAAGAGCAAAATTCAGCTTGATGGTAAACTTAAGAGACAACTGAGAGACTGGAGGATGAGGAAGAAATCAATGCTGAAATCACAGTCAATTGATGATTTGGAGCTCACCTCCAAATTGAGGGTTGATGATTTGGAGCTCACCTTGGCTAAAGTGGAACCTCTTCCACAGTGGAAACATTTTTGACAGAGTTGATTTAATGTTTTATTTCAATTCTAATATGTACCTAACTTTTTGTTAAATAATATTAATTAGAACAAAAGTAAGTAATTTAGTATCCAACATCACACAGGTCAAGAACCTGACAGGGGAAATGGCAGCACAGGATGAAAGTATTGCTAAGCTTACAAAAGAGAATAATGCACACCAAGAGGCACATCAGCAGACACTGGATGAGAGGACCCTGACCAAATCCTAGACGAATTTGATGATGTGAGTTGTGATACAGAGTTATGATTCGGTTATTGAATATTTTAGTTTGAGCATTTTATAAAAGATCACTAAAAGAGTAGAGTAAACATTAAAGATAAAAATGCAGAAAAGCATATTGCTAGTAAAACCATTATATGATAATGATAATAATAATTAACATGTTTTTTAAATCAATAAAAAACAAATGTGCACAGCTTGAGGGTTCCCTTGAACAAGAGAAGAAGCTACACCTGGACCTTGAGAGAGCCAAGAGAAAGCTTGAAGGTGACCTGACATTGACTCCGGGATTCATCATGGACCTGGAGAATGACAAACAGCAGTCAGATGAGAAACTGAAGGAGTGAGAATTCTTTCTAACTTATCACAATATTCAAGTTGTGGTTTATTTCAATTGATTCATTAAATTTTCCCCTTTTACACACAGGAAAGACATTGAAACAAGCTAGCTGCTCAGCAAGATTGAAGATTAACAATCTCTGGGAGTTTAACTCCAGAAGACAATTAAAGCTTCAGGTAATTAATGGGATTCTTTTGAAACATTGTAAAAAAAAATGGTATAATCAATAAAGTTTCACTAACTGCCCCTGTAGGCATGCATTGAGGAACTGGAGGAAGAGAATGAGGCTGAGGGTGCTGCTTGTGCAAAGGTGGAGAAGCGGAGAGCTGATCTCTCCGGGGAACTTGAGGAGATCAGTGAGAGGCTTGAGGAGCAACTGCTGCTCAGTTTGAGATGAATAAGAAGCATGAGGCTGAATTCCAGAAGCTGAGTCATGATCTAGAAGAGGCCACCCTCCAGCATGAAGCTATTCATCAATGGAGATTGATGATCTCTCCAGCAACATGGAGGCTGTTGCCAAAGCAGAAGTGTTCAACAAAGAAATACAAGAGAACTAAATGAAAAAGTTCACACCCAGAAAGCAATCAACACTTATGACATCATTCTGAAAATGTTTAAATTTACAGGCAAATCTTAAGATGATGTGTCGTACTGTTGCAGATCAACTCTGTGAACTCAAAGCCAAAAATGATGAGAATATCTGTCAGTTAAATGACTTAAGTGCTTGAGCAAGACTTCAAACTGAGAACGGTAATTATTTTTATTGACTAATCTTCTGTTATCCAGAGCTTTCTTGTACATGAAAACCATGTGTCTCTTAGCTGTTGACATTATTTTTTGAATGTCATATATATTCATACAGGTTAGTTTGGCTGGAGAGAAACAACTCTTTAGTGCATCAAACAGCACAATTTTGCCAACGCACCTGATGCAGCAATCACGCCACATTAAACTATATGCTTCTTATGATATTCTCTGAAGAGTTTATAAAAGTTCTCCTGGACAACATGGGTAGTGTCTTTTCCACTCCTGCTTGTCTCCGTTGATTTTCAAATGAGTTTCATCATGCAACACATTTTTCACTGGGCTGTAAAGTGACGTCACTGATGGAGCTCCTCTGTGCTCACCACAAATATTCAACTAATCGATAATGAAATTCATTGTCTATAATTTCCATTATCGGTAATTATCGATTTTATCAAGTAGATGTTGCAGCCCTACAAGTAACAATCAAAATTTGTGGTGAGAAAAAAAAAACTCTGAAAGTTCCATAAAGATTAAAAGGTCCTATACAAATGTCATTTTCCTTGAGTCAATTTGCATTCTGAATAGATGTCAAGTTCAGTGATATACTGTTGTAATGCTGGCACTGGGATGACTATGCAACTCTACAAGAACCAAGTTATAAAAACTCTCTATTATTTTATTTGGATTGTTTGAATGCATTACTTTTACCTGGTAAAATAAATTGTTACTTTTTGATTCATTCTGAAAGACTATTTTCTAGTTTATTTCTTATTAACTACAAATATATGGTCAGAGTTGGCTTAACTAAGCCATTTCAGAATTAACTCATTAGTTAAGTATGTACTAAAAGGCTAAACAGTGAACTGAGAATCTATAAGGACTTAGCCAAGCAGAATTAAATGGGAATACAAAGAGTAGAGTAGTATACTACGAGAATCTGTAAAAAAGAACTTAATTGACTGGGGCTAAACGGTAAGTCAAGAATCTATATGAACTTAGCCAAATAAGACTGAATGGATCAAGCAGAGAACCTATAGGGTCTTAGTCTAAAACTTACTAATATCTGAAACTGATGAGTTTTGTAGTTAAAGGACCTGCGTCCGGTCGGCACAGGTCCCAAATAACATTGAAATGACAAATAAAGTCTAGAAGAGAGAATAACTAAAATAATAAGACAGAAAACTTAAATTCTGAGCATAAATACATCAATGAGGTTTTTCATAACTGGAGTCAGATGAAATAAAGAAAATAATAAGATTAATAAAATATGGTACTCAAATCAAATAATCAAAGTATTATTTAATGCGCACGATAAGACACAACACGCAGGAAACCTTCAGTCATGCTAGTAGAGGCCGCCATTGGACCGATGGGTGGTCTCCCTCTTAAACTGTATATATTAGGCATGTAACGATACTCAAATTTCACGATACATATGATGCAAGCCTCACGATAAAAAAAAAAAACACCACCAACAAATGTTTTGTTCACACTCGTGCAAGGATTCTACATACACTTGCAGCCAAAAGTTTGGAATAATGCAGAGATTTTGCTGTTTTGGAAGGAAATTGTTACTTCAATTCACCAAAGTGGCAATCAACTGATCAAAAAGTATAGTCAGGACATTAATGATGTAAAAAAATAGTACCATTGCCATTTAAAAAAGTAATTTTTTATTATATCTAGACATGCCCCAATTCCAGCAGCCATCATGCTAATTTGGTCCTAAAAAAATAATTTGCCATTATATCAAACACTGCTGAAAGTTATTTGGCTTGATAAATGAAGCTTAACATTGTCTTTGTGCTTGTTTTCGGAGTTGCCACAGTGTACAATAGACTGGACTGTCTTAAGGTCAATGTTAGATAAAAAAAAAATGGCAAAAAAGAAACAGCTTTTGCTAGAAACTCAACAGTCAATCATTGTTTTGAGGAATAAAGGCAATACAATGCTTGAAAGATTTCATACAAAGGTGTACACTACAGTCTTCAAAGACAAAGCATAACTGGCTCTAAAAAAGACAGAAAGAGATGTGCAACTAACCAAGAGGATAAGTACATAAAAGTCTCTAGTTTGAAAAATAGACCCCTCACATGTCCTCAGCTGATGGCTTCATTAAATTCTAGCTGCTCAACACCAGTTTCATGTACAACAGTAAAGAGAAGACCCAGGGGTGCAGACCTTATGGGAAGAATTGCACTGAAAAAAAGCCACTTTTGAAACCGAAAAACAAAAAGAAAAGGTTAGTGTGAGCAAAGAAATGCTGAAATTAGATAATTGGAAAAGAGTGTTATGGATCTTAGAAGTGCCCGACAAGACACATTGACGGCAAGTGCTAAAGGAAGTGTGGGGTGAAATGTCACCTGAGTATCTGGACACACTGTCAGTCATTGCTGCATGTGGAGGATTTTTAGATGAGAACACTTTGAAGTAGTTTAAGAAGTTCTGAACATGTTTTTTCAAATTGTAATAGTAATTTTTCATGTTATTAATGTCCCGACTAGACATTGTGATCAGTTGAATGCCACTTTGGTGAATAAAAGTAGAAATTTCCTTCCATAAGAACAAAATCTGTACATTATACCAAACATTTGGCCACCGGTGTATGTGTATTTTAAATAATAAATGTCTGACATTGGCAACAAAAAGCAGAGCTCTATAATAAATAAACATAAACAATAGCAACGCATGTATTTTGTTTGATTGTAATAAGAAAAACTCACAATTTTCATATTTTTCTTGAGAAAACGGTGTTTGTCTACACTCAAGTCATTTGTGTTTTTGTACAGCACTTTTCACAATACACGTTGTTTCAAAGCAGCTATATAGAAAATCATGCCTTAATGTATCAGCACCCAGTGATCAAGCTTCTTTCAATGTTATTTAGAGGTTAAAAAAAATATAAACTAGAGAGGAACTTGACCTCTGTCGTGTTTGTCGTTAATATTGGTCTTTTTGTGTTTGCAAACTCACAGCCACACCATGCATATTGTGTGTCTTTATTCTCAAACCACACCTCTTTTAAGAGGACCATGTGATCATACACGCCTGAAACTCATTACACATAATATATTACAACCTCCGGTTTTACGATTTTTTTTTTTAACCCTCTTCACCGTTTCACTTTGCATGTAAAAATTACCGGCATATAACATGTGCACAAGAGTTGTGCTCGTACCCGTTTACATTTCAACGTCAAAAGAAGAGAATAATAAGTGTCATGTAATCGTGGGTACCTTACCTTGTCAGAATAAGCTTGTTTTTGATACTTAACGAATGTTTTGCTCATAGTCATGCTCCTTGTCGTCTTGAGAGGCTGGCTGTTGAATGCAACTTTGCTGCTGCAGTTTCTGCCTCGCAAATCCACCGATTTGTGTAACGATGTCGGCGTAAATAAAATGGCATGTTTGATGTGCTGTAACGCCGGGACATGACGCCGTTGTTTGGCAAATTCGTCAAGCTACAATCTATTTGGCGTTTGCCATCGGTCTTCTCACCTATGTACTTCAAGTGTTGCTCTGTTTTTCCTGTGAGCGTTCAGCGCCCCCTCATCGTGGAGGAGATTGTTTTGCAGCTCTCGTGTTGCTCTGCTTGGTTCCAATTAATTGATCTTAAAAACCATTTGATCTGAAGCCCATTCTTAAATGTTTGAAAAATAGCTTATATATATATATATATATATATATATATATATATATATATATATATGAGAGAGAGAGAGAGAGAGAGAAACTAGATATTATATAGATGATATCTATCTATCTAAGATAGAAAGATAGATATCATCTATATAATATCTAGTTTATATAGATGGATGGATGGATAGATAGATGGATGACTTGGGCCAAACAATAAAGAAAAGCAGCCAACAAGTGCCCAGCATAGGATGGGAACTCCTTCAGTTCTGTTTAAATGGCATCCCAGTGTGATCCTCAAGAAGTTGGTTGAGAAAATCCTAAGAGTACTTGTCTGCAAATTCTAGGCTTTTGATTTAAAGTTTTGATTTATTTTGGATTTTTGATTTTTGTTTTGTCACAATATAATTCCCACAGATCCATTTCTGTTATTCCATAGTTTTGATTAATATTCTGAAATGTAAAACAAATAAATAAATAAATAAATAACAGAATGAGTAAGTGACCCTAAACTTTGACTGGTAGTGTAAATATCTACATATCAGCACGTATTTTGCTTGTCAGTGATTTTTACAGCATAGAACAGCCACAATGCAAAACTTAAAAAAAAAAAAATTCTTTTTTGTATAGTTGTATTGTGAGACATAAAGATTGAAAAAGAGGCTATAAAAACAGATTCTGTGAATGTTCAGTTAAAGGAATAGTTCTCCCAAAAATGAAAATTTACTTACCCTTAGGCCATCCAAGATGTATATGACTTTCTTTATCACAACAATATTTAAGATTTTTAGGAAAGTATCACAGGTTTTAGCTTCATCCAATGCCAGTGAATGGACAACCATTTTTGATGGTCCAAAAAGCATATTTAGGCAGCATCAATGTACTACACACAACTCCAGCCAAACAATAAATGTCTTCTGATTGGTCATTTTAAGAAACAATTAAATAATTCTTTACTTTTGAATTAATACGTTTCCCTTCCGCCTTGTTCCTGATCTTGCCAACATGATTATGTCACGCAAGAGGTTGTCGTGAATGCACATTCCAGAGCTGGGTGAAAGTTACATTTTTAAGTTAAAAAGTATAGATGTATGTGACAGGGCGGAGGGCGGGGCCGGGTCATGATGCTACACACCCAGCCCCCCTTTATCAGTCTAATCAAGCCTCAGAGAGGGATAAAGGCTGACTGGAGACTGCAGTGGGAGAGAGAGATTTATGGGTAGCTGTCCGACACTTTTGTGTGTTTGTCTTTTTGTTTAGTTCTTCATTAAAATATTATTTATATTGTCAAGCCGGTTCTCAAATCCTCCTTTCCATTAACCCCTTTACAATGTATTTAGATTTAATATCTTTTAAATTATATGTTACACATAAAAATATATAACTGACGTTAGAGTTTTTGAAATTAAAGACGAGGCATTGTTTCTGTTTTTCACAAATAACATGATAGGTTTTTGCTTAGGCATTACAAACGGTTACCTCCATAGGGACTCAATTTACCGGGCAGACTCAATTTATCATGACACCGGCTGTCTGGATTGCTTATATTTACTGTTTATGCTTTGTTACACATTATTCAATTTGCTGTTCTTTCATGTCAGTTTTGGTCTAAGTTCCCCTAAAATAAATAAAAAATTAAAAACACTGTTATATCAAAATACTCTAATTTCTGGATTTAGTTGTTTGTGTATGCTCATTGATAGGTGCTATGGTTATCCCAACTCACTACATCCCATTCATTCATGCAGTAGTTTACAACTCTCCGTTAATCACACAGAGACATGTTTGGTGATAGGCTATATAATTTAACATTTATTAATTTAACTCAACATTAAATCGCCATTTAATCAAATGTAACATGCGTGTGTGTTTCTCTGACCTCTTCCTGTTTCCAGTAAATCTTCCTAGGAGAGGCGTGTCCTACTGAACCCCCTTTTTTGGGCTAAGGGGGAGTCCATTTTACCAGTAATACAGAGGAAGTATTGCGTTTATTGTTGCCTTAGAGTTTGAGTTTTAAATGTATGTGCATTTGTATGTGAATTGCTCTTGATTTCCCATCATTTTGATAATGTTTGTTTAGGTAAATTTGTCCCTGTTTTGTATGTTTTTTTATTTAATTTGTCTGATTTTAATTTAAATTCATATTTAAGGGTTTCATTTACTTTCACTCCCCATTGAATGGTTTAGACCCTCAATTGAGGTGGGAAATTTTTTCTATTTAAGTCAGACTGCTTTTGACCATGGGAAGAGGAGGGGAACCCCCTGTCTGAGTGTCTTTTTCTATTTTTTCTATCTTTTTTCTATTTATACATATAAATGAGCACCCTTATCACTGATCACAATAAAAACACTTTTTTGGATTATTCCTGTGAATCCTGTGCTTTCCTCTCACCTCCCCTTGACCCTTTCCGGAACCCAATATGACAAGGTTGCACGTAGCAGCAAAACAGTTCCATGTCTAATGTTTCTTTTTAGATTCTTTACTGAAGCATTATGTTCCTGCAGTGCCTTTGGAATTTGATGTAGGTAATACTCAATACTTGACTGAAAATTAGTGACAAAGACATGTTTGATGACTAATTGCAACAATGCAATATAATTGTATTTAATCTCATGCTGAGTGTTCTGTGTATGCTCTAAATAACTGATTGGATCTCCTCTCTTTTAAATTTTGTATGCTACACACTTTAACATCCCTGTTTTTTTCCACTCACAAATTTCACAATAGTGAGACTGACTACAATCACCCAAGAACACATTTATGGAATTTTTATAATTCGCTCTAAATAAGTTTTACGATCCCTTATATTAGCTCAAATCTATATGCCAAATTATGGTGTATTGACCTTAAGTTGCAATGAATCAACCTCCTCCTTAGGACAGAGCATGATTTTTGTCTTATGACATACAGTTTTTATCTACTATCTACACCTATGCAAGCAGAAACTATATATTGGCTATTTGTATAAAAATAGCCATAGGCTACTTGTACCCTTACTGACTGTGATTAACAGTCATCTTGAAAGAAAAATGTGATTCCCTGCTGTTAAATAAGAAATTAATGATCTAGCCTAATAATTACATCAACTAAACCCTAGAACAGCATTACTTAATTCAACAGAATTTGTAGTTTTAATCATAGTCTTTAAGTTTGAAAAAATCCTTCAAAGATTAACTTAACAGTGCAACAGGGCACTGATAAAGGAGTCAGCCATTTATAGGGATGTCTTAAATGTACAATCGTTCCAGTGCACGGCAACGTTCGCTCCCAAAACATTCCCACAATGCACCATAAAAACCAGGGAGCATCATTGCTCACTATGTTCTTTAATGGAAACATCACTATGCCTTCTGAAGTTTTTTGATTCAATAGAAGACGAGCACAAGTGTAGAACTATAAACTCAAAGCCTTATTTTCTCTTTAAAAGAGATGTTGTTTGTAATGTATTTCATCCATAATGAATATGAAAGGGCAACAATCTTTTAAATATTAGAGTTGTTAGAAGAAGGATTACCAGTGCTTAAATTTGAGTTTACCATATACTGATTCACGACATAGGGAGCTAGGGAACTGATTGAGAAACATGGAGTGACATAAAAGAGACCAAGAGAGAGATACAGTATAAATGGAAACATTGCAGTTTTGCTGACATGGCAAATGACTGAAACACTGAATCTTTCCCCTTGTTGGGTGATAAACTCTAACCATCCCAATCATCAAAAGCATTAGTTGGCACAAGGTATAAATAGATACCCATGTCATACACTGGGAGTGAACTTTTATGGTGTATTGCATGTCAAATATTTTACATACCTTTTTTTATGGCTTGCCTGTTAAATTAAGTGTCTGTGCTTGTGATAAAAATAGAGATCTTAAATGTGTCATTTTTGTTTCTAATAAAGATGCTTTTTGAAATCTATATTCCAATTAGAAAAATAATTAATCACTTATTAAAAGCCATGGGATGCATACCTCCCTTTCTAGGTTCTGTAAATGGAAATTATTTTTCTTGGTAGTAAAGTTGATCTGAATAAGTATAAATGTAAATACTGTAGATATTAAAATATGATTATAACTACGTATTAAAGCTTGGTTGTACAAAATGTATCACTTGTTATTTAATCTGAATGTGAAGACTTTATTGAACTATTTCTTTTTGTGCAGATATTAACACCCAAGTTGTCAAATGTCATACCTTTATCATATGACCGAATTGTCATTACCGAAAATATTTCATATGTTTCTAAATGTGAATGCACAGCATCTTACCATACATTAAGACTCGAATGCGTGTCTATACATAGCACTTAAATATAGCATATATAGCATGTGCTTAGTGTGCAAGTTGGCCTCAATATAAGTGTGAAGGAGATCACAACTAGCCTCAGAGGAGACTAGAGGGGTTCCAGCTTGTGGTAAGATGCTCAAGCACTTTGCAATTGATAATGGTGTTGACTGAGATTGTAATAATGATAATAATAATAATAATAATAATAATAATAATAACACTACAGCCGTTAGACAGAATAAAACTTTTGAATATATATTATTAACATGAAATGTAAACTGAACACTGTAAATACAATTAAAATGCTCTGGTGTTTAAAGTGTGCATATATTACATGCACATGCAGAGATACATCCTATGACTAAATGTAATTTATGCGTAACTGTATTTTTGACAGATCTGTAGAAGTTTCATCTGGTCTCTAGGCGAAGGAAGGTAGGTAGCCCATACTTTACATTGCTGAATTGAAGATGCAGATGGATATTAGCAGACATTTGCATTTGAGTAAAAAAACAGCTAAACTAAGCAGGACTCTTAGTTAAAAAGTGTACGTATTGTATATTTGATTGCTATAGCGATTCTTTTCCCATTTTTAGTAAGCCGCCACCATGAGTACGGACGCAGAGATGGCCATTTATGGCAAGGCTGCCATTTTCCTCCGGAAGCCTGAGAAGGAGAGAATTGAGGCTCAGAGCAAGCCCTTTGATGCTAAGACTGCCTGCTATGTGGTGGATCCCAAAGAGTTGTATGTCAAAGGAACGATTAAGAGCAAAGATGGTGCCAAAGTGACCGTTATTGTGCTTGACACTAAGGAGGTGAATTTTCCATGAAAAAACTGTAATTCTCATTTCAAATCAATCAATAACATAGTCTTGATAAATCTATTGTTCTATTTGTTTGATGACATTTATAGGAGAGAGTTGCTAAGGAGGATGATGTCCACCCAATGAATCCTCCCAAGTTTGACAAGATTGAGGATATGGCCATGATGACCCATCTCAATGAACCCTCTGTGCTTTATAACCTCAAAGAGCGTTATGCAGCATGGATGATCTATGTGAGTTAAGAAGCTACATAAAACAGCATTCAAGTTTATTTTGAAAATTATGCTGTAATCTGAAGTTATCTGCTCATTTCAGACCTACTCTGGACTTTTCTGTGCTACTGTGAACCCCTACAAGTGGCTCCCAGTGTATGATGCAGAAGTGGTGTCTGCCTACAGAGGCAAAAAGCGTATGGAGGCCCCACCCCACATCTTCTCTGTCTCTGACAATGCCTATCAGTTCATGCTTACTGGTAAGATCTAGATTCTAAAAAGGTGATTCTGATATGTGGAATACTGGTCTTTAGTTTTCATCAAACAATCACTTAAAAAGTTATTGCCTTTCAATTTACAGACAGAGAGAACCAGTCTGTCCTGATTACGTATGTATCTACTGCTTTGAGATGTAAAGAACAGTAATATTTTCTTCTCATGGAACTTGTGCATGTCTAATCATCTTCTGTCTAATCATCTGTCATAAACTAGTGGAGAATCTGGTGCTGGAAAGACTGTGAACACAAAACGTGTCATTCAGTACTTTGCCACAGTTGCAGTGGTGGGTGACAAGAAGAAAGAGCAAGCTTCTGGCAAAATGCAGGTATTCAATATAAAACTATGTTCATAACTTTATGTGAAATATATTATTTAAATGATACAGTGTCTCAAAATATATGATTACTATATTGAGCATTGCCAGCTGAATTTGCAATATTTCAATCCCTGACTGCTAATATGAGATGGAAAATAAATGTAAATACTTGGCATGAAACAGGGATCTCTTGAGGACCAGATCATTGCTGCCAATCCTCTTCTTGAGGCTTATGGTAATGCCAAGACTGTGAGAAATGACAACTCATCTCGTTTTGTAAGTTCACCAGTTTTTATTTACATGCAGTAAAATTGGAATGTTCTATTACATATTTCTATACACCGTTGCCTAAAAAGTCTGTTCATTTGAACAATAGCAACTTTGAACAATAGCAACTCAAATGTTATTTTGCTTTAAACAGGGTAAATTTATCAGAATTCATTTTGGCACAACTGGGAAACTGGCTAGTGCTGATATTGAGACATGTAGGTGGACATGCTTTTAATTCATCAATCTGTATATTTTTCTTTGTCTGTCACTCTTCAGAACATGACTTAATTACATTCTCTCAACAGATCTGCTGGAGAAGTCTAGAGTGACATTCCAGCTTCCAGATGAGAGAGGCTACCACATCTTCTACCAGATGATGACCAACCATAAGCCTGAGCTGATTGGTAGCTGCACAAATGTTTTTCAATTTAATTTTGACATGTCAGTGTATATTGTAAAAAGGCTTGGTGATAAGCACTCTGCTTATTTTACAGAAATGACACTCATCACCACCAACCCCTATGACTTCCCCATGTGCAGTCAGGGTCAGATCACAGTGGCAAGCATTGATGATAAAGAGGAGCTGGTAGCAACTGATGTGAGTTTTAAGAACAACTTAAATATACAGTATGTCTCTTATTTATTACTGTATATACTAAAAATAACATATATTTTTTAGACTGCTATTGACATTCTGGGCTTTACTACTGAGGAGAAGATGGGCATCTACAAGTTCACTGGAGCTGTGCTGCATCATGGTAACATGAAGTTCAAGCAGAAGCAGCGTGAGGAGCAAGCTGAGCCTGATGGCACAGAGGGTGAGACTAAATAGTTCTTATGTGTTATCATGAATGCTTTGAAGGATCTTGATTTGCATTAAGATGTTAAGACACAACATTTTTTATAATTGCAGAGGCTGACAAAGTTGCATACCTTTTGGGCTTGAACTCTGCTGACATGCTGAAAGCTTTGTGCTACCCCAGAGTGAAGGTCGGAAATGAGTATGTGACCAAAGGTCAAACCGTGCCACAGGTATGTAGTAGTATCAAGCAACAAGATTTGCCAGCTAAGACAATTATTGCAAAAGTGGAGTAGGTTTGAAAAATATTTATACTAAATCCTATTCACAGGTGTACAACTCTGTTAGTGCTTTGGCCAAATCTATCTATGAGAGGATGTTCTTGTGGATGGTCATTCGTATTAACCAAATGTTGGACACAAAACAAGCCAGACAGTTCTTCATTGGTGTGCTGGATATTGCTGGCTTTGAGATCTTTGATGTAAGAATTTTTATTGTATACAAATTTAATATGAGTTGAATCATATTCAATGTTCAGTAAATATTTTATTCTCTCCAGTTCAACAGCATGGAGCAGCTGTGCATCAACTTTACCAATGAGAAACTGCAACAGTTCTTCAACCACCACATGTTTGTGCTGGAACAAGAGGAGTACAAGAAGGAGGGCATTGTTTGGGAGTTCATTGACTTCGGCATGGACTTGGCTGCTTGTATTGAGCTCATTGAGAAGGTTTTTACTGGCTTAATTGTACATTTTTATAATTTACCATTCTTAAAAATTAAATTTTTTCAATAATACTCTTTAATCATTTACAAATAGCCCATGGGTATATTCTCCATCCTTGAAGAGGA
Source organism: Moxostoma hubbsi (assembly GCA_032164185.1). NCBI lineage: Eukaryota > Metazoa > Chordata > Actinopteri > Cypriniformes > Catostomidae > Moxostoma > Moxostoma hubbsi. Next base: position 10,243,744 of record JAVLUX010000218.1, on the reverse strand, counting down.
GTGCATGTTCCCCAAGGCTTCAGACACTTCCTTTAAGAACAAGCTCTATGATCAGCACCTTGGCAAGTGTGCAGCTTTCCAGAAACCAAAGCCTGCCAAAGGCAAAGCTGAGGCCCACTTCTCTCTGGTTCACTACGCTGGAACTGTGGATTACAACATAGCTGGCTGGTTGGACAAGAACAAGGATCCACTGAATGAGTCTGTTTTGCAGCTCTACCAGAAGTCTTCTGTCAAACTTCTGGCCACTCTCTACCCACCTGTTGTTGAGGGTAAGTATATTCATTGGAAGTGCATATTTAAAATATAGCTCTGTCAGGATCACTTTTTTCAAATAATATCTTACATCTAAAATCAGAGTGGGGAGAGCAGCAATTCACTGCAGAATGGCATTATTTGGTACCACAATTTCACAAATGTGCTTTCAGAAAAGAAGTGAATATGGGGATGGAGGGGAGGTGTTAAAGCAACCTGGGGCTATACAATAGAAAGGCAGCTTAAGAATAAGGAATGGAGAATGGACTTAAAAAGAATTGCTCTGATATTTGTTAACAACATATTTCAGCTGACCGCAACGATTGACTGAAGTGGCATGCATGAATTTATGCAAATGCTTAATCATTATTGAATTACACAATCTGGGTTATTATTTCAATGTTTGTACAGAAACTGGCGGTGGCAAAAAGGGAGGCAAAAAGAAGGGTGGTTCCATGCAGACTGTGTCCTCCCAGTTCAGGGTATGTATAGAGGATGCTAAACATGATATAACAACAATATTGCAGTGTTTGAAAGAAAATAAGAATTTTTTTTATATTTTACTCAGGAGAACTTGGGCAAGCTCATGACCAACTTGAGGAGCACTCATCCTCACTTTGTGCGTTGTCTGATTCCCAATGAATCCAAGACTCCAGGTAGAGTAATAAAGGGCTTACATATATTCTGACATCAGCACAATATATGATAATGGTCATGTGAAATGTTTATGTATTGAGCTCAAGATGTAAGCTGTTCATTTTAGGTCTCATGGAGAACTTCCTGGTTATCCACCAGCTGAGATGTAACGGTGTACTTGAAGGTATCAGAATCTGCAGAAAAGGCTTCCCCAGCAGAATCCTCTATGGTGACTTCAAACAGAGGTAAATAGGACTGCATGAAAATACTACTCCCTGTAGGAGGGTTATCTCAATGTAAAAATATGAAGCATTTTGATAAATCTTCCACAGATACAAGGTGCTGAATGCCAGTGTTATCCCTGAGGGACAGTTTATGGACAACAAGAAGGCCTCTGAGAAACTCTTGGGATCCATAGATGTTAATCATGATGAGTATAGATTTGGGCACACAAAGGTTCATACTCTGAATTAAGAAAAATCAAAGATTCAATAACCACGCTGTATGTTTTCAGCTATGATTTAAATAAAGTCTGCATTATTGTGCATGAATTCAGGTGTTCTTCAAAGCTGGTCTTCTGGGTGTTCTTGAGGAGATGCGTGATGAGAAACTGGCGGCTCTGGTCACAATGACACAGGCTCTCTGCCGTGGTTACCTGATGAGGAGGGAGTTTGTGAAGATGATGGAGAGGAGGTTGATTATATAATTAATAAGGATGTCTACAATAATAATTGTGACAAGAGTAAATAATTATATTTATGACATTTATTGACAAAATAATTCACAGGGAGTCAATTTACACCATCCAATACAACATCCGCTCATTCATGAATGTCAAACACTGGCCATGGATGAAAGTTTACTACAAGATTAAGCCTCTGCTGAAGAGTGCTGAGACTGAGAAGGAGCTGGCAACCATGAAAGAAGACTTTACAAAATGCAAAGAAGATCTTGCCAAGGCTGTAGCTAAAAAGAAGGAACTTGAGGAGAAGATGGTAGCACTGCTGCAAGAGAAGAATGATCTGCAGCTTCAAGTAGCCTCTGTGAGTGAATTGAGGAAAACATTAATTTGAATTATTTCATAAGAAACATCAGATACAGTAGGCAATGAGCACAAGCTTTTAACATGATGTGTATCTTGACTTTTTCATATTTTGCTACCATAAAACAGGAATCTGAGAATCTTTCAGATGCTGAGGAGAGATGTGAGGGTCTGATCAAGAGCAAAATCCAGCTTGAAGCTAAACTCAAAGAGACAACTGAGAGACTGGAGGATGAGGAAGAAATCAATGCTGAACTCACAGCCAAGAAGAGGAAACTGGAGGATGAGTGCTCTGAGCTGAAGAAAGACATTGATGACCTGGAGCTCACATTGGCTAAAGTCGAAAAGGAGAAACATGCTACTGAAAATAAGGTTTGTGACAGAGTTGATTTCATATTTTAATTGCACCTAAATTTTGTTCAAGAATATTAATTATAACAAAAGGAAGTAATATAGTATCAAACATCATACAGGTCAAAAACCTAACTGAGGAAATGGCAGCACAGGATGAGAGCATTGCCAAGCTTACAAAGGAGAAGAAAGCCCTTCAAGAGTCACATCAGCAGACTCTGGATGATCTCCAGGCAGAGGAGGATAAAGTCAACACCCTGACCAAAGCCAAGACGAAGCTTGAGCAACAAGTTGATGATGTATGTTATTATTTCAACATGTCCTTAATTTTTTAAATTCACATATTTGCTTTGGATGATTATTTTTTGTTTTCCATAGCTTGAGGGTTCCCTTGAACAAGAGAAGAAGCTCAGGATGGATCTTGAGAGAGCAAAGAGAAAGCTTGAAGGAGACCTTAAATTGGCCCAGGAGTCCATTATGGACCTGGAGAATGACAAGCAGCAATCTGAGGAAAAACTGAAGAAGTAAGTAAAAACATGAAATAATTAAGAAATTATATTGTTATGTTTGTGTTTTATAATTTTATGTATGTTATTGTTTTACAAACAAGTTATTATTGAAATCCCACAGGAAAGACTTTGAAACAAGCCAGCTCCTCAGCAAGATTGAGGATGAACAATCTCTTGGAGCTCAACTCCAGAAGAAGATTAAGGAGCTTCAGGTATTTGGAAATTTTTTGGTTACATTGTTATATGTTTAAAAAAAATAAGATCAGAAATTCATTAATTACTTGCCCCTGTAGGCTCGCATTGAAGAACTGGAGGAAGAGATTGAGGCTGAGCGTGCTGCTCGTGCAAAGGTGGAGAAGCAGAGAGCTGATCTCTCCAGGGAACTTGAAGAGATCAGTGAGAGGCTGGAGGAGGCTGGAGGAGCAACGTCTGCTCAGATTGAGATGAATAAGAAGCGTGAAGCTGAATTCCAGAAGCTGCGTCGTGATCTTGAAGAGGCCACCCTCCAGCACGAAGCCACTGCTGCTGCCCTCCGCAAGAAGCAGGCTGACAGTGTGGCTGAGCTGGGAGAGCAAATCGACAACCTCCAGCGCGTCAAGCAGAAACTTGAGAAGGAGAAGAGCGAATTCAAAATGGAGATTGATGATCTCTCCAGCAACATGGAGGCTGTTGCCAAAGCCAAGGTATGCAACAATGAAATGCAAGATAATTTCATGAAAAAGTCTACAACCAGAAAGCAATCCACAAAATTTTGACAACATTCTGAAAATTTTTACATTTACAGGCAAATCTTGAGAAGATGTGTCGTACTGTTGAGGATCAACTTAGTGAACTCAAAGCCAAGAATGATGAGAATATTCGTCAGTTAAATGACCTCAGTGCTCAAAGAGCAAGACTTCAAACTGAGAACGGTAATTATTATTATTTTTGACTTATCTTCTGTTTTCCATTGCTTTCTTGTTATTTTTTTTAATGTCATATATATTCATGCAGGTGAGTTTGGCCGTCAGCTGGAGGAGAAAGAGGCTCTGGTTTCTCAGCTGACAAGAGGCAAACAAGCTTTCACTCAGCAAATTGAGGAGTTAAAGAGACATATAGAGGAGGAAGTGAAGGTAAAAAAACAACTCTTAGAAAGAACTTTGTGCTGATTGATCTGAGGAATCAGTTAATCACTGACTTTTAAAATGCATTAAAACATAAATTGTATTTTTTAGGCCAAGAATGCTCTGGCCCATGCTGTGCAGTCAGCCCGTCATGACTGCGACCTTCTCCGTGAGCAGTTTGAAGAAGAGCAGGAGGCAAAGGCTGAGCTACAGCGGGGAATGTCTAAGGCCAACAGTGAAGTTGCTCAGTGGAGAACCAAATATGAAACTGATGCCATCCAGCGCACAGAGGAGCTAGAAGAGTCCAAGTATGAACATCAGAAGAGTTGATAAACGTGTTAATATTTGAAAATGTTTGCATTATAAGATTAATGTTCATAAAATTCATAACAGGAAGAAGCTGGCTCAGCGTCTGCAAGAGGCAGAGGAACAAATTGAGGCAGTAAACTCCAAATGTGCCTCTCTGGAGAAGACCAAACAGAGACTCCAGGGTGAAGTGGAGGACCTCATGATTGATGTGGAGAGAGCCAATGCTTTGGCTGCCAACCTTGACAAGAAGCAGAGGAACTTTGACAAGGTAAATTATTTAAGTATTTTTGTGATATGACTTTGATATGAATCTTTAAAAATAGTTTAACCTGACCCTGTAATGTCTCTACCCAAGGTCCTGGCAGAATGGAAGCAGAAGTATGAGGAAGGTCAGGCAGAGCTTGAAGGTGCCCAGAAAGAGGCTCGCTCACTCAGCACTGAGCTGTTCAAGATGAAGAACTCCTATGAGGAGAGTCTGGATCAACTGGAGACACTTAAGAGAGAAAATAAGAATCTGCAGCGTAAGACCACAATTATTTAATAAATTATTAACTTTAACACTCTACAGAGTTAAATCAATATTGGGAATTCAATGAGTGTACTGTTGCTGATCATCATATGCTGATGCTATTTACTTTTTCTTCTGCAGAGGAGATATCAGATCTGACAGAGCAGTTAGGTGAGACTGGTAAAAGCATTCATGAGCTGGAAAAGGCCAAGAAGGCAGTGGAGACTGAGAAGTCTGAGATTCAGACCGCCCTGGAGGAGGCTGAAGTGAGTTTCTAGAGAGAATTGTATTGTAGATGAATATGTATAATTTTATTTTAATTCTTGCTGTAAAAAAAACTGTAGCACTATCCTGTCATGTCAATGAATGTTTTAATTTTGAAATTCAAAAATTATTTTTCTCATTTCATAGGGCACTCTGGAGCATGAGGAGTCCAAGATTCTTCGTGTCCAGCTAGAGCTAAACCAGGTCAAGAGTGAGATTGACAGGAAGCTTGCAGAGAAGGATGAGGAGATGGAGCAGATCAAGAGGAACAGCCAGAGAGTCATTGAGTCCATGCAGAGCACTCTGGACTCTGAGGTTAGGAGCAGGAATGATGCCCTGAGAATCAAGAAGAAGATGGAGGGAGATCTTAATGAGATGGAGATTCAGCTGAGCCATGCCAATCGCCAAGCTGCTGAATCCCAGAAACAGCTAAGAAATGTTCAGGGACAACTCAAGGTATGTGACCTCTCTCTGGTTTAAGTTGTATAAATAAATTAGTATTATGAACAAAATTGAAACAAAAAAAAATCTATTCAGGGAGCCCTCAAAAAATTGTTGTGTCCAGGATGCCCAACTTCACCTTGATGATGCCCTGAGAGGACAGGAAGACATGAAGGAGCAGGTGGCCATGGTGGAGCGCAGAAACACTCTGATGCAGGCTGAGATTGAGGAGCTGAGAGCTGCTCTAGAGCAGACAGAGAGAGGCCGCAAAGTGGCTGAACAAGAGCTGGTGGACGCCAGTGAGCGTGTTGGACTCTTACACTCTCAGGTAATCATTACATAGAACGTAAAACACAATAGCGATCAAATACAGATGTAATATTTTCACTTTATTATGTACTATTTCCTCTATTTCAGAACACAAGCCTTCTGAACACTAAGAAGAAGCTTGAGGCTGACCTTGTCCAAATTCAGGGTGAAGTTGATGATATTGTCCAGGAAGCAAGAAATGCTGAGGAGAAGGCTAAGAAGGCCATTACTGATGTTGGTTTTTAAGTTCTAAAGATTACTACCATTTAAACTAAAATCAAAGTTCACCTTTTGGAGTGCAGCAAAGACTCTCGCTGATTTTTTATGTGTTAATTAGGCCGCAATGATGGCAGAAGAGCTTAAAAAGGAGCAGGACACCAGTTCTCACCTGGAGAGGATGAAGAAGAACCTGGAGGTCACAGTAAAGGACCTGCAGCACCGTCTGGATGAGGCTGAGAATCTGGCCATGAAGGGAGGAAAGAAACAACTCCAGAAACTGGAGTCCAGGGTGAGATTTTATTTATTTCCATGTTTATAGTCTTGATGTGGGTATTGTGAAATATATGTTATGTTATGAAATATTATATTTTATTTGGATAAAATTAGATACTATGTATTGTGTAGGTCCGTGAGCTTGAGACTGAAGTTGAGGCAGAACAGAGACGAGGAGCTGATGCTGTTAAAGGTGTCCGCAAATATGAGAGGAGAGTTAAAGAACTCACATACCAGGTATGACCATACCTGACCATACCCATACATTAATTCTCACAAAATTATTTCCACAAAAGTGTTTAAGCTGTACTTCTAGTAAAACCTTTCAAATAAATCAATAAAATATTTGTATTATTTGTAGACTGAGGAGGACAAGAAGAACATTACCAGACTCCAGGATCTGGTTGATAAGCTGCAGCTGAAAGTCAAGGCCTACAAGAGGCAGGCTGAGGAGGCAGTATGTAAAATATATCTGAACATTTTGATTCTATAATTTGCTCGCTTTCTACTTAATGTAATGTTAGCATAGCATAGTTCATAAACATGCTAAAAACAACTTTGTTTAGGAGGAGCAAGCCAACACTCACCTATCCAAGTTGAGGAAGGTGCAGCATGAGCTGGAAGAGTCTGAGGAGCGTGCTGACATCGCTGAGTCTCAGGTCAACAAACTCAGAGCCAAGAGCCGTGATGCTGGAAAAGTCAGTTGAATAATATTCTGATATTTAATAATATATATGTAGCTGTACTTAGTAAATTCTTTTTTATTTTTAAGTTCAGTTTATTCTACATTTTCTATGCAAATAAAAAGGAAGTTGTATAAAGCATATTCTTTATAATGGTTTACATGATTTATATCTAATTTGCTTCTTTTTTCTTTCACAGAACAAAGAGGAGTGAACACCTAAAAACCACCTACTGAAGTCATATAATATGATTGTTCTGTAGAAATACCTTTCAATTTATTTTGAAATAAATATGTACATACTGTTTCAGCATATTCGTTTGTTTTAGAGTGCTTTTATTCTAAAAGGAAATGCTTTAAAATCTTTTTAAAACTACTATGACATTCTCACTTATTGACAAATATCACGGAACTATTGTATTTCTGTTGAGTTTTGCAGTATGGTTTCAATTTACTGGCTTCCCTAGAACAGTTCATGCAAGAGCCTGTTCATGAAGTCTTCCTTTATTAATGGCAGACAATTACAGTTTTAAATTTGAATCAGTTAAAATGTCAATTAGAACTCACACTTGGTTAACTAGCTACCTGTAAATGGTTAAGAATCTACAACTAAAACAAGACTGCCATTTCAGTGCAATGTTCAGTGAACTGGCAATAGGAGAGTTACTCAAATCTCAATTCTGCTTTGAATATTGTGTTGTCAAACTAGTTTAGTGTATTGCACCTACAATTTGTGTAAAAAAAAAAAAAGCTCATTAGAATCGTCTCGGTTACGTATGTAACCTCCGTTCCCTGATGGAGGGAACGAGACGTTGTGTCGAAGAAGCGACACTAGGAGTCTATCTTGAGTGCCGAATATGCCTCTGGTCTATGAAAAAAGGCCAATGAGAAGTTGGCAGACAGTATACCCCGCCCCGGACATACTGGTATAAAAGCGGGGAAATACGTAGAGTTCATTCAGGATTTTTCTGAGGAGCCGGAAATGGTCCGGCCACTGCAGTGGCTCGGCTCAGCGACGTGGCCGGGAGGACATGACGTCTCGTTCCCTCCATCAGGGAACAGAGGTTACATACGTAACCGAGACGTTCCCCGTCTGTCGCTCAGGATTTTTCTGAGGAGCCGGAAATGGTCCGGCCACTGCAGTGGCTCGGCTCAGTGACGTGGCCGGGAGGACATGACGTCTTGTTCCCTCCATCAGGGAATGGAGGTTACATACGTAACCGAGACGTTCCCCGTCTGTCGCTCACTTCAACGTTGTGTCGAAGAAGCGACACTAGGGGTCCACTTTAAATCACGCTATGCGCTGAGCCGTGTACGCGTACTGCTGACACAGGAGCGGGCAGATATTTCAAGTGCACAAGCAACCAACTGTGTTTCAGACTGCATGTACCCTTCCCCAATGCCCCAAAAAAGTTGTCTGAATCCTTCTGGTTACCCTAGAGGGGAACAAGGCGATGCTTGCCAACCTGGGAACAGGCCAAGCCTGGCTGGGCCTCTTTTCTCTCTATGTTTCTCGGCATAGAGCAAGAGCAGCCGGGGCCCTTACACGCATCGAGGGAAGGGGGTCTTACCCAATTTCCTATTCTGTCAGGTGGAAAAGACACTGCGGAGGCCACACCTGCCCAAAAGGGGAGTTAAAGGTGGCGAAATACATCACATGCCCTCTTCGGTCACATGTAGGAAAGAATGACGCTGTGGTAGATCCAGCCTCGAGAAGGGGGGAGTTGCTATAACACGGCGACCGGAGGGCAGCGAAAACTGCCTAAGGGAGACATGGGTCAGCTCGTAAGGTGACCGTACCGCTGAAATACACACAGGAGGAGTCTGCATAGGAGGCCTGACCTGTGGAGCACCTATTCCAGTACAGGGTAGCCTAGGGTACCCGTAGTGGACTGGGTCAGCAAGTTCCTCCACTGAACTGTGGACCCAAAAGGGCTAGGGAGGAATCGACCAGGGACCCGTGTGGGTGGGATCTCCTGGGAAAGAAGGCGCACTGTTTTACCTCAGCCGAGGGAAAGAAAGGGGATGCAAGCAATTCACCCGGTCAGACCGTCAGCGTGTACCGAATTCTACTGGCTCAGACCTGAGAAAACACGGGACGAGACGGACTCAACCCTGAGATTGTAAAATCTCGCAAAGGTGTTAGGTGTTGCTGCTCTACAAATGTCTGCTAGGGAGGTGCCCCTAGCCAGTGCCCACGAGAATGCAATACTCCTTGTTGAGTGCGCTCGGACCCGCGGGGGGGGGGGGGGGGTATGGGGGGTTGCACAGCGTTCCCTTTCTGCTGTCCCCCAAAGTAGACAAAGAGCTGCTCAGAGCACCTAAAGCTCTGAGTGCAGTCCAAGTAGGCACGCAAGGCACGTACCGGATACAGCAAAGAAGGGGCTGGGTCTGCCTCCTCCCGGGGCAGCGCTTGCAGGTTCACTACCTGGTCTCTAAAGGGCGTGGTAGGAACCTTGGGCACGTAGCCCAGTCGGGGTCTTAGGATCACATATGTGTCTGCCGGACTGAACTCCAGGCAGGTGTTGCTAACAGAGAACGCTTCCAGGTCACCGACCCTCTTGATGGAGGCGAGCGCGATCAGCAGGCCCGTCTTTAGAGAGTTGCCTGGTAGAGGGGGCTCTGGTTTGGTTGATCGTGGCTATGACCGTGGGTGGTAGACCAGCTAGATCTTCCGCGTCCTGTCCGGGGGCCAGACATGGAGGTTCCAAAGGTCTGGGTGTTGATGCCAGAGCATGCCCCATCCTGAGAAAGAAGGTCTTTCCTCAGGGGAATTCACCAGGGAGGGGCTGTCACGAGGAGTACGAAGTCCAACAACTAGGCCCGGGTGGGCCAATAAGGAGCCACAAGGGTGACTTGTTCTTCGTCCTCCGTGACCTTGCACAGCACCTGTGCAAGAATGCTCATTGAGGGAAATGCATACTTGTACAACCCCGCGGGCCAGCTGTGTGCCAGTGCGTCTGCCCCGAGGGGAGCCTCTGAGTGGGCATACCAGAGCGGGCAGTGGGAGGTCTCTCAGGAGGCAAACAGGTCTACCTGGGCCTTGCCAAACCGTTCCCAAATCAGCAGGACCGACTGGGGGTGAAGCCTCCACTCTCCGCCGGGCAAGCGATGTTGTGACAGCGCGTCCGCTATCACATTGAGGTTGCCGGGGATGTGAGTGGCACACAGTGACTTAAGTTGGAGGAGGAGACGACGGGCAAGTCGTGACATGTGGCGGGTGCGTACGCTGCCTTGGCGATTTATGTACGCTACCGCAGTGGTGCTGTGTGACCTGACCAGCACATGTTTGTCTCAAACTAATGGGAGAAATTTCCACAGGTCAAAGAGGACAGTCAACAATTCCAGGCAGTTGATGTGCCAACGCAGTGGGGCCACTTTCCAATGGCCTGCTACTGCGTGCCCGTTGCACACGGCGCCTGATCTGGAGACGCGTCGGGACACCTGCTGAAGGGTACTCCTACCCATAGAAAACAGAGGTCTGTCCAGGGTTTGAGTTTTGGTGGCAGGCGAGGGTGATCGTCACACCTGGTCTCTGTGAGCGCATAGTAACTCTCATGAGTGGGCCAGAATGAGCCAGTCATTGAGGTAATTGAGTATGCGGATGCCAGCTTCTCAGAGCGGGGCAAGAGCTGCCTCTGCGACTTTTGTGAAGACGCGAGGGGACAGAGACATGCCGAAGGGGAGGACTTTGTACTGATACGCCTGACCGTCGAACACGAACTGTAAGAAGGGTCGGTGTCGAGGCAAAATTGAGACATGAAAGTATGCGGCCTTCAGGGCTACCGCTGCGAACCAATCTAGATGTCGAACGCAGGTTAAGATGTGTTTCTGCTTGAGCATTTTGAACGGGAGTTTGTGCAATGCTTGGTTGAAAACTTGCAAGTCCAAGATTGGTGGTAAGCCACCGCTTTTCTTGGGTACGACGAAGTAAGGGCTGTAGAAACCCTTCTTCATCTCGGTTGGTGGGACAGGCTCTATCGCGTCTTTGAGTGAAAGAGTGGCGATTTCCGTGCAGGGACTTGGCATGTTTGCCCCCCTATGAAGGGGGCGGAGGCCTGACAAACTGAATTGTGTAACCGAGTCGGATGGTCCGGGCCAGCCAGCGAGACGGGTTGGGAAGTGAGAGCCAAGTGTCCAAACTCCTCGCTAGAGGCACCAAGGGGACGATTATTTTTTACATACCCCAAAATTTATGAATGGACATATTTCCCCGCTTTTATACCCGTATGTCCGGGGCGAGGTATGCAAATACTGTCTGCCAACTTCTCATTGGCCTTTTTTTCATAGACCAGAGGCATATTCGGCGTTCAAGAGGGACCCCTAGTGTCGCTTCTTCAACACGACATTGAAGTGAGCGACAGACGGGGAACAGTAGTTGTGAAACCTGGATTATCAAGATATCCTACAGGATAATGTCAGGGTGGCTGCGCGCCAGCTGAAGCTCAGTAGAAAATGGTGCGCAGCAGGAAAATGACCTTAAGCATAGAAGTAAATCCACTACAGAATGGTTTCAAAAAAGAAAATTCATCTTTTGGAATGCCCCAATCAGAGTGCAGAACTTAACCCAATGGAGATGCTGTGGAATGACTTCAAGCCATTCAAACCAGACATCCTAAGAATACGGCTAAGTTGAAGCAGTTCTGTAAGGCAGAATGGTCCAAAATTCTGTTAACATTGTGCAGGTATAATATTCAGCTACCGGAAACGCTTGAAGTTATTGTTACCAAAGCAGGATCAACCAGTTATTTAAATCATAGGGTTCACTTTCTTTTTCCACAGCACTGTGAAAGTTTAATGGAATGTGTTCAGTAAAGACATGAAAGATTATAATTGTTTGTGTGTTGTTAGTTTAAGCACATTGTGTTTGTCTATACCTGTGACTGATGAAGGTGAGATCACTTTTTATGATCAATGAATGCAGAAAAACAAACATAGAAAATTTCATAGGGTTTACGTGCATTTTTTTGCCACTGTATAAATGCAGGACAGATTAAATCACTAAATGTTTATTAATAAAAATGTGTTTACTGATAAGAAAATGTTCTGCAGGACATTTTCCTGTATCTAAATATTTCTAAATAATACATTATCATAATCTCATTATAAGGTAAATTTTTTTCATCAAAATTTAGCACCCAACATCAAATATATTATAAAAATTAATATTTTGCTTAAAGTTACTTCAATCCCAGGGGAGCCTGGGTAGTTTAGCAAGCAAGTACACTGACTACCACACCTGGAGTCGTAAGTTTGAATCCAGGGTATGCTGAGTGACACAGAAGCAATCAATTGGCCCGGTATGGTGTAAGATCACTTCCAAAAAGATGTATGCACAACTTTAAGCATTCGTATTCGTATTTTAAACATTTGTGCGTAAATTAACAAAATTACGTTTTCATACACGTGAGTCAATAAAATTACATTTGTGTTTTTATGTGAGTGTGACTCTAGAAGCTATGACTGTAAACATTCATGAGTTCAACTCTGATTTCTACGACTACGAATTCTTCACTATGAACACAAATTCAAGTTTGTGGGTACGAGTAAAGAACAGTTGAAATGACGTCACTGCCTTCACAGGGCAGGTAATCGAACCTCGATTCCATCTAACGCGCATGCGTCAAAGGCAAAAGATGGCTAACAACAGACCTGAGGCTGCTAGCCTAGACTCAGCATCAAAAAATGTTTTATACGATTTTACTATGTTGATAGCACTTATAATGATATACATTTCTGCAACGCAAAGACATTATTGCTTTAGCTTGCAACCTAACGATATTTATTCGCTGTTAACTAGTGCTAGACGACGTTAGCATTGATGAAGTGCTCTGTGTGAAAGTAACGTTATAGTTAGTGATGTTAGAACTAAACTAATATAAAATGTGATATTTAATATTATGACCTCTAGAATAACACTGCTTCATGAAATTTTACAGCCATAAACTAGACAGCCAGGGCTTTTAACACCCCCTGCTCCCAACCCAAAAAGGGGCTATGCTTAACATGTTAATCTGATTTAATTGAGGGATTGTATTTACTAATTGTATTAACTTGAAAACTAAAGGAAGGCAGTCTCTTTTTAATAGTTTTTTTTATCCAGACTCACATTTAATCTCTTTTTTTAAGAACAAGATGGCCCAAGCAACAACAATATTGCTCCAGAAAGTTTGACTGTTGGATGAATCATGCAGTGGCTCACTGGACAGGGACACAAGCCCCTTCTGCCAAGTGAAAAGAAGGACTTTGTTATTAATGTGAGATTCCACCATGACTGTGACACACATCATCACACTATTTGTTTTCCTATTGTCAGCGCCTGCAGTCGTACAATCACATTTCCCTCAGCGCACCTGAAAACATTCAGTGAATTCAAAAACATTATGACACTAGCCATATGCCATGGGCAAACCTGTGACAGGGTGTAACAACTCACTCCAAGGGAAAACTACCAAGTAAATGCCATAAGTCAAAATATGCATTATTTTGTTTAATTGACATTTTATTTGACAACTTCTTGTTTCTGTGAATAACTTTCATTTTTACAAAACCATTGTTCCCCGTCTGTCGCTCACTTCGACGTCGTGTCAAAGAAGCGACACTAGGGGTCTCTCTTGAGCGCTGAAAGATACCTCTGATCTATGAAAAAAGGCCAATGAGAGTTGGCGAACAGTATTTGCATACTCCGCCTCCGGATACGGATATAAAGGCGAGAGAAATACGCTCGTTCATTCAGTAATTTTCTTCGGAGCCGATGGTCGTGTGAATGCTGTCTGCTGTGCTACACACAACTTACCCTGCTTCTGATCCTCTGACGCACTGCTGCTGTTGGATTTACGGCGCACCTTCAGCGGCTTTTCTCTTCTCTGCCGGCGTGCAGTTTGCCCCTGAGCGCTTCGACAGCGCAGTGTTTAAAAGAGTTTATTAAAGAGCAATTTTCTCATAAAGAGTTTATTTCTCTAAAAGAGCAATACACAGTGGTGTTGAACGCCCTTTTCAGGGCGAGTCTTTATAAAGATGCCATTCAAACCCTGTATAGTTCCTGGATGGGGTAGAGTGCTCTCCGCTTCTGATGGCCACAGGCGCTGTCTCGTGTGTCTGGGCGCCGATCACACCGAGGCAGCGTTTGTGGACGGTTCATGTTCTCATTGCGAGAATATGACCGTGGCAGCGTTGCGGTCACGGCTTGCTTTCAACAGAAAGCACGCCACTCCTGCTGCTCCCCGTATCGCTCCTTCTTCCCACGGGATTGAGGACGATGCGGTTGGCGCTGGAAGCGATTTGGGGAGGGCAGCGGGTGCAGCTCCGCCGGGTACGCCCCCTCGGACCACCCGCCCCCCGACACGCTCGCTGACCTCCGTCCAGTCTCGAGGTAATGGCGACTCACCTCCGGGCCGGTTTGCCTATCCTCTAGAGCTCGAAGCCGATGAGCTCGCCGCTCCATTGGAAAGCGCGGTGTCTGACGCTGACTCCTCCCCTGGGCTGCCGCCTTCGGGCCAGCATGCCCAGGTTGAGGCGGATGCGCAGATGTCCGACATGCTTGCTCGGGCCACCGTCGGGGTGGGGTTGGACTGGAAACCTCCACCCTCCCCACACCCGTCACGGTTGGACGACTGGTTCCTGGGGTCTGGGCGCCGCTCACAGCCACGCCCCCCCCCCCCCCCCCCAGTCCTGTTTTTCCCGGAGGTGCATGACGAGCTGACGTCGTCATGGAGAGCCCCGCTCTCCGTCCGTCAAAAGCCCTGCTCGTCCGCTCTCGTTACCCTCGACGGCGGAGAGGCCCACGGGTAAACGGCGATTCCCCAGATAGGGCGGTTGCGCTCCATCTCTGTCCCAGTGACCCTACCACCTGGCGCGGGCGCCCTGTACCCCCTTCCAAGGCCTGTAGGACTGCATCCTCGTTCAACCACAAAGCCTACAGCGCCGCGGGACAGGCCGCCTCCGCCTTGCACGCCATGGCCCTCCTGCAAGTCCATCAGGCCAAGGCGCTCAGAGATCTGCACGAGGGTAGCCCTGACCCCGATGTGCTGCAGGAACTGCGCTCAGCGACCGACCTCGCCCTCAGAGCCACGAAGGTCACCGCGGAGGCACTCGGACAGGCGATGGCCACACTTGTGGTCCAGGAAAGTCATCTTTGGCTCAACCTGGTTGAGATGCGCGAGGCCGACAAAGTTCGCTTCCTCGACGCCCCTGTCTCGCAGCTTGGCCTCTTCGATGACACCGTCGAGGACTTCGCCCAGCAGTTCTCTGCGGTGAAGAAGCAGACGGAGGCCATCTCACATATCCTGCCTCGCCGCAAACCTGCCGCCAAGGCCACTGCACCGTCTGCTCGCCGAGGGCGTCCCCCTGTGGCTAAGAAACCTGCTCCGCCTCAACCCGGGCCCAGCTCTCAGCCCCAGCGTCGAGCACACCGCAGGAAGCAGACGCCCCCCGTCTCCCGGACTCCCTCGAGGACCCGTAAGGCTCCCAGGCGGTCCTGAGATGGACGACCCAGTGACACAGACGTTAGCTCCGGAGGTGGTAAGACTGCTCCGTCCCCCGATGGAGGGCCGGGAGGAGAATCTTTTGTTGTTAAACAATTTAATTTGCCGCCCCCCCTTAGATGGGGGTGCGGTACCCACATTCTCAGTAAAAGAGCTATTTCCTATGTCTCTGGGTCACCTGGCCCGCAAATGCCGTTCTCACGGCACTTTGCCTCTAGATCTCAACAGTCCCGGCACCCTGGACATGGACCACCCGTCTCCAGCCCCACGACTGTTCCCCGGCCAGCCGGTTCCGACGAATCCAGAGGACGCCTATGGACCTCCTCCTCAGTCACTAACCCGCCCCCTGCCGGGTGTGCGGAGCAAGGTAAGTGTTTTGAGTCTTTTCTCGGCACCCCAGCCGCGGGTCGCCCTGTTGCCGCCCAACGCTGCCCTACCTGCTCCGCCCCGCTGCGAAGCCCCGCCGGGTACGTAAAAATTAATCGTCCCCTTGGTGCCCCTAGCGCAGAGGTTGGATGCGTGGCTTTCACTTCCCAACCCATCTCGCTGGCTGGCCCGGACCATCCGACTCGGTTACGCAATTCAGTTTGCCAGGCCCCCGCCCCCCTTCATTGGCGTCCGCTTCTCCGCAGTACACGGCGATCACGCCCAGTCCCTGCGCGCGGAAATCGTGACTCTTCTTGCCAAAGACGCGATAGAGCCTGTCCCTCCAACCGAGATGAAGGAGGGTTTCTACAGCCCGTACTTCATCGTGCACAAGAAAGGCGGCAGCTTACGACCAATCTTGGATCTGCGAGTTCTCAACCAAGCATTGCACAAACTCCCATTCAAAATGCTCACGCAGAAGTACATTCTAACCTGCGTCCGGCATCTAGATTGGTTCGCACCGGTAGACCTGAAGGACACATACTTTCACGTCTCCATCCTGCCTCGACACCGCCCCTTCCTGCGATTTGCATTCGATGGTTAGGCGTATCAGTACAAAGTCCTTCCCTTCGGCCTGTCTCTGTCTCCTCGCGTCTTCACGAAAGTCGCAGAGGCAGCTTTTGCCCCGCTCCGAGTAGCCGGCATCCGCATACTCAACTACCTCGACGACTGGCTCATTCTGGCCCACTCGTGAGAATCACTATGCGCTCACAGAGACCAGGTGCTCAGGCACCTCAGCCGCTTGGGGCTTCAGGTCAACTGCATATGAGACCGCTCCAACACTGGCTTCAGACCCGAGTCCCAAGACGAGCATGGCGCCACGGCACGCACCGGGTAACGATCACCCCCGCCTGCCGCAAAGCATTCAACCCCTGGACAGACCTCTGTTTCTTACGGGCTGGAGTACCCCTACAGCAGGTGTCCAGACGCGTCCTGGTCACGACCGACACCTCCAGATCGGGTTGAGGCGCCATCTGCAACGGGCACGCAGCCTCAGGCCGTTGGAAAAGGGCCCAGTTGCGTTGGCACATCAACTGCCTCGAGTTGTTGACCGTCCTTCTAGCCTTGCGGCAGTTTCTCCCGTTAATTCGGGATGAACATGTCCTGGTCAGATTGGACAGCACCACTGCGGTCGCGTACATAAATCGCCAAGGCAGTGTACGCTCCCGCCACATGTCGCAACTCGCCCGTCGTCTCCTCCTTTGGAGCCAGCACCGACTCAGGTCGCTGCGTGCCACTCACATCCCCGGCAACCTCAATGTGATGGTGGACGCGCTGTCACGACAATGCTTGCCTGGAGGAGAGTGGAGGCTTCACCCCCACTCGGTTCAGCTTATTTGGGAACGGTTCGGCAAGGCCCAGGTAGACCTGTTTGCCTCCCGAGAGACCTCCCACTGCCCGCTCTGGTACGCCCACTCAGAGGCTGCATTGGCACACAGCTGGCAGGTGGGGCTGTGCAAGTACGCATTCCCCCAGTGAGCCTTCTTGCACAGGTGCTGTGCAAGGTCAGGGAGGACGAGGAGCAAGTCACTCTCGTGGCTCCTTACTGGCCCACCCAGGCCTGGTTCTCGGACCTCGTACTCCTCGCGACAGCCCCTCCCTGGCGAATTCCCCTGAGGAAGGACCTTCTTTCTCAGGGACGGGGCACGCTCTGGCATCCGCACCCAGACCTCTGGAACCTCCATGTCTGGCCCCTGGACGGGACGTGGAAGATCTAGCTGGGCTACCACCCACGGTCGTAGCCACGATCAACCAAGCCAGAGCCCCTTCTACCAGGCAACTCTACGCCCTGAAATGGCGTCTGTTCGTGAATTGGTGTTCTTCCCGGGCAGAAGACCCACAGAGGTGCGCAGTTAGGTCTGTGCTCCTGTTCCTACAGGAGAGGTTGGAGGGGAGGCTGTCCCCGTCCACCTTGAAGGTGTATGTTGCCGCTATCGCAGCTCACCACGACCTAGTTGGGAAAGTCCCTGGGTAAGCATGACTTAATCGTCAGGTTCCTAAGAGGTGCCCGGAGGTTAAATCCCTCCCGGCCAAACCTGTTCCCCTCCTGGGATCTCTCGGTGGTCCTCGCCGGTCTTCAGAGATCCCCTTTCGAGCTGCTAGGATCAGCTGGACTCAGGGCTCTCTCTTTAAAGACGGCCCTGCTGATCGCGCTCGCCTCCATCAAGAGGGTCGGGGACCTGCAAGCGTTCTCTACCAACAACACTTGCCTGGAGTTTGGTCCGGCAGACACTCATGTGATCCTAAGACCTCGACTGGGCTATGTGCCCAAGGTTCCTACCACGCCCTTCAGAGATCAGGTAGTGAACCTACAAGCGCTGCCCTGGGAGGAGGCAGACCCAGCCCTCTCACTGCTGTGTCCGGTACGTGCCTACCTGGAACGCACCCAGAGCTTTAGGTGCTCTGAGCAGCTCTTTGTCTGCTTTGGAGGACAGCAGAAAGGGAACACTGTCTCACTGGTTGGTGGAGGCCATTCAGTTGGCCTATCACACCCTGGCCGTGCCACCCCCTTTGCGGGTTCGAGCCCACTCTACCAGGAGTGTGGCATCCTCATGGGCACTGGCTAGAGGCACCTCGCAAGCAGACATCTGTAGAGCTGCAGGCTGGGCAACACCTAACACCTTTACGAGGTTTTACAATCTCAGGGTTGAGTCAGTCTCGTCCCGTGTTCTCTCAGGTCCGAGCCCGTAGAACTCGGTACACGCCGACGGTCTGACTGGGTGAATCGCTTGTTTCCAGTGCTGTTTCCCTCTCCGAGGCAGAACAGTGCGCTTCTTTCCCAGAGGGCTTAGGTCCCTGGTTGATTCCTCCCTAGCCCTCTCGGGCCTGCAACAGTTCAGCGGAGGAACTTGCCGGCCCAGTCCACTACGGGTACCTCCAGCTACCCCTATTGGAATAGGTGCTCCACAGATCAGGCCTCCTACGGGACTCCTCCTGTGTGTATTTCCGCGGTACAGTCACCTTGCAAGCTGACCCGCGTCTCCCTTAGGCAGTCCTTCGCTGCCCTCTGGTCACTGTGTTGTAGCAACTCCCCCCTCCTCGAGGTTGGATCTACCACCGCGCCATTTCTTCCCACATGCCCAAAGTGGCCATGTGATGTATTTTGCCACCTTTACCTCCCCTGCTGGGCGGGTGTGGCCTCCGCAGGGTCTTTTCCCCCTGAAAGAATAGGAATTCGGGTAAGACCCCCTTCCCTCGATGCGGTAAGGGCCCCGGCTGCTCTTGCTCTATGCCGAGAAAACATAGAGAGAAAATAGGCCCAGCCAGGCTTGGCCCGTTCCCTAGTTGGGAGCGTCACCTTGTTCCCCCCTAGGGTGACCAAAAGGATTCTGACGACTCTTTCGGGGCATTGGGGAAGAGTACGTGCAGTCTGAACACAGTTGGTCGCTGTGCACGTAGAAATACCTGCCCGCTCTGTGTAAGCAGTACACGTACACGGCTCAGCGCATGGCGAGTTTTGAAGTGGACCCCTAGTGTCGCTTCTTTGACACGACGTCGAAGTGAACGACAGACGGGGAACGTCTAGGTTACGTATGTTACGTATGTAACACTGAACATGGTTTCAGCAATTGCAACATATTCAAAGCCTTCATTGCCCCTGACCCTTGAAAATGAATGGTGTCAATAACTCTAGAAGAAAGTTATTGAATAATAATATAGAAGTATGTAAGAGAGAAGTGTGTTGCTTGACTTAAGCACACGATTAGACAAAGTCAACTGAGCTTAATTTATGATAGATTTTTTTGTCTTTATTTTCTTTAGTCACTGCACTAGACCTTTGTAGGTCAATGTGTGCTTGGCAGTGTTTTCAAATATTTCTAAAGGTTGTTTCATACAAAATAACACTATTTTCAGAACATGGAGCTGTTTGGAACTGACTGGGAGATGTTTGAAGGTGTGCCTGAAGAACCTCATGGAGTTGAAGTCCCAGAAATTGAGTGCCCACTGACTCCAGCTAGTATGGAAACTGTACAGTCCATGATCGATCCCTCTGCATTGTCAGAATCATTTGGCAGAGACATTTATATATCAGTGGTTCAGTGCATTGAAAGTCTATGTGTGACACAAAGAAACATCTAAGATATAATCAGTCCTTGCAAAAGATTTAATGGAATGAAGTTGAACATTTGCAAACATACTGCCAGTTAACTGGGGAGTAACAGAGAGGTGGTAAACTAACTCATTCATTTTGGTTTTGAAGTGAAACATTACTAACAGCAAAACAATGGTTTTGTAAAAATGAAAGTTATTCACAGAAACAAGAAGTTGTCAAATAAAATGTCAATTAAACAAAACAATGCATATTTTGACTTATGGCAGTTACTTGGTAGTTTTCCCTTGGAGTGAGTTGTTACACCCTGTCACAGGTTTGCCCATGGCATATGGCTAGTGTCATAATGTTTTTGAATTCACTGAATGTTTTCAGGTGCGCTGAGGGAAATGTGATTGTACGACTGCAGGCGCTGACAATAGGAAAAAAAAACAGTGTGATGATGTGTGTCACAGTCATGGTGGAATCTCACATTAATAACAAAGTCCTTCTTTTCACTTGGCAGAAGGGGCTTGTGTCCCTGTCCAGTGAGCCACTGCATGATTCGTCCAACAGTCAAACTTTCTGGAGCAATATTGTTGTTGCTTGGGCCATCTTGTTCTTAAAAAAGAGATTAAATGTGAGTCTGGATAAAAAAAACTATTAAAAAGAGGCTGCCTTCCTTTAGTTTTCAAGTTAATACAATTAGTTAATACAATCCCTCAATTAAATCAGATTAACATGTTAAGCATAGCCCCTTTTTGGGTTGGGAGCAGGAGGTGTTAAAAGCCCTGGCTGTCTAGTTTATGGCTGTAAAATTTCATGAAGCAGTGTTATTCTAGAGGTCATAATATTAAATATCACATTTTACATTAGTTTAGTTCTAACATCACTAACTATAACGTTACTTTCACACAGAGCACTTCATCAACGCTAACGTCGTCTAGCACTAGTTAACAGCGAATAAATATCGTTAGGTTGCAAGCTAAAGCAATAACGTCTTTGCATTGCATAAATGTATATCATTATAAGTGATATCAACATAGTAAAATCGTATAAAATAATGTTGATGCTGAGTCTAGGCTAGCAGCCTCAGGTCTGTTGTTAGCCATCTTTCGCCTTTGACGCATGCGCGTTAGATGGAATCGAGGTTCGATTACCTGCCCTGTGAAGGCAGTGACGTCATTTCAACTGTTCTTTACTCGTACCCACAAACTTGAATTTGTGTTCATAGTGAAGAATTCGTAGTCGTAGAAATCAGAGTTGAACTCATGAATGTTTACAGTCATAGCTTCTAGAGTCACACTCACATAAAAACACAAATGTAATTTTATTGACTCACGTGTATGAAAACGTAATTTTGTTAATTTACGCACAAATGTTTAAAATACAAATACGAATGCTTAA